>CM077256.1:5925513-6103013 GCA_039654775.1 Spinibarbus caldwelli
AAAAAAACATCTTTGGAGTCAAGGGGACCAAACAGCTTTACAGTTTAATCTTACAAGTTGAAGGCTCTAAGCCTCATGTTTTGTATAATTATTTTTTTCAGGGTTATGAAAAACAGATATTGCAGCAAATCTTTTGTAAATCTGTACTTGAAGCTGCATGTGTACGTAATTGGGACATGTCGCTTTCTGGCGTCGTTTTGCTGTTATACATTTAAATTAATATTGAACAGAAGAAAATGTATTATTCAAAGCGTCAAGTGTTCTCTGAGATGTAAATGTAGTTTGGTGCAGAAAAACACAATATATTCATATTCCTGACATTAATCTATGGCTTTAATCTGAGTTTTATCTCTCTCTCTAATATTAATTCAGTAAATGATCCCATTTATTTATATCCATGGCACTCAGACACACAAGTTGAGAGGTGTATGTGGTTTATATCCCATTAATGAGTTGTTATCTTTGATGTCATCATTTACCAGTAACTTTTCAGCTCCAAAACATTTGGTGAAAAACAAAAGACTTTTCAACCTGAGGGGGAATATTCTGTGTTGTTTGACTTCAGTATAACAACCTCTGATTAATTTATCAGGGAAGTACGTTAAGGAATCATACAATATAAATTAACAATTTGATATAGGTTAGAAAACACAAAAACGCCTGGGAGAATGTTCCATGTTCTCCTAAACTTTTTAAGTGTTCCCTGCGGGCACATGATAAATTGATTGCGCTGTTTGACTTACGTTGGCACACAGAGGCATAAAACTGTACCAGTCGCATCATCCAACCATAAACAATAGCATTAAAGATTATTTTTCCTTTTTGGAATATTAATCATGCCGTATTATGGAAGTGACTCTGTCAAAACAGATATGGCTCATTCATAAGCGCGTTTCTCAACAGGATGCGGTTCTGCCGCAAAGTCTGCCAACAAAGCTCAAAGAGAGTTCAGCGGTAATCATACTATCTGAAGAAAAATGTCAGGCCTGACATTATCTCAAGCATAACAGCCGAGAGACTCCCTGAGTTAAACAGCATTTTAAAACCAAGACAAGCACTCGGGTCATGGCAGACATCCGGATGACCTTCAAAACAGGCAGAAGGAAATTAAGCCCACTGCTCGTCTCTGCCTGGACTACAGCCGCCACTGGTGTGCTTTGCCATGTTTGGGTTTGTGAACTGATTCATTATGCGAGATCTCAAAGGCCGATGCATGTAAATGAGGAGTATGAGCAGATATTATTTGCTTCTCTTGTGATGTTATGGAGGTAAAGGTTCTCGAACAGACTGGTGCTAAATGTTAGCTGTATATCATGCTGTGGAACCCTGTACAGAGCTACACGGAAATATATTTGGAACAGGAGCTAATCATACAACAAGCAACTTGAACTGTGCAAACAACACACGCTCATCAGTCAAACTTTATCTGTGCATTCCAAAGCTTTTGTGCCAAATCATTTTGGAGGATTTGTTCACCCCCAAATTAAAATTCTGTCAACATGTATCCTCTCTTATATTGTTCAAAACACATTATTTTTAGCCTTCTGTGGAATATGAGAGGAGAACTACATTCAAAAGTTTGCTCACCAAGCCTGCATTTATTTAATCAAAAATACAATAATACTGCAAAATATTATTACAATTTAAAATAACTGTTTTCTATTAGAACATATTTAAAAAGTAATTTATTCCTGTGATGCAAAGCTGAATTTTTAATCATTACTCCAGTCTTCAGTGTCGCACGATCCTTCAGAAATCATTCTAATATGCTGATTTGGTGCTCAAGAAACATTTCTTATTATTATCAATGTTGATAACTGTTGTGCTGCTCAATATTTTTGTGGAAACTTTTTATTTTTGTGTGATTTTTTTTTTCTTCAGGAATCTTAGATTAATAGAAGGTCAAAAAGAACAGCATTTATTTGAAAAAAGTCTTTCGTAAAATTTCAAATCTCTTTATTGTAACTTCAGATCAACTGAATGCATCCTTGCTGAATAAAAGAATTCATTTCTTTCAAAATCAATCAATCGGTCAATCTTACTGACTTTTGAATGGTACTGTAAATTCTTCTTTTCTATAAATGAAAGCGGCACCATAAATAGAGTCTATGATAAGACTTCAGAAAATTATTGGCAAGCCTGTAAATGTACATGACTTCTGTTTTTATATGCTCACATGCATGTACTGTGGCATTATGTCAACATGCCGCTGTGCCAACTACTGTGTAGTTTACTACAGCAATCACACCAACATACTGTAAAGAACTGTAACTAGAAAGGTGCCCAGTCCATGCCCAAGAGACTGGTGTTGTAAGGGTTAGATGTAGGAGTCTAAAATAATTGCATTTGAAGCCACTCCCCTGCATCATTCAAACACACGAAAATATCCCAAAAAGACTGCAGAGGCGTGATGGAATCTTCCAAACTGAGGCAAGAAGGTCACCAGAGCAACATTTTAGTGGTGCGTGGATAACACTGAGATTGCCTGGGAGCAAACCAAACAAAAAGCAACCAGTATTATTAACAACATAAAAGCATAACATCCACTGATTTGGTGCACTCTGTGGGGCATATCTAACAGTGTGGACACCTACCAACCTCAGAAAAGGAAACACCACCCTCAGACTGATAAAGACAGTCAGAATAAAGTCTGCCGCTGAGATCAAAGTGTCAAAGTAAACACTCAACCCTGAAATAAGTAAACACTGAGAGAAACTCTCTAGGAGAGACAGACAGAGATTTAACCACAGCTTAATTCATTAAATCGACTGGACAAATCACAAAATCATTTGCATTTCACAGAGACTGAAAAAAAAAAAAAATGCAAATGCAAGGAGTTCAACTTTTCTCAGGAAAAGGAATGTGAACATGAATCTTAATTCTCCATCAATTGCTGGGCAAACAGTGTCCTTAAAAGCATCTTAGATGTGGATACTTATCATTCGCTACCATTCAGTCAGCATAATGTTACCCCATGTGTTGTCAAAAAGGATTGGGTGAAAAACTATTGTGAAAAAGGGTCAAATTTTACAGCTAAAGATCAATTCTGAACAAATTGTGACTAAGAATAAGAAATTACCTTTCATTTTTGAGGCATATAAGAGGCTTAATCTGTGCCCAGGAAATTTGTTCCCTGGTTGCTGCAATAAATGGAGAGGGACAACACTTCACAAGAACAAGCCAATTCAAAACAAAGAGGCAAAGTGCCAACATGTTTTTGCAATAATAATACCAAGAACATGGTGTTCAAACCATGGACAAATATCACAATTATCCACTTACAAATCCACTTGTGGCAATCTTACCTCAAGACACATTATAGGAGAATTACAGCCGTTGATACGAAGCTCACAAGCATAGCGCTTAGTTTAGAGAACAATTTAAATTCATATTAACTCAAAACATGACAAGAAAGGTTTGATTTAGTCCTACGGCGAATGTCAAAAACTCAGCCTACCACTTAGCACGCTTTCATTAGACCATTTACTTCAAATTGCAAACGTGATAGCTTTTTGTGTCTCTTAATTGAAATGAAAATAGATCATTCTAAAACCAAAGACAAACAGGGAAAGAGTGCAATTACAATTCTAACACTACCTTTACAAGATATTACTAGGAAAAAGTTAAGCGTACAAAAATTTTGAAATTACACTCATGGGGAATATGTAGAAAATATTCTTTATATTTGAGAAAAAAAAAGTGTAAGGGATGAAAGAGATGCAAAACTCATTTCACGAAGGAGACAAAATTAGTTGTATCCTTATGCCCATTAGAAAGCAACCTAAATCTAAGACTTGCGAGATTTCAGGCAATCGTATACAGAATCGAACTGTTTTTATTTCTGGAGTGCGGAGACATATATTTAAACATCTAAAGAAATGCACATAAATAGGTCTACAGACAGATGAATGCATCAAACAGCCTTGTATTTAATAAGGGTTGTTCTTCATTTTTCATTTTTTTCCTTCAACCTTTGCATTTGTTAAGGACATGAATGAGAATGAATGATTTTATTAAGTTACTTAACAAAAAGCATAATGGATAAGCAAGAGCTGGCAGAGGAGATTCACAGCATGTCTCAGTTTATTCAAAATATGCTGATCATTGTAGAGAAATAATTTCACTGTACACTGAGCCTGTAAACTAAATGGCCATAAAATTCTATAATTAAAATGTGAAATGAGAATATGGAACCTAACTTTAAAAAATATATATACTTCATATTCAAGCAATTAATCTAAAGTTGATTATGAAAATGATTTGGCGATTAGCTTAATGAATTGAATACATATCTATATGTGAATTGCAAAACTCTGAAATTTTAGGATAATATGATTATTAAAGTGAAACAAAAATTCCATATGTTCAGTTTATGTAAACAATGTAGCAATTCATAGATTCACTTGAGTCTTTTCTCTAGAGAAATATAGTTTAATGCTGTGATTCATCAGTGTTTTATAATTTTATTAGTTGTAGCAAATACATTTGTCTGTTTAATTCATTGCTGTCACCTTAAATGAGATCATTTTCTGTCAAAAAATACTGCTCTGGTTGTATATTTAAAAAGTACAATCTGATTATATTTGAATAGATTTGACCCATTGAGGCAAAGCCTCAGTCTGATGATATACTTAGCTTGTAGTGTAGCTATCTATTTTTAAAAGGTGTCTTAACTGTAGCTTAACTAATTCAAATTAACTTTGCAAGCCATGATTTCAAAATAGCTTCCTCAGAATTTGTAGGAATATTTGTTTAAAAACAATCTTAGAATGATTGTACACATCTTAACAAATGAGGCTCCCGGCTCTCGGTGCTAATTCAGTGTGTGTTCACGAGTCGTACTGACAGCTGAACTTAATGGTGAGCTCAAGAGGAATGACTGCTGCTACCAGACCTGCCTGTGAGAAGAATACTTAAATAACACACCTCACATCCCTGGACCTCAGGGGTGACTACAAGTGTCCAACTTGATTAGCTCATACTCTCAGAAGGGATCCAATCTGTTCATATGTTCCTCCAGCATAAACAGCATTTTAACATACCGAATCTAATCTACCGCTATAATGCACAAGCAAAACAATTACTCTAGAAGGCCTGCTGCTTTGTAGCAATTAAATGAAGGTTAATTAAACACAAACAAATAAATGAGGAGGAGAGAATAACAAAGTTGAATTTGATGATATATACAGTAGTAAAGTTTACTAAGTGCAGTTCACACTGTGCGCGTAAATGCATCTGTTGCTCATGCTCTGACTTGATCTGTTCGTGTGAAATAAAGGAAATCGAAGAGAGTTGGTCTTAGACCTGAATGATTGTGATAGTGGAGACTGCGGACAGATGGCTTGGGACCCGAGAGTCTCAGCTGGAATAAGTTGGTTTGAAAACTTATCACACAAACAGACCTGACACGTCAACACCCCATGTCTCATATGGGAATTGAAAAGAAAACTGAAAAGGCCAGTTGCATCCCCAACAGATTTATTAGTCTTACATTTTTAGACCCCTTTTTATTTTACAGAATATAATATATATATATATATATATATATATATATATATATATATATATATATATATATATATATATATATATATATATAATTTCTGTAAATATAAATGGGTCTAAAAATTGTGAGACCATTTTTGGAAATTAAGTTTTAGAATATTAAAAAAAAAATGAGAATAGTTATATATAGAAACGAAACATTTCACATTCTGCACCATACCATAACTAAATGTAATAAAAATTTACTGTATTAAGATTAATCTGCAACAAAAAAGGAGACATATTACATAATAAGACAATACAATTAATGTAAATTTTACATTAATTGTGGGACTTTCTCTGCAAGTTACACCAATCATTACACCAGTAGGTGGCGACAAGTGATAGTCTTTTTGAGTGAGTCAATGAATTATTCATTCAACTAATTTGTTTAACATCACTTATGGACACAGGAATGAAACAAGTGATTTCATTTTGAGTGAGTCATTGAATCATTTAGTTAACCGATTTGCTCAAAATGGAAGATATAAGAATACAAAAGTGGGATTTGTATGCGATTTGAATTGTATTAGCTCATACTTCAATCACTATGACTCATAAGAAAACTGAGTTAAAAAAGGCCATAGGCAAACACAATAATGTTTATAAAGTAATGACTACAAAATAGACATCAACATTACAGGTGCTATGTTTGTTTCCACAGTGTTTATAATAATCTATTCAATATTCAGACCTTGACTATTTTGGATTATCTTGGTCTTTCAGTCTTGTTTGTTTTGAGATCAGTAACCCAAATCAATCTTGTGTTAACTTTGATAGCATCACTGGTCACACTCATTCAATATTTTCCTGTTACTGCTTTAAAAACACTGACCTATTGCATCGTTTGCATCTTGAGCTCTGGGGAAAAGCAAACCTGCCTGAAAATGTATAAGGTTAACAACCTAGAAAATGCTCGAATTTTAAGAGCTGTTTATGAGCCTGTCTGCTGACACAGCACTCACAACACTCTTGAGCTTCCAATATTTTACTTCCTGTCTCTCCATCGTGTGATGCATTACAGGAATGATGAGTGAGTTTATTAATGTGTAAACTGAGTCATAAGAACTGAGGTTATGAGGTGTTTCAATGTTTTCGATGGAAATAAATCCATGTCCTGTATATGCCTTAGCTCACCCAATGTTAAGTTTCATTGTGTAAATATTCCAGGATTGTTTATATAGGCATAGTGTGGGAGGGAAGTAATTTATTTTAATAACATTAAAAACAATTTAATGAATTACCCAGCTAACAGGGAACATTCTCAGAATTTGACTAACATTCTGGAAGTGTTCTCAAAGCTATAAACAATTATGAAGAGAACTATGTTAAAATTATGTTAAAAGTTATTTTAATAATACTCTTTAATAATATTCTCAAAACATTTGCACAAAAATGTTATACATCTTTTTTTCATGAAATGTTTTAATTGGATATTCATCTAACGTTGCTTTAAATGTAATACTTACTTTAAAATGTTCTGAGAACATTCAAAAATAACGCTCCCTTAATGTTTGCAGAATTATAAAATGGCATGTTCCCTTAACATTCACAAAACCAAGAAAAAATGTTTAAAAAATATTTTAAAAACCGAATGTTTTGAACGTTCATAGAACATTCAGAAATAACATTTTTTTTAACTTAACGGGAAGATTAGCAAAATGTTCTTGAAAGATAGATCACAAATCATGCAAGTGTTTTAGTGATTGCTTGTCAAAGTCCTTTTTTTTTAGGCACCGAAGGTTGTTAGCTATAACGTATTCACAATGTCTGTAGAAGTTCTAGAAGATTTAGTTAGTTATGCCACTGTTTCATTCACCATAAGTGGGGAAAAAGATGTTGCCAATTCTGTGTGTACTGAGGGAGTCCTTAAACTCAAGAGTATGAAATTGGCGCTAATTTAGAAAATATTGAAGCATTCCAAAACATCCAAAAGGCCTTATGTGTAGATGGCAGACTAATTTGGAATGAAGTCTTGAGGGAAGCCTTTGCAATAAGAATGAATCTCATTTTAATTGCAGGAATTACGTTATGAACGAGAATACGTTTTGCATTATGTCAGAGAAACAACATGCTGCATTAGCTTGAGGAAGCATTTAGATGAATCCTGACTGCAGGTTCTCCAACTGACATCGAGTTTAAAATTCAGCACGGTGCCAACAGCCTTGTGCAAAAAAGAAGAAAAGAAGTAAATCTGTAAAGATGTAAATCAAAGAAAGCTGATCAATAGCAATTCAGTTTGCGAATATGACATCATTACCTTTTTTTTCTCTAAGTCACAGGCACAAGTCAAGGACGATTTTCAAATTTTAAACTTACATTTTAAAAACTACAAGTTTACTATACTGGCCATCAAAAGTTTGGAATGATTTTTTTTTTTTTTTATATTTTTGAAAGAAGTGTCTTATGGTCACCAAGGCTGCGTTTATTTGATCAAAAATACAGTAATACTGCGCAATATTATTTTATTATTTATTATTTAAAATAACAGTTTCTTATTTTAATATGTTTTAAAAAACAGTTTATTCCTGTGATGGCAAAGCTGAATTTTCAGCATCATAACTCTAGTCTACAGTGTCACACGATCCTTCACAAATTATCCTAATATGCTGATTTGTAGCTCAAGAAACATTTCTTAAATTTGACATCATACCTAGGGCTGAAATTCTCTTAAAGTTTGAATGAACACCTCAAGCTGCATATACTGTAAGAAACATGCTTATTATGCAATCTTGCATCTGTTTAGATCAATGAAACCAACGATTTTCTTTTTGTGTCTGCATGTGATTTTATACTCAAGGGATCAAACGTGTAAAGATGCACTAATGATCTTTACAAAATACTGAATATTAATATAGAAATCCAATCCAGTTGTCATTGTTTGCATAATGCTCTTTATCTCCGAGTGCTCTGCTTGTGCAATTCATTTCAGTGATATTAAAAGGCCATTTATAAAGTACGGTCTCCAGTCTAGAATTATGAAAATGATAGTGTTGTGCACCTCTTTACCCATGAATTACAATCTCACCTTTGCCATCAAGTCAAACGAGTGCATTTTTAACAAAATTATAAATTATTATTTCCCAACAAAGCAAGACAGCATCATGGAAACTATAATGAATAATGGCACAAATGTGCCTCCTGTGGAAGGCTTATTTTCAAATGGCAATGCTAAGGGGAAAATTTGCTCTTTTATTTGTTTACTTTTTTTTTTTTTTTGTGAAGGGACAGTGAGCCCTTTAGTTTAAAAGAGGGCAACGTTTTTATTACAAAAGACAATAGAAAGCACTTATTGCATTTTGTCAATTGCACACTAAGGCCTGAAGGCTGAAGACATATTGCCATTTTAAGCAACCTATAAATCTCACAAGCACTTTTAATTCTGCTGGAATTGAATCAGTCAAAGGTAAACCAATAAATACACAGACTCATATTAAATTAGCTCATATTGCAGGGACGTGATATCTACACCTGGCTTCAGCTGATATTTCATATACATCATTAATGCCACGTCTGACATCCCTTCATGCATCTATAAATTAAATGACTCTCAAAAAGGCACTTTTTACTTATTCATTCTTGTCTGATGAGCAGCATATGTTTGTTGAATAATAAGTCTTTTGGCTCTGTTTATCCAGCCCTTCGTTTACACACTGTAGCTGGGCATGGGGTGATAATTTCATTAACTGCTCAGGATATCATTGATCTCCTTCAGCTATTACGAATTCATTATTTTTGTTGGCATTCTCATAACATCTTGAGGCTGAGGGGCCTCTAATTAGAGGTAGAGGGACATCTCATTTCGATGAATTTCACAAATGATCTTAAACCTGACACTGCTAATACAAGATTTTTCATTCATTCTGCATATTTCAAGTGGTTGATGGAATAGCGGTGAGGTTATGCTAACTATTTTTGTAAGATTGCATCAGAGGCATGGGTTTTATGTGAACAAAAAAGCCTATACAGTACCTCTTTTTAAAGCATCAGATGAAAGCTAACTTAACCCTAACATTTAGGGGATAAAATGGGCATGTTTTAACCAATACCAAGTTTTACTGAATTGTTAAAGAAAAGTTTAATCAGAAAGTGGTACGCACAGAGTCTAAAATTAACACTCGCCAAGCGCCAAATGAGAATAACAATCAGCATTGGCAAGTATATGAAAGTGTTTTTTCGTCAGTTGGCTGATAGGGTTTTTATTATTATTATTAATTCTAACAATGCCTGATAAAGAGATATGGTTTAGCTTCATTATCAAATCTGTTTTGTAGTTATATAAACACATAATCTGATTATAATCAGAGTGCAGCACTGTGATCTTTTCATGGTTCACAGTAAACACTGATCCACACAAACTCCATCAATGCAAGTGATGTGAGTTTGACATGCTTACAGTTTGCATTTTAAAATGCAACATGCACCAAGCGTCTTCCCAAGTTGTAAAGAGAACGGGTTATAAATCTGTCAACAAGCATTTCAAAAGAGAAGTTTATCTGCTGCCTTCCGCCAAAAAAAAAAAAAAAAAAAAAAACTCTATGGTTTAACATTTAAAAAAAAACAAAAAAAAAAACATAAATATCAGTATTGTAACTGTACTGTTGTTATATAAATAAATAAATAAATAAATAAATAAATAAAGATGTGTGTCTTGTGTGTCTTGTGTTTCCCTTCCTCTTGTTTGCCCATATTTGGTTTGTTTCCTGGTCCTGTCATTATTAGTGTCAGGAATCTGGTCCATGGCCTTCCGCTTAAGTTCCATCAGAAGTCACTCTTCAGTTACATTGACTTTCACACTACATAGGCTGTTACGCTCACACTGGACTTCAGTTCCCACAATACATTTCACCCTAATCACATGCTCACCTGTAACCAATCACACTGCCTATATAACAGCCATTCAGATGCCCTTCCGGCCCGAGTATTGTCTAGCGTATATCACAGTTTCTGCTGATAGCTGCAATACGGAGCCTGTTACCTGGCCTAGTTTCTAGTTCATAATCTAGCCTAGCCTTGTCTCGTGTTTTCCTGGTTCCTGATCTCTGCCTGTGTACCTTGGATTTACCCCTTTGCTTGCTGTTTGGATTGTGTTTGCACCTCGCCTGGACTATTGCTCTCGCTATCAGATTTCCCCTCTGGTCTAGCCCCTTTGGATATTGTTCACCGATCGACGACCCACGCATGCTCTAGTAATACTCTTCTGTCTTGCCCACTATATACCTGTAACCTGTTTGCCATTGTTTGACCCTTGCTTGTTTCCTGACCACGCCTTTGTTTAATAAAAGCCCTATAAATGGATCCGCATGCCTCATGTCTCGTTGGCTCCGTAACAATTAGTTAATTATTGTCCAGCTGTGTTTAATTATGTCATTACGTTGTGTATTTATAGTGTTTGCTGTCGAGTATTATACATCATCACTGTCTGTCGCGTGCGTGTTTCCAGCCTATTTTGAACTTACCTGTTTGGATGTAATTAAAGACTTTTTGATTTATTCCACGTCTCCCTGTTCCTGGTTTCCGTCTCCCGAGTATGGAATCGTGACAATGTTTCCAAATTTGTTCTGCCTTATTTTAGGCCCTGTGTTGAACTGTGAACTGATTAGTTGAACATAAGTAGTGTCTGCTCATTATCAGTTTAGTTATTTATATTTGTATGTTTTACTTGCATTTGTTTATTATGATGAGCCATCACTAAAACTTCCATATCTGCATGATTCATGAGTTCTCAGTAGCGATCAATGCTTAATTTACCTGCATCACATGCTAAAATCTTTTCAATATCGATTTAAAAAAAAATACGTTGTTACATACACACAGTTAATGAAAGAGAATTTTGTGTCAGATAAGTTATAAGATATCGAACTCATCCACAAACAGATAGTCCTGGCCTTAAAGCAACAGCACAGGCCTACAACAACAAGACCAGGTCATATTTAATCTGGAAAGCAAATGTGCGGCCAGGCCCGCCCAGGAAACATGAGGGTTTGTTAATGCACATTAGGACAGGACTGCAATCCGAAACCTGTCAGTCAATATTCCCACCAATCACCTGGCCTACAGCTGCTCTCTCCACCTCCATTTTAGAGAATAAATTCAATTACGCTCTCTTCGGTTTATAGCCACATTGCCTGATCAGGAAAGAGATGTTTGCTTAATACAATTGCGAGACTTTCATTAAATTAACCTTTCACAATCCATTACTCACCTGCGGCAGTCATAAAATGATCCCATGTGTTTATTTTAGGGCTGTCCAACCATATGGAAGAGAGTCAATACTCATTTGCTGCATGATACGAAGGCATATGGCCGTCATGTACGTGCGAGAGCTTGTAAAGGAAGTCAGAAATATTTTGAAGAGAACTGAGACACGTAAGAATACAGAGTACAGTCAATATTGTATTAAAAGTTTCTTAATTTGCCTTCCCAGGCAAGAGTGTAAGAGGTGAACTTTTGCTTTTAATCTACAACTTTGTTTTTGGCTGCACCTGGTCTCTGGCTGATTAAAGTACCCTCTAAACCCCTCCTTCATTTATTCGTTCAGCCATATATCATTTGCCAGTTTTCTGTCCCTTTCTAATTACCATAATGCCCTGTTGGCTCCATAGCTTCTGAGTGAATGGAATGCAATTATGCATTGGTCACCATGCTGCGATTCACGCAGACGTTTTTAGCAAGACACTGGGCAACTTAAATGGCAGAGAGTTTAAGAAGTGAGAAACACTAGAAAATTGGCAAAAGCAAGACTCATGAGGACGCTTCAGAATATTCCTGGAATGAGATGAAGCATCTTTTCTACTTTGAAACAACGTTTTGCTCCTGAGGGCAAGGCTGTCTGAGTTATTTGATGTTTTAATACTCCGCTTCATAGACGGCTAGAAATGTTTTCAGAGGTTTTACTAATGAAATTGGCCCGTAGGTAGCTGTAGCTTTGTATGATTGCGGGTGGCAAAATATCCAGGAGGTACAAAAAGAGTTTGGACTCCAACCAGTAAAATCAAATTATATAATATAGATTTAGCCATTCAAACAGATGACAGATATTATGCCAAAGTTATATTGTTCCAATCACTTAATAAAGCATACACTTTATGGTCCTTTGTTTTTATTTGGCAGTAGCTTGTCCTGAGGGAAATTCAGCTTTAATCAGTCACCAAGTTAATAACGAATGACTGCAAAGGTCACTTAATGGTTTTGAGCAAGTATGACAGGAAAGCAATGAAAGATGACATCTCGGATTACCAGACCCATAGCATCTAATTGGGGGGTAAACACGATCCAAGCTGACGTGATTTCATATGAGCTCCCTAGGATGGAGACAGCCATGACAAGGTTGTTTTTAAGACCACCTGACAGTGAGCGGAGAAAGACAAGGGTACATTAACAAACCTTGTTGGTGCAGCACTAAAAAAAACTTGTCACACTCTCACCTGAATTCACCTTGGTGGAGAGCAATTTACATATTCATTACAATAAAAAAGTGGTAATAGATCAGCAAAACCACAGCTCCGTTGTTTTTCAGGGATATTACCCGCTGGATGGCCTATAAGTGTGCAGGAAAACACACAGCACTGCACATCATTTGAGAAGGACAACAATTATCCAAGTCGGTGGTGAAGGTCGGTCGCTCGGAAGAGAAATGGAAAAAAAAAACACAAAAAGAGTCAAGCAGTGTCAAAAGGTGATCGTTTTAAAATGTCAACGTTTCACTAGTCAACAACATCAGATTGTTGTAGCACATTTTAGAACCAAGTTGCATCCCTGTCTCATTAAATTGTCATCTGTACGGAGAGGTTACGTCAGTATATTTGGAAAATGGCTAATAGGTTGCTGTGTCACTTCATCAATCTGAGTTACAAGATCCCAACAACGACAATAAGAAAAATATCAATCCCTACATTATTGCATGCTCAGGGGATGTGTTTCACATACAGATATCTGTATTAATAGACAAGATCCTGACAAATAAAGAGTCCCTTGTCAATTTCTCATTTAAATTGCATCTAGTCAGACAAACCTCAAGTTGTAAAACCATCTTGGGAGAAGAAGAGCTGAAAAATCTTGGGCATTACTGCCTGTCTATATTTGAATTTGACAGATGCATATTAAGGGCGGTCTGACTCTGAATGAACCTTTTCCATTTGCTGGATGTACTGTAGTAGCTCAAACACGTAAAACCAAATTTATGGAATCAAATCAAAGTCTGACACCTGTATGTAGAAATAGGAATAGGCAGGTAATCTTCATTAATGGAAAAACACAACACAGCACATACCAATATCGGCTGTCACCTCGCTGAAATTAGATTTCTACATGCACGTCAAGACTCAATCTAACTGAAGTATTGAAAAACTTCAGCATCGAGGTTGGAAAACCAAACATGTGTGTTATTAGCAACGCATCGATTGTGTTTATTTACTAATAGAATTAAAACTTTCACAGTTGGCTGCCAACGATAATCACTGGTTGTAGAGTAAATTTAATTTCAATTTCAATCATTTCAATCATCTTCAGGGGTGAAAATTGGAGAGAAAATAAAAAATTGTATTAAAACATAATAAAATGAAAAAATGGTCCCACTTTATCTTAGGTGGGCTTAACTACAATGTACTACAGTAAAAATAAGTACAATGTACTTGTGTTCATATTGTATTGCAAAACACTTTTGCTGCTATTGAGGTGGGACACTGATAAGGTTAGGGACAGGTTTGATGGTATGGGTAGGTTTAAGGGTGGGTTAAGGTGTAAGGGATGGGTCAACAGTGTAATTATAAATATAATTATAGAAATTAATTACACATGTAATTACTCGCAGATATTTTGTAAAATACATGTACAATGTAAAAACATGTATGTACACAATAAGCACTTTGTAATAAACTGATTAATTTAAATGTAAGTACATAGTAGTTAAGGCCACCTAATATAAAGTGGGACCAAAAAAAATGACAGCAAAAAAATGTGCACACATCTGACCAGAGTTGAACTCCCTAGACGAGAAGTTGTAATGGGCAGAAGAACAGGTTAATGCTCCATTGCTAATGATTAAATGACGACAACTTAACTGGATAACTGTTAACCCTCAAATAACAGTCCTTGCAAAAGTATTTTCAGTAGTGCCAATTGGATGGATCGGCTGTATGATAAAATATACGCCCTGTCAAAACTTCAGAACAAGTGATTTCAAATGAAGGGTTCCACTACAGATGGCAAGATGCTCAAAGATAAAGGTCACCATAAATATAAAATCCCACATAAGATCTCATCAAAAAATCAGCCCTGATGAAATGCAGAAGCAGCCTGCTAAAACATTCTCTTCAAATTAATTATTTTTACCTCCAAGACAAATGCTCGTCTGATCATATACAGGCAGACATTATGGTTGGGCTCTGATGATTTTAAATCATTCTGAATGGAGGGGGAAAATGTGCCACTTCTGGTTTTGTTGAGTGCTTCCGTTTCTACAGCTTACAAGAGCGCGAGGAATGATTGGATACGAGAGAAAAAGAGAGAGAAAGACTGTGAAAAGCAGCCAGCCTAGCGTGACCCCCCTCATTCTCTGCTACACATAATTAGACTCCTAATCAAATTTCACTCATACAGTGGAGGACAAGCTGACCAGGCCCTCGGCCTCCAACTGAAAGAGCCTTCTCGGTATTCACCGCACATAATGATTAGCTCAAAGCTGAGGTGGACTGAAAGACTCACTTACAGCCTTATGCATAATTACTTGCAGTTAAACAAGCAAGAACTCGCAACCACTCACCGCATTGCTCCTTAATGATCGGAGTAGATAGCTGAAAGACATGAGTGCACAAATACATTACAGCACCTTTTGGAAGTTCTGCCTTCATAATTTGTCTTCCTTAAAGTGATTCACACGTTAAGAGGAAAAACAGCAGGTATTCACATCCTATCGGCCGGGAGTCGAGTATTTTTATAATGAGGCCCAATTAAAGGTTATGGCAATGCGGTTTTGGCGAGAACGAGTGGTCATGCCTCGTGGCACCTGCATAATTAGGAGAGAAATACCAGAGGAAAGAAGCCTAGACTGTGATCGAGAACCGGGGAATATTGTGACATGTTCACGGTCTCGGGAATCTCTGTGGGAAGTCATGTTCCCTGGGGACTCCGGTGACTGCTGGCAGTAGCCTTAGGTAGGGTCTCAGAGGAAGCACAATCCTATATTCAGCCACAAAGATTCAGTTTAATAGATGTCTCTCTTCCCATCTTTCTCACCAGTGGGCAGTTTAAACGCACCCCGTTCTCCGACACCTTCCCCTCCATCTCAAATAAGGATTGAGGTCGTTTCCGAGCATCTCAAGGATGAGTTTAACTGCAGGATCAATAACTTTGAGAACTTTACTTTGACGCTTCGGTGGCCTTGGCGCCTCCGCAAGGGTCAAGTGTGATTGTTTGGCCGTTTTATTGGTCGGCGACTGTGTAAATGCGCGGCGCTCAGGGAATGTGAGCGGCTGTTAAAAACAGGGTTGCGATTCATTCATATTTCCTCCGCTCTTCAGGTTGTCCTTCAACGTATAAGATCACGAGATACAGATGAGATGATTGCTGCACCTTACAGAAGATAAATAATCAAACAGTCCGGGTGGAATTACATTGAATGCGATACATGTCTAACCTTCTGCTAACATTCAAAGACACCCTGTCGATTAGATCATGACAAGCTGTTAGAATGATATCCTTTTGCTAACATCTAATAATTTTAGAGAGAATAATATTGATTTTACTTTAGCCATTTTTGAAGCATTGTAAAGCATACTCGTATGATTCAACTCTGTTTCATAGTGCTTTGAAACATGAGAGTGGGGTTAAACATCCCACTCTGTTAAATTGTTCTCATCCTCTACACTTTCACTCAGAGCTATGAGTGGGTGCACCGAATAAGGTTTATTGAAAGAGAAAAAATGGCTTTTCCTTAAACTGAAGAGCATGCTGGCCCTTGGTTATGTATGGTTATCTTCACATTGCGATTTCGGTGAGAGCATGATTTTAGGTTGGGCATGAATCATGCAAATAAAGGCACTGAGAATGCATAATAAATTGCTTCGTCCTTAATGATTTTTTTTTTTTTTTTTTTTCATTTGGCTCATCTGTAAATTTAAACAAAAAATGAGCAACAATCAGCAGTGGCCATTAGCTCGTAATCGGTCAGCACTGAGCAAACCCATTCTCAACCTAATGTAATGAACCTAATGTAATCAACAGGTCATTTTATTCTTATAATAAATCAAAGTCTTTATTATTCTCATTTCATCTATGTGTCTAGAGCTCAGAAAAAGAAAGAAATAGAAGCGTGCTTGAAACATTAATTCATGCGTTCATTATCTCGAGGCTAGATTATTGTAATGCTTTATTGGGTGGTTGCTCTGCGCGTTTCATAAACAAACTCCAGCTGGTTCAAAATGCAGCAGCTAGAGTTCTTACTAGAACCAGGAAGTATGACCACATTAGCCCGGTTCTGTCAACAGTGCACTGGCTCCCTATTAAACATCGTATACATTTTAAGATCTTGCTAATTACCTATAAGGCCCTGAATGGTTTGGCACCTCAGTATTTGAGTGAGCTCTTATTGCATTATAGTCCTTCACGTCCGATGCAATCTCAAAACTCTGGCCATTTGATAATACCTAGAATATCAAAATCAACTGCGGGCGGGAGATCATTTTCCTATTTAGTGCCCAAACTCTGGAACAATCTACCTAACACTGTTCGGGAAGCAGACACACTGTCAGTTTAAATCTAGATTAAAGACCCATCTCTTTAACCTGGTTTACACATAATACACTATTGCATTTCTATAATTCAAATCCGTTAAAGGATTGTTAGGCTGCATAAATTAGGTCAACCGGAACCGGGAACACTTCCCAAAACACCCGATGTACTTGTTACATCGTTAGAAGAATGGCATCTACGCTAATATTAGTAATATTAGTTTCTTTCTTATTCCGAGGTCACCGTAGCCACCCAGATCTAGAGTGTATCCAGATCAGATGGTCACTGCACCTAGAGATGACCTCTACAGCCCTGAACGTCAGCGGAGAGGACAACTAGATGAGCCCCAGAGACTGATCCCCAGTGAAGACCCTGTCTCCTAGACGGCCATCGAGACAAGACCACAAGAACCAGATGAGTCCTTTGCACAATCTGACTCTGCTTTAGCCTAGATTTAAACTGCTGATTTTGTCTGGCCAGAGGAGAATGACACTATTTCGACAAACTATTTCTCCGTCTAAATACTGTAAAGCTGATATAAAGCAACCCAGCTTTATATCAAGCTGATGTAAAGCTGCTTTGACACAATTTGCATTATTAAAAGCGCTATGCAAATAATAGTGACTTGACTTGACTTGAAATGGAGTAACGGGTTCTTTCTTGCCAAAACATAGGAATAAATGGATATGGGGTTTTTCAATGAAAAAATATTGGAATATTGGTTGCTTTCAAACATCCTTGGTGGGTATGTGCCTCTGGCATGCCCCTCGAAGCAATTTTGTATTGCAAGTTATATTGCAAGTAAACATGTCAACATGCTGAAAAGATTCATGAATCCAGCAGAAGATTATCTCTGCATATCGGGTTTCTAATCATTTAGCACAAGATTTTCATTTGAAATGATTCACAGTACGATGACATAATTTTAGCTGGTTTCCTCAGGGTGATGAGAAGATCTCAGTGACCCTTTATGTCATGTCTTATCTCATCCCTGTAAGCTTTCAAATAATCCCCTAGACTTTTTTTTTTTTTTTTTTTTTTAAATATAGAATTTGTCTAGCCTTTGATTTGTTTTGTTTTTCCTTGAAAGAAAACATATTTTGTTGTTCATCCCTTCAGTTTTATGTAGGATAAGGCTGACGCCATTTTTTACGGATCATGGTGTAATTGAATTTGTGTTCTACAGTGATTTTTGGTCTACTTTCAGAAAATCAAATATAACTCTTCAGAAGTCACAGGTGACAACACAGATTAAGAGCTTTGTATAAAAATATGTATTCAATTTAAGCTTTATCTTTTTGAAATTATGTTCTCTTGAATGTATTTTAATATAATCTTTTCTAATATTATGAAACTCACATTTTGTATTCCTGCCAGACAACCAGTCAACCCGAAAGAAAAAAAAAGTTTATGGTACTGCTTTTACTTTAGGGGGTAAATAAATAAATGTGCATTTATTCAAAAATTTACTAAACTGATAATATCGCTGGTTGACGGTGTTATTGTCAGACCTGTGTCCTGTCTTATATTGTGGTTTTCTGTCTGGTGCTCCCCTTGACTTAGTTTTCCCTCTTGTATGCCCATATTTGGTTATTTTCCTGTTCCTGTCTTTATTAATACATTTGGTAGTGTTTATTAATTATCTCGTTTAGTTTGATTATTTAGGCCCTGTGTTTCCTTGACTCTAGCGTCTGGTATTAACGTCAATGTCCTGTCCTGTGAGTCTCTCCCTGCCTTGTGTTACCCTGTTTTTTTTGGTTAGTTTGGATTAAAGACTGTTATTTTGAAGTTTACCTCTCGTCTCCTTGCTTCCCTTGTGTGCACCGTGCCAGAATACCAGACCAATACAGTAAGCAGCAGCCATTCACCCCGTTTGTTTTCCGGTTTTTAAAGTTTTTTGTTTTTCTGTTTTGTTTTGTTTAGCCCAAGGAGGGCTCCTGTTCCTGAGTTTAGCCCACGGACGGAGGGCTCCTGTTCCTGAGTTTAGCCCACGGAGGGCTCCTGTTCCTGAGTTTAGCCCACGGACGGAGGGCTCCTGCTCCTGAGCTCAGCCTACGGAGGGCTCCTGCTCCTGAGTTTAGCCAAAGGAGGGCTCCTGCTCCTGAGTTTAGCCCACAGACGGAGGGCTCCTGCTCCTGAGTTTAGCCCACGGAGGGCTCCTACTCCTGAGTTTAGCCCTAATTTCTCCAAGTTATTTTTTGGGGGGCTAAGAGGATCCGGTCGTAGAGGCCGGGGTGAAGGATGAGGCCACGGCCATGAAGACCGCCTGCCATGTCCTCCAGAGCTCCCAGCTCCACCATGTCCTCCAGAGCTCCCAGCCATGGCCACCAGAGCTCTCTGCCCTGCCATGGCTCCAGGAGTCTCCTGACCCGTCCTGGAGGCCTCCCCCGTGTCTGTCCTGAGGGGCCTCCAGAGTGCCTGCCCCCCCTCCCCGTTGGATGTTAGGAGGCGCGGGGATGCGCCTTCCGTGAGGCTGGAGTACTGTCAGACCCGTGTCTTGTCTTGTGGTTTTCTGTCTCGTGCTCCCCTTGACTTAGTTTTCCCTCTTGTATGCCCATATTTGGTTATGTTCCTGTCTTTATTAGTTCATTTGTTACCCGCTGTGTTTATTAATTATCTAATTTAGTTTGATTATTTAAGCCCTGTGTTTCCCTGAGTCTAGCATCTGGTAATAACGTCAATGTCCTGTGAGTCTCTCCCTGCCTTTTACCCTGTTTTTTGGTTTGTTTGGATTAAAGACTGTTATTTTGAAGTTTACCTCTTGTCTCCTCGCTTCCCTTGTGTGCACCGTGACAGCTATAAGTGCTATAGGGTTTGTTTGTTTTTTGGCACAATAGTCTATGCATTAACTCAATGCAGCTTCATTTTAAACTCTGATTTTTTTTTTTTTTTAATTGAACATTAAACTGAAAATGAAATAGAGTATCATATTAAACTGTCTGCTGTTCACCTAACTGTTTCAAGAGTTCATTCTTTCCTATGCGGTTAGGTACCTTTACGGTGTTTTGCATATTTTAATATTAAAACAAAATGCTATGCAAAAAACCAATGCATCTGAATTGAGATTGCATAGTAAATGTATATTTGGCTGCATTTCTTTTAAATTGACCAAGCTGGAGAACAAGAGTAAAAATGTATCAAAGCACACCAATGCAATCCCAAATGTATGTCCTATCAAAACTACAAAAGGACAAATGGCAAGGTAACAAGAAAAAAAAAAAACAGAGGGGTCAGGAGTCAAATCTGAGATCTAGGCTAGTGTAAGAGTAAATGGAAAGTCATATAAAAAGGCTCTACTGGGACAAACCTGAAAAAAATTAAATCTTTTTCCATTAAACTCCTCAGAATACTAGGATGCGTTACTGAAGAACAGTTGAAGGACAATTCACAGAGCCACTTGTGATTCTAAAGACTTGATTGAGAAGAGGATTCGAGTCTTGGTATGATTGCGGCACAAAGATTAGACAAACTTTGAAAAGCACATTTCTTTTTTCTGTAATTTCAGAGGACACATAATAGCACATATGAGTTTACTTCATTCGTAATCCACCTTCATCATATACAGGCCCCTCAGAAAGAACAAAACAAGATGCTGTTGACAAACCGCTTTCTTTGTGTTTTTTGAATGGCCGATTATCCTCCACTGCAACACTACAGCATGCATATATGAGCATATGTTTATTTAGATTTGGTTTTACAGCACAATGATAAACATTGAAGAGATAGGTGGCCAAAATGGAAATTCTGTCATTATTTACTCACCCTTATGTCATTACAAACACGTATGACTTTCCTTCTTCTGCACAGAAAAGAAGATATTTTTAAGAACAATGGGGCCAAAACAACACTCGCCCAAAATGACATTGTACGGTTTAAAAAAATAAATAAATAAATAAATTTGGTCTTCCACAGAAGAAAGAGAGTGAGTTTGGAACAACATGAAGGTAAGTAAATTTTCTTTTTTGGGTGAACTATTCTTTTTGCTATGGATCTCCTAATCCATTGCCACCTAATTCCGACTTTAATTTGTCATTCTTCCATTCTGTCCATTATCATTGGAGCTTCAGAGCTGCACAGAGCTGCACTTCATGTTGGCAATGATTAAAACCCTTTAGAGCGAGGCAGCTAGCCAATGTGACTTGATGCCAAAGCAGCCGGGACCATCTAAGACGCTTTCAGGGAAAACAAATCATGCACAAGCCAAAGCTCTCTTAACTGATGGACCCTTTCAAAGCGCTCAAATTCATGTTTCATTTCAGAAGTTCTCTCTTGCAAACCACACACATACAAGTGAAGCGACCACTCAAAATCTGATACTTTCCATGCTGAACAAGGATTCAGAGCTTGTTTTCCAAGGCGCCATAAAGCCGCTTACATTTTAACACCTCGGGGTAGCATTTTGCTCTCTCCAGTCTAAATACGACATTTTTAGAGGAAGTCTGGAACTTTCTTTCAGAGGCTAACACGTATTACACTGTATTCCGGAGGGAAGAATGATGCAAGCATTCTGAAGCTGTTCCATGCTGCTTCTCTATTCTTATCATAAAAGAAAAATGGTAAAGCTTTTCAGGGTTGTATAACTGTAGTTATAAATACAGCAGATAAGACACTGATGCCCATGTAATCTCTGCTCTGAAGGAGGCACAATAAATGTAGAGGTCCAAAATGGAACGCATGTGCTTCTGAATAGCTCTATCATATACCATACTCCAAGTACTAGTGTAAACCACCATTTAGCACAAAAAATGAACATCCTCGCTAGCTTTGCAGAAGTCTGTAAATCTTTAAATTAGGTCAGAAAAACAATAAGTATGTGCATCATTTTACATTACTCTAGCCTGGGAGGTAAATTATTTCTTGCCTGTTCTAGAAAAATTGTGCAGTTAGAAAAATAATGACTGTTGGAAAATTGCCTATTTGTACTCTGCATTAGGCCACAGATATAGTGTGGGATCCTTTCAGTGTGGCATGCATTTATACATTTTATACAAAGCATGTGTTTAAAACTATGTATAGTGGGTAAATAAACAAAGATTAGATAAAACAGATTTGGAGAGATTCAGCATTACATCACTTGCTCACTAGTGGATCCTCTGCAGTAAATGGGTGCCGTCAGAATGAGAGTCCAAACGGCTGATAAAAACATTACAATAATCCACAAGTAATCCTAATTACTCCAGTCCATCAATTAACAGCTGTAATTATGTAAGAAACAAATCCATCATTAAGCCAATTTTAACAGGAAGATCAGACCCTTTCTTTCGGAATATGCAACACAACTCCTTGTTCAAGCTCTTGTTCTGTCCAGACTTGACTATTGCAATGCTCTCTTGGCAGGTCTTCCAGCCAATTCCATCAAACCTCTACAATTAATCCAAAATGCCGCTGCAAGATTAATCTTTAATGAGCCGAAAAGAACGCACGTCACACCTCTGTTCATCAATTTGCACTGGCTACCAATAGCGGCTCGCATAAAATTCAAGGCATTAATGTTTGCATACAAAACCACCTTTGGCTCTGCACCCCTTTACCTAAATTCAGTACTTCAGACCTATGTGCCCTCTAGAAGTTTGCGTTCTGCAAGTGAACGCCGCATTATTGTGCCTTCCCAAAGAGGCACAAAATCACTTTCTCTGACTTTTTCATTAACTGTTCCCATCTGGTGGAATGACCTGCCCAACTCAATCCGAGCAGCTGAATCCTTAGCCATCTTCAAGAAACGGCTAAAAACCCATCTCTTCCATCTTTATTTGACCCTCTAACTCTAGCATTCTCTTTTCTAATTTTATTTTATCTATCTCCTTTCTTTTTATTAAAAATAAAACAAAAAACACACACACACACACACACACACACACACTTATTGCATATTTATTCTCTAACTGCTAGCTTTTCTTAAAAAACTAAAACACTAGCTTTCTTTTCTATATTCTATCTACCTGTTTAAAAAAAAAAAAAAAAAAAAAAAAACCTTGCTACGTGTACTGCGTTAGGCTAACCGAGACTTGTCATATCGCTTGCATGTTGTTGCTCTTTTGTTGGTTTTGATTGCTTCTATTGTCCTCATTTGTAAGTCGCTTTGGATAAAAGCGTCTGCTAAATGACTAAATGTAAATGTAAGTTCATCCATCCATCTATTCACTCCAAACCACTTATCCTCTGTAGGGTCGTGGGGGCTGAAGCCTATCCCAGCATCTTGGGCCACAAATCCATCCAATTAATGGTATTTAAGCAATATAAGCACTGGGTAACAATGTTATATATTATATTGTATAACCTTTACAATGTTATACAGACAAAATTTTGGAAACATTACAATGTTTTGGGGGAAAAAATCTGAAGTCTGCATTTATTTTATCAAGAATACAGAGAAATATCATTACACATTAAAAGAACTGTTGTCTATTTTAATATATTGTAAACTGTCATTTATTCCTGTGATCAAAGCTGAATTTTCAGCATCATTACTCCAGTCTTCAGTGTCACATGATCCTTCAGAAATCATTTTAATATGCTGATTTGCTGCTCAAGAACATCTTTTATTATTAAAACAGTTGAAAACAGTTTTTTGCTTCTTAATGTTTTTGTGAAAATGCTGATACCTTTTTCAGGATTCTTTGATTAATAGAAAGTACAATTAACAACATTTACTAAATTTATTAAACAATTTAGTAAATAGAAATCTTTTCCAACATTATAAATGTCTTCACTGTTACTTCTGATAAATTAAATGCACCCTTGATTAATAAAAGTATTCATTTCTCTCTCGCTCTCTTTTTTTTTTTACCACAAATGTATTAATTTCTTTCTTTTCTTACCACAAATGTATGAATGGTATTGTTTCCATGAAAATGTTAAGCAGCAAAAACTGTTTTCAACAAAGGTAGTAATGAGAAATGTTTCTTGAGCAGCAAATCAGCATATTGGAATGATTTCTGAAGGATCATGTGGCACTGAAGACTGGAGTAATGATGCTGAAAATTCAGCTTTGATTACAGCGATCAATTACATTTTAAAATATATTCACATAGAAGAGAGGTATTTTAAATTATAATATTTTACAATATTTTTGTTTTTACTGTATTTTTAATCAAATAAATGCAGTAGTGGCGAGCAGAAGACTTACATAAAAAAACATGTTCACAAAACATTAAAAAAAAAATCATACCAACCTGTAACTTTTGAAAAGTAGTGTATGTTTGATGTTTTATTTACCAGTCAGATGGTTCATAGCGCCTTAGAGATGTTGTCCGACAGGAGATCCACTCCATCTCTGCTGCATGGCCATCAGCATAGAGGAATCTAGAAATATAACATGCAATTTATCACAGAGCCAACAATAATTAGTATAGACCCTTTTTCTGTTAGTAAACATTGTGAAGTTTTTCTGTGGGCGGAGCTTAGGTGGAGGTAGAAAGATTCCCCTGACCGCTTCACTAACGCTAGCTATGAAGTTTGTTAGCTTGTTTTTTTTTTTTTGTTGTTTTAACAGTGACTGGAGAAAATCCGATTTTACCTGCATATGTAACTTTCCGGGACTTTAACGGACGAAACCACATCGGCCAACCCATACACGCTCACTCAAGGCCACTATTTTTAATCACAATATGTACAATTACAAATAATTAAACATCGTCAGTTTGTTGTTTTACACACATGCACACAGACGTTACTTCATACATGACATAGTTGTGAGATACACAGGAAATCTTGAGACGCACCCATAACAACAACTATATATATATACATACTTATTTAATACACACACACACACAAAAACAATTTTTAAAATAAAAGAATTAACCTTCATGTTTTTAGGTTTGTGTCTCTCAGGTTTTTGGATGTCAAAATCTTCCTATAATGAACTGTAATATAGCAGATGCATGGTGATATAAGAAAATATGCTGTGAAAAAATGCATGTGAATGTATTTAATTTCTTCCCACCTGTGTTTCCTGCTTTTCTGTCAGCAGCTCCCTTCAAAAAATTTTAAATCTTGGAGCTTCTCTTCTTTTGTAGAAAGATTATATTATCACTCCTGAAACCACAAAACAATTTTTAATCAATATTTGTTTGCCATGAAAGATCAAAGCATGTTTGAGCTAACGTTAGATTCAGTTAATTCGCGCTCCATGTAACCTTAAGTGACATCACCGATCAAAAGTACCGCACATATTTTAGGCTAAATAAGTTAGACAACTTCCAATAAACCATTGACAAACTGACAGCAAACCCTTTACAAAGCTATCAAAACCTCTCATCTACACATAAAGATGTGATTAAAAGCCCAAACTTTCATAAAAAAAGAGCTCAAGCTTCAGAGTTAGCCTAACATTTACTTCACAGAAATGTTTTACAGTCTTCGAAAAAGTCTGCTAGCATCTCAACTGTTTTCAGACCAGGTAAGTTACAGTTACTGTAACTTACCTGGTCTGAAAACAGTTGAGATGCTAGCAGACTTTTTCGAAGACTGTAAAACATTTCTGTGAAGTAAATATTCAACAGAAACATGTCAGTTACATGTAAGAAAGTGTCTGGAACAGTTTTATGTGATATTTGTGTGATTTTAGGGACTAAACTCACCTGAAAGCACTGAAAACAGCAGCGAGAGACGGAGATTTATGACTTGTCAGTTGGTGTTGTCGCCCCGTTTCCATGGCAACTCCCTCCGCTCCAGCGTTTGAATGGACTCGAGTATTCAGCGCGCTCACCCATTAAAACACGTCACGCAGTATTTACATAAATAAATCTCTTATCAGAATCACATTAAATCTTTATTAAATGGCGAATTTGAGTCTCATTTTATAGACCAATTCATAGGGGCAAAATGTATGATAGTGGGACAATGTGGCAGGTTTATATTTTAAGATTTTGTATCACTCAGCCTTTTTATTTCATTTTAAAACATGTTTGCAGTATCTTTTTATACTAAACTTTGCTTTTGTTAAATAACTAGCCTAATATATTTTTTTTTTTTAAGGTCATGCAAAACAGCATTAAAATAGACGTAATGGATATTAAGGACTGACCTACAGGTCTTTTATTAATTAGCCTAATAAACACCACAAAACTATTTATAGCCTACAACTCAAAATTAATACTTTATATTGTACGGCTCTGTGTAGTAAATGCTGCTCAATGTGAAATCACGCACGTGTTGGAATTTACCGCTGATTAGAGAACCGGCTTTACTGACGAGATGCGCATTAATTATCGCCCGATATTTACCCCTATTATATTGCATTATAATTGAACACAATTAATAGAAAATGAGTCTGGAATGAGTTCTGGACCAGACAGGACAATTTAGCTCACTTGATCTCACTTTCCAGAAAAAAAATATTTACAACATGTTGACTGTGAAGAAGCATTAAATAGTCTAAAGAACCTTTTGTGCAATGGAAAGGTTCTTTGGATATTAAAGGTTCTTCATGGAACCATTTAAGAACCTTTTTTTTTTTTAAGAGTGTAATGCTAAAGTTCTTCAAATTTGTTCTGATAAAGAAACAAACCCATCTACATCTTGGATGGCCTGAGGGTGAGTGAATTACCAGCAAATTGGTTAAACTATTCCTTTAACTGAATTTAAGAAATTCTGAAAAAGAAAATGAATTTTGTACAAAGAAATAAGTTGTTCGCTATTCTTAAAAAGAACAGACGCTTCCATCCTACTTCATTTGACCCCCGACACTCTTTATCTCCTAATCAAATCTGTGTTTACAACAGCATGAGTATCACAGGTGCTATGGTTCACATGAACATGAAGTGTCTCCTGTATTTCAAAGTTTATGCAAGGTTTATTTCAGCTTCCCCCTCTCGATTTATTTAATTGTGCAGAATTATAATCTACAGTAATAAACTCTCACATCGAAGTGCAAGATGCCTTGACAACACAGCTTTAAGCACTGTGAAAACATACAGGTATATGTCAGTGTGACCGTGTGGGGATATGGTTAATTACGAGACGTGCATATGTTCAGTTCAGTAGCTTATTCTCAAGTCGTCGCAGAGGAGGAGTACAGATCGAGCAAGCGGAGTCAGATCAATGCTAACTCGTTTAGGGGTTTGAGCTCTCATCAACAGAACTTCTGCTTTATAAAAAAAAAAAAAACTAAATAAAACCTGTCACATGGCTGTATCACATCTGTTGTGTCTTATACTGTTTGTAAGAGCCATTTTAGCTCCTACACGTACAGCAGAGAAACAGCAGATGGGCATTGTAACTCTGTTTCTCTCTCTCTCTATCTTTCTATGTAAGGTAATTGCGTTATACTGACAGTAATTTAGAGGTGCTTTACTCTTAGTGACAGGAACATCAGAAAGAGCTTGCGGAGAGTGGCGAGAACCCCTGAAAATAACTTTTCAAGTAAGACGCCCACACAGCTCGCATGCTCAAACACAGTGGTTGCATTGAATTACTTTTCAGTTCCTTTTAACAGGATAAAAATCAATGCACGATTAAAAATTTACACCAGAACATGAGGCTCGTAATTGTTTTCAGTGGGATTTTTATTTTGGAACTCATACATCAAGGTTTCTCTGCTGAGATTCACAAGGTCAACTATGAAATTTTGAAATTTTGGGTAATCCATCATTGTCTATCATAACAAACTGTATATTTCATTTTAAATCACGATGGTCGGTGTGCTACAATAGTATTGTGAGCTTGCACAACATTTCTTCTTGCTCCTGAGCCTGAAATAACTGAAGAAACCTCAGTTTTTCCAATCGAAATGAATCCAATCCAATTTAAAATTCTGACAGTCCTGTTTATATGAATCCTAAACGATGCGGTCTGATAGTTTTTATACACATATACACATATTTTGCATTATATGTATTCCAAACAAAACTTCAGCGCATATGCAGTGCCCTGTTGCCGTGTTCAAACCCGGAGAAATCCATGCAATAATGTCACTGGAGCTACCGAGAGAAACTGACATTTTTGCCATGATGACATCTAAAAAGAAAGCTGACATATATCAGATCACATATATTCAATCACATTCACTAACCAGATCATGAGACATGAAACGTTTGTATGATATAAAATGATGTGCATGTGCGCGAAGTATTATCTATTTCAGGCCTAGACCAACCCTATATATTAGATATAATTCAGATCAATTGAGGTGCTTACATGAAGGCTTTTCATTCCAATTATCAACAGATTATTCAGGTGTATATAACTGTAGCTACCGAGACTCCAGTAATACCACACTCCATAGCCTTATAATATGTGTTTCCTATTTGTCACAACCAGGGTGCATAATTAACTCCCGCCACCAACCTAATGTGGGTAATTTTGCTTATTCTACTCACCACGTGGCAGGTGGCCCTTCACAGATTGGCCTTTCACAAGAGATGGTATTGTATAGAAACAAGATGCACACTGGTATAAGTCACACATTTGATTAGAGATTGAAGAACATGAAAAAACAGCTGGTGAGTTGTGATTCTTGTTGGCTATAGCTGGATCTCGAGTGCTGAGTGCAGGCACACAGGCAAGTATCAGAATGACATTTTGACATATGTGTGAAAGCTCCAGATGAACTCAGAACATCTCAGAGATGTCTGTATACTCACTCTCCACAAATGTGCATTTTCTTGTGATATGAGTTAGGTCTTTGTATTACTTTTAAAAAAGTAGGACAGGTGACCTAACATTATAGACACTATACACTCAGAGTATGAAAGAAAAGAGGACTTAAAAGAGGTGTGAGTATACTTGCAAAAAAGAAGAAAAAATTTAAGCACCCAGTTACAAAAAAAAAAAAAAAAAAAATTCAATTCATGATGCCTTAAATACAATATCCATTATCAGTAAATTACAGTTATAGATGTTCAGATCTTTCAGCTATCTTTCAATGGATGGATGGATAACATTAATATTCATTTAAAAAAAAAAAAATCGAAAGGCAAGAACCTATTTTAAAGTAGTCTTGAACTCTCCACCTCTAGTCACTTAAGACAGAAACCCAGGGAAGGACAAACCAAAAGAAGAAGGCAGAACAATAGAGCGAGAAAAGAGCACAAGGTTATTTCCTTCTTTTATCCATTATTTGACCATATGACCTAGTACATCCCAAGACATTTCGTTTGATCAGCAGGCCACAGTTTATTCCCACTGCATTAAAGACGTTAAGACTGAGCAGACCGCCAACGTACAAATGTCTCACCCAGCAGGCTTTCCCTTTATTGTGTTTACTGCTGTTTTACAAATTTAACAAAAATATGGTTTTCAGTTGATGGCGTCTTAACTGTCATGTCTGTGTTTGATGATGCCAACTTTGATAATGAGTCAAAAGCTTTTAAGACATAAATTATCATTTTCCACAACATCATCAGCTAACATTTCTGTCAGTCTTATATTGATCTATGGCTTGAGCACTTATACATTAGTCCATCAGCTGTCATCTTCATATCAGTAAAGACATGAAAGTAAGATCTGTAATATGATTGGCCTCTATGTAAGAGCTGTTGTGTAATTAAATCCCTTATGTAAAACGGCTGTTTTGTGACTGACTCAATGGGGTTCAGTACAGTGCAGTTTATACTGTAGGTATGAAGCTTACTAGGAAATATTCTCCTCTTCTGAATAAAATAACTGATCTGATCTCATGGTCTCAATAGGGAAAACGTGGAATTAATCAGCAAATAAGTTTTTAATGAGTTTTTTTACAGTATTATTTTACATTACTTAACAGGATTCAAAAATGGGCATTAAGAAATTAAACTGATTTTACAAATCGTACAGTGTTTAAGTGCAATCTATGTGGACAAGTATGACAGATTTGGACTGATATATTTATTATTTGTCTGATTAAATGCAGTGGGGTCCAGAAGTGATGTTATACTTCTGAATAATTTAATAATATTCTGTTTTGTAATTAATTAACTTTTTTTTTAATTAATACTTTTATTCAGCAAGGATTTTTATTCAGAAAAACTGACAGTAAAAACTTTTACATTGATCAAAAATAAATAAATAAATAAATAAATTCTTTTGAAATTCTGTTCTTTTGAACTTTCAATTAATCAAATTATCAATTAATCAAATTATCAAATTAATTAACCAAAAAATATCATGGTTTCCATAAAAATGCAACACTGAAAAATCATCTTTTCCATGAAAAATCAGCTTTAAATTACACACACTCTTCTAAGCAAAGTCTTTCATTCAGTTCTTAGATTTAAAAAATTGTAGATTTAAAAATTATGTTCTTAGATTAAAAAAAAAAAAAAAAAAAAAAACTTTGATTTCAGGATATTCATTGTGATCTCCAAGTTTTGAAGCCCAATGTATAAAATATATAATATGTAATGTAATATTACAGATCATCTGTGGGGGTGGTTGGCATTAGCAGAAAGGATGCAAGGCACCCAAACAGCCAGTTTTTAATAAGCATCACTGATTATCCACCATGCATGACCTCTTGTTTTTATATGATTAAAAAAAGAGACATATGCAAAAGAAACAGAAACTCAAGAGAGAAAGCCTGAGGTGAAGGAATGCAGGAAGAAAGTGCAAGAGAAGAAATGTAAATCTGACCTTTCTTCATTTTTCTATGCTGATCTGAGGTCAGTGCTTTATCTCTTGTAACATTTATCTGCATTCAGTAATGACCTTCCCATCATGCTCTACTGGAATACTGATGGGACTTAAACTTCACTAGCTGTCAGAGGCCATTAATACTTGCACTTAACATGATGATGTCCTGCAGTCTGTAAAGTTGTAGGAATGATAACAAAAGTTCCTCTCAAATTCGGTCTTCTGTCTAAAACCTAGAGAGCCGCCCATGAGGACGGCATTTTCAGGCATCATAGGAGCCCTCCCAAAGCAAAGCCTGTTTCAAAAGGTCACAGCAACATAATGCTACTTTCTAAGATGCATTATTGTGGTAAAATATTAAGGCAACATTGCATGAATTGCATGAAGGCAGTTCCAGATGGTGGATATGACTTCCTCAAGTTTGTCATTTGAGTAGGAGACACTCTGAAATATAATTAGGTGCAGCTGTTTTACTTATAGACTAGAAGATAACTTCGGGTAAAATTTTATTTTGATAGTCCGCTTTAGACATTCTACTAACCATAATTAACTTTGTAACTATGTCAACTCCCAGTCATTAGAGCAGAGGTCAGCAACTTGTGACACATAAATGGATAATCACTGGCATGTGAACAATAGTGAAAACTGCATACTGACATACATTTTGAAGTAATCATTCCTCAGTCACACAGCCTGTTAGGAGCCAGTTAGGTTGCCAACCCCTGCTTTAGAGTATTAGGGGGTGTTTACACAACATTGTTTTCAAGTAAAATCTGAAAAATTTGTATGTGTTTTGATCATTCATTTAAATGACAACTGCGTTTTAGGAGCCTGAAAATGCAAACATTTGAAGACGGATTTCAAAGTGCGAAACGCAAACTACAAAAAGCAAATTTGTGAATACGGTGACGTCATACGTATGTGCATTATCTGTTGAGTCTATATAGATGCATTTGCACAACCAAGTAGTGTTTCTTTACAAAGTGACATCGCCAACTACTGGCCCGGCATACATAATACACCATTTTTAGTCGTTTTTGTGGATCAGTGTGAACACTTTTTGACAATATTGCTGTCTGTATGCAAATCTTTTCAAAAACTCGAAAGGAAAACTTTTGCCGGTTTTAGTACAATCAATAGCTGAGTTTCCATCCAAAGCTGCAAATTTAACTTGTGCGCAAAATTCTAATGTCGCATAAAATATTTGTGACTAAGCACCGTTTCCATCCAACGAATCAAAGAGAACAAAATCGTCACTTCCTGATAAACTTGCATTAAATATTACGAAAAGTGGGAGCAGTCGTGGAATATAATAATTTTCATATATAATAAATTACTTGCACCTCAGAGTGAGTAGAAAAGCACAATAAATGTGGTAATTGCTTTCAGAGGTGGATGCCTGCTGTTTGTGAACGCAGTCGTGTAAGAGAGTTCTGGAGGCAATTATACAGAAATACTTTGACAACAGACTTTGCTTGGGCATTTCGGAATGACCATAACAACGGTTCAAATGGTGTGCAACAAGATCGGTCCGCTGGTTTAGTTAGTCAAGTTATGCTGTCCCATCGCACAAATAACATGACTTTTGGATGTGCTTTGAGGAATTTATTCTGCAAATGCGTTTCCATCTCCCATAATTCGCATCACTCAAACAATTAAGTTTTTTTTTTTTTTCTAAATTTGGCATTTCCATCACTCGTATCTCATGCGATACTTCAAAATACACATTAAAACAGAGTGATGGAAACATAGCTAATTAGTAGCCCTTAGTAGACTGTCTGCTTAATATTTGCTTTATTTTGATATTTGATAACACATTATTTTGATAGTCCTCCAACACACATTCAACTGACTAACTTATTCTACTAACCCTAACCTAAGTCTACTAACACTCTAGTTGACATGCAGTTGCAAAGTTAGTTATAGTTAGCAGAACGTCTAAAGTGGACTATTGAAATAAAGTGTAACCCAACTGGGGTAAAAAGTGAAGCAGTTTACCCCACTAAACTAGGATTTACGGAAAGACAAAACTTTACTTTTCCCCACCCCAGTTTATCATTTTATTATAATTTATTTATCCTCTTGCTACTTTTTGATTGAAATGGTAATGATTGAGAAAACAGATATAATTTAGAAATGTATTGATACAGGGATTATAAATAGAATATTCCTTGATCTCAGCCAAAGTTAATTGATAGTTAATTGATGCAGAGCGAAAGGCTGAACCTAATCTAATTAAGCCTCATTAATACCAGTGCTTCAGATGATTCCACATCGGTATGCAAATTACACTGTGACCATGATAAATGTCTCTTAAATGACAGGTATGAAAGGAAAAAAAAAAAACAGATAAACAAAATTACAAGGTCCCAAATATGTCCTGAAAGATAATCAGAACTGTCAATCAAAAGTTCAGCCAATCAATACAATGATCAGGGTAGTAATTATACGAAAAGCCCTCAGTCACCTCTCAAAAGACATGTCACTTTGCTCTTTGTAATCTATCAATCCTTCACTCTTTTTTTTCTCGTGTATGTGCCGAACGCGTGGTTTTCCACATTGCCATGTTAGATCCGACAACTTCCATGACGGATGTGTCACCAGTTGGTTGCGTTACTTTCCCGAGGCTGGTTAAACTGTCAGTGATCCGCTCTGTCACAGCAAACTAATGGTGGTTGACAGACTCAACGAGGATGGATTTTGTTTTTTCTGGCTTTGCTTTACAATGACTGATGTCTGTCAGAGCAATTCCTAACTATCATCAGACTTCAGACTGACTCTGAACTTCAGAAGCCATGGATGATGTGATATGAAGTCTGGATTACCCAGCAGAGTATTTATTACAGCAGTTTTCACTCAGACAATTTAATGATAATATATGGAAATATAATACTATATCAGCTTCTTTAAGATTTTTTTTTTTCCTTTAAAACTAAGAACAAAATACATAGAGTTACAATACCAAATATCTTTTGTAAAAATGAAAAACGCCTTTTTTTTATATACACTACTGTTCAAAAGTTTGAGGAGAGTATTTTTTTTAAAGAAATTAATCATTTTATTTAGCAAAGAAAAAAGGAAAAGTGGTGCAAAAGTAAATACATTTATAATGTAACAATTAATTTATTTCCTATAAATGCTTTTCTTTATTTCTATGCAAAGAATGCTTAAAAAAAACATTTTTTTTCACAAAAATGAAGCCGCACAACTGTTAACATTGGTGAATAATAAGAATAAATGCTTTTAAGCACTAAATCAGCATTCTAGGCTGTTGAAACTTCAGCTTTGTTATCACAGAAATAAATTACATTTTAAAATATATTAAAATAGAAAAGTTATTTCAGGATATTGATGTTTTTACTGTATTTTTGATCAAATAAATCAACCTTTGCATTTGTTTAAAGTCTAATCTACCGAACTTAAACTTTTGAACGACTGTGTATCACAAACAGTTGTTACCGTCCTCACCTCTGCTTATGCACTGTTTCTATGTGGCAGACTTCAAAAACAAGTTATTTCTAGCCATGATCCCCTTAGAAGTGAACCTTTGTGGTGATAAACAGGATTTGGAAAATATTCATCAAATAACATTATAAAAAATTTATCAAACGTGTTAAATATTTATCATTCACTACAGCAAGTTGTTAACTAGAATGTTAGAAATTCAAATGTCTTTACAGCAGGTGTCAGTGGAATGGGAGCTGGCTCATTGGTCTGGTGAATGGTGATGGCTAAGAGGAAATGGTTCTTTCCCATGAACAGAAAACCTCAGGTTCTAATCTTGCTTGGAAAATTGCCTTTAAGCACTGCTCATGTGCCCATCTGTCTGCTCCAGGGATGTCCTACTTTTGTCCCTTCTCTCTGCTTCTGCGTCAAGTGAGAGCAGGATGTACTGGCTGTCCCTCAGTGGTGAAATAAACTCCCACACCTGAAATCCACTGCAATCTGCACAAACCAGCTGAAATAATGTGTGTTCTGGGAAAACTTAGCCAATGCATTTACTTTTCAGGTTAACCCTAATCAAAAAAAATAAATAAATAAAACAGTGGTATATTAGATAACGTCTCGGTTACGTATGTAACCCTCGTTCCCTGAAGGAGGGAACGGAGACGTCACGTCGGATGACCGACGAAATTGGGATCTCGCCAGAGAGACCAATCCACTTCGAGTGTAACTAAACGAGCCAATGGACATTGGCATGCGATTATTGCATCCAGCTGCCGCTGATCACAGCGTGAGCATAAGAGGCAGCTGATGCACCGCATCAATTATGTTTTCGCTGAGGAGCCGAGCCGGCGACCCGGCAGCTCAGCGGTGGTACAGCGACTGTGGCGACGGGACGTGACGTCTCCGTTCCCTCCTTCAGGGAACGAGGGTTACATACGTAACCGAGACGTTCCCCTTTCAGTCGGTCACTCCGAGTCACGTCGGATGACCGACGAAATTGGGATCCCTACCAAAGCGCCACAGGAGCTGCCCCTTCCAGTGCCCTGTGTAGGGCTCCTGACCCTTCCTATAAGGCAGACGATAGGACCGGGCTCTACACAGAGAAGGTCAACTACTGGTGTTCCTTGAGCAACCCAAACAGTAGGACTAGGATAACACTGGGAAGCGTGCCCTTCCACTTGGAAGAGGCACACTGCGGAGTCACCTCCTCCCAAAGGGGGTTTAAGTGACATTCAAACATGTGAAGTAACCCAGAGGGCCCTTTTGCACATGGAAGTCTCTGAGATGGCTCAGGCTGCATCTTTAGAGATGGCAGAACGTGGTCCGCCAGGGGAAACACGGCTCTAATAAGAATACCGTGGAATACACATATGGGATCCCGACAGGGTCTCTCATATGGGCACTAGCCTCGCACCAGTTTTCAAGAATTCATTGGCTGAAGGCCTGGCGCCGGACGCTCCGCCGTGTCCGGACGCCGGAGTGCTGGAGGACTCAACAGGGTTTGCCTGGTTAAGGAACTCTCTGGAGAATTAGGCGTAAGGACGCCGCAAGCCGACTCTGAGCCGGCCCTCTCAGTGCCACTACCCGTTTGAGGTGAGAACACAGGAGGAAACCGGTTCGACACGTAGGCTATAAAACCTAGCGAACGTGTTGGGAGTCGCCCAACCCGCAGCTCTACAGATGTCTGCTAGCGAGGCACCACGAGCCAGCGCCCAGGACGATGCGACACCCCTAGTGGAGTGAGCACGCAACCTGAGCGGGCAGGGCACACCTTGTGCTTCGTAGGCCAAGGTGATGGCATCCACTATCCAGTGGGCCATCCTCTGCTTGGAGACAGCCTTCCCCTTCTGCTGTCCTCCGTAACAGACAAAGAGCTGTTCTGAGGTCCTGAAGCTCTGAGTTCTATCCACGTACTGACGCAGTGCGCGTACAGGACAGAGCAAAGCTAGGGCTGGGTCTGCCTCCTCCAGGGGCAGCGCTTGCAGGCTCACTACCTGGTCCCTGAAGGGCGTGGTAGGAACCTTGGGCACATAGCCGGGCCGGGGCCTCAGTGTTGCACTGGAGTCAGCCGGCCCAAACTCAAGGCACGATTCGTCGACCGAAAATGCCTGCAGGTCCCCCACCCTCTTGATTGAGGCCAATGCAGTCAGGAGTAGGGTTTTCATAGAAAGAAACTTCAACTCGACTGACTGCAATGGCTCAAAGGGGGCAGTCTGTAGGGCTCTTAGCACCAAAGCCAAATCCCAAGAGGGAAGGGAGGGAGGCCTCGGAGGATTTAACCTCCTGGCCCCCCTAAGAAACCTGACGACCAGATCGTGCTTCCCCACCGACCTCCCCTCTATGGGGTCGTGGTGGGCAGAAATAGCAGCAACATATACCTTAAGGGTGGAGGGGGACAGCCTACGCTCCAACCCTTGTTGCAAAAAGGAAAGCACGGCTCTGATCGAACATCTCCGGGGGTCCTCCTGGTAAGAGGAACACCATTCGACGAACAGGTTCCACTTCAGCGCATAGGCCCGTCTTGTGGACGGTGCTCGTGCTGAAGCGATAGTGAGCGCTACCTCCTGGGGCAGGTCACCTAGAACCTCCGCGTCCCGTCCAGGGACCACACATGAAGTTTCCACAAGTCTGGACGCGGGTGCCAGAGGGTGCCCCGTCTCTGAGAAAGCAGATCCTTCCTCAGAGGAATCGGCCAGGGAGGGGCTGTCGCGAGGAGCATGAGTTCCGGGAACCAGGTCCTGTTGGGCCAATATGGAGCCACTAACAGGACCTGCTCCTCGTCCTCCCTGATCTTGCACAATGTCTGTGCTAGCAGGCTCACTGGGGGAAACGCATACTTGCGCAAGCCCTGGGGCCAGCTGTGTGCCAGTGCATCCGTGCCGAGCGTTGCCTCGGACAGGGAGTAGAACCACTGGCAGTGGGTGGTTTCTGGAGATGCAAACAGGTCTACCTGAGCAACTCCGAACCGACTCCAAATCAGCTGGACCGCCTGGGGATGGAGTCTCCACTCCCCAGGAAGTGCCGCTCGAGACAGTTCGTCGGCCGCCTGATTGAACACTCCTGGGATGTGGATGGCACGAAGGGACCTCAGATGCTTCTGACTCCAGAGGAGGAGGTGGCGGGCGAGTTGCGACATGCGACGGGAGCGCAAACCGCCTTGCCGGTTGATATAGGCAACGGTCGCAGTGTTGTCCGTACGGACCAGAACGTCCCTGCCCCAAAGGCGCCCTCTGAGGCGGCACAGGGCAAGGCGTACTGCCAGCAACTCGAGACAATTGATATGCCAACGCAGAAGGGGGCCCGTCCAACCCCTGATACTGCGTGCCCGTTGTACGTGGCACCCCAGCCGGTGGCCGAGGCATCCGTGAATACCACAGCATGCCTGGATACCTGCTCCAGGGGCACTCCTGCCCGAAGGAACGAAGGATCTGACCACGGGCTGAAGGTCTTGCGGCAGGCCGGTGTAATCTGAACCCGGTGAGTACCGCGTTTCCACGCCCACCTCGGGATTCGATCATGGAGCCAGTGCTGAAGCGGTCTCATATGGAGCAGACCGAGCGGAACTATGGCCGCAGCTGCAGCCATATGCCCCAGGAGCCTCTGAAAGAGTTTCAGTGGGACCGCTGTCCTGCCTGATAAAGTCTTGAGGCAGTTCAGCACCGACTGAGCACGTTCCTGGGTGAGGCGTGCTGTCTGGTTGACCGAATCCAACTCCATGCCGAGAAAAGAGATCCTCTGCGTTGGCACGAGTTTGCTCTTTTCCCAATTGACCCGAAGGCCCAACTGGCTGAGGTGCCTGAGCACCAGGTCCCTGTGTGCGCACAACAGCTCTCGAGACTGTGCAAGTATAAGCCAGTCGTAGAGGTAGTTGAGAATGCGCACACCCCGTTGTCTCAGGGGAACAAGGGGCCGCCTCTGCGACTTTGGTGAAGACACGAGGCGAAAAGGGACAGCCGGAAGGGCAGGACCTTGTACTGATATGCCCGACCATCGAACGCGAATCGCAGGAATGGCCTGTCTCGCAGGAGAATCGAAACATGAAAGTACGCGTCCTTCAGGTCGATTGCTGCAAACCAATCTAGGGGACGGACGCATCCAAGAATGCGTTTCTGCGTCAACATCTTGAACGGCATCTTGTGAAGTGCACGGTTCAAAACTCGCAGATCCAAGATCGGTCGTAACCCACCGCTTTTCTTGGGCACAATGAAGTAAGGGCTGTAAAACCCCGACCTCATATCGGCTGGAGGGACCGGCTCTATTGCATCCTTCGCCAGTAGGACTGCAATCTCCGCGAGCAAGACAGGGGCATCGACGGCTTTGACTGAAGTGTACCGGATGCCCCTGAACTTGGGGGGGACGCCGGGCGAACTGAATCGCATAGCCGAGTCTGATGGTCCGCAGGAGCCACCGGGACGGGCTGGGGAGCGCTAACCAGGCTCCGAGAGACCGCACCAGCGGGGCCAACGGGCCCACCGACATGCCCGCGGTGGGGCAGCGAGGTGGAACACAGGGACCGGCCCCAGGGCCTGTGACGGCCTGGCCTGTGACGGCAGGGGGCGGGGTCTGGGTGTGTAGTGTAGCACTCACCTGATTTCTCCTCGCATGGGAGGAGACACAGGAACCCGGCTTGAGGCTTGTGACAGCCCGGCGTTTGACGACTTGAAGCGGGGACTGGAGTGCTACTGCCCTTACCTGGTTCCACGAATGGGCAGGAGGGGTGCTCTTGGGCAACCACCCGCTGCCTGCTGGCGAGAGAGGAGGAGGGAAGTGATCCTGTGATGCACGGATCACCACTCTCCTCCTCTTGAGACCCGGAGATTGAGGAGACCGCTCTTTACTGATGTTTTGGGTACCGCTGGCTGCTGGGCCAGCGGCGGAACAAAATGAACAAAAGATACTCCACCCGGCCCTCCTCCGGGGGAGGGAGTGGTGCAGTCACCATCTCCCGATGAGCAGTCTCCTCCATCTCTGGGTCGCCCGTCTCAGGGCCTCTTGCACTTGCGCTTGCCGCCAGGTTTGGCGGGGGCCTGGACGGGCTGGGCTGCTGCTGCGCGGGAGCGGGGACGGCCGGCCGCAGGGGGCGCCCACGGCGACGAGCAGGCTGAGTGGCTGCAGCCGGGGTGGAAGCAGCAGGTTTCCTCCGGCGCATGATGTGTTTGCCTCAGTCTGCTTCTGGGCTGCCGAGAACTGCTGGGCAAAGCTCTCGACAGCGTCGCCGAAAGGGCCGGTCTGTGACACGGGAGTACCTTCTCCTGCCCCGTCATGTCAGCGAGACACAGCCAGAGATGGCGCTCCTGGACATCGCACAACCCAGAGACTGTGCGGTCACCTTCGTCACTCGTAGCGCGAGGTCCGTCGCAGCACGCAGCTCATGTAGAACCGCCAGGTCGTGACCACCCTCGTGCAGGTCTTTCAGTGCTTTGGCCTGGTGGACCTGCAGCAACGCCATAGCGTGGAGGGCGGAAGCCGCCTCCCCACAGGCTCTACAAGCACTGCCAGTTAGACCTGACGAATACTTAGAGGCCCGTGAGGGGAGACACGGATCACCCCGCAGGGTGGAAGCGGCTGTTGGACACAGTTGCATGGCCACAGACCGTTCCACCGAGGGGATGCCCGCATACCCCAAAGCGGCTCCACCATCGAGGGTGGTGAGAGCGGAAGAACTACAAGATGTGTTTCGGGCAGTGAAAGGTGCCCTCCACAATCTTGTCAGCTCCTCATGCACTTCCGGAAAGAATGGCACCGGAGGGGGGCGCTGAGAACCAGCGCCACCCCCACCGAGGAACCACTCGCCCAGCCTCGAAGGATCGGGACACGGTGGCTTTTTAGGATTCCACACGAGCCCGACATTCTCGGCGGCCCGGGAAAGCATAGCCGTCATCTCTGGGTCTGGCACGGACAACGCTACCACACCCGAAGGGGGCAACGCAGCCGGGTCGTCATCCCCGGAGAGAGAGGGCCCGCCCTCCGATGCGGTGATCGACATCTGGTCGTCAGAGGGGGCACCGAAGGAAACGCGTGGCCAGCGCGCTCCTTCGGCAGCTCCACCGGCTGCGGAGTGCTTGAGGGGTGAGGAGCTCCACTTGGGGAAGCCCTCACCGTAATCCTCAAATCACCTCTAACTCCACCGGATCCAGTGTGCACGCCGGATCACGGCAGGCAGAGGGACTCTGCCATGTTTGACATAGCAGAGTCGCACTCCGAGATGGTCATGTCCCCGCAAGAAGAACATGAACCATCCACGAAAGCCACCTCAGCGTGCTGAATGCCCAGACACGTGAGGAAGCGATCGTGACCGTCCTGAGGCGCCAGGAAACGACCACACCCAGAAACGCACGGGTGAAAAGACATCTTTAAAAAGACGCGATCACCCGTGTTGCTCTTTTAGAGAAATTGCTCTTTCAGAGAAATGCTCTTTTAGTGCTGAAGCACGCAGGGGAGCTGGCCACCGCACACTCCTAGTGTGGCTGTCAGCAGGAAGACGATCTTTCTCTCCCGGACACCGTGACCACCGCTGCCGCGCCGTAACGCCCGCACTCGCTCGCAGAACACTCTCTTGGAAGGGAGAGCAGTAGCTTTAACCACTACCGCTCGGCTCCGAAGCGAAAGGATAATTGATGCGGTGCATCAGCTGCCTCTTATGCTCACGCTGTGATCAGCGGCAGCTGGATGCAATAATCGCATGCCAATGTCCATTGGCTCGTTTAGTTACACTCGAAGTGGATTGGTCTCTCTGGCGAGATCCCAATTTCGTCGGTCATCCGACGTGACTCGGAGTGACCGACTGAAAGGGGAACACTTGCTTTTCTAAAAATAAATAAATAAATAAATTGTGATAATGTTTGTGAACTGATGGTTAAAACTTGAATAATATCAATCAAATGAGGTTTGATAAGGTCAGAGGAATAAATAAATCATTAACATTCTGAGAATCAGACATTGACTATTGACAACTAATCTGACTATTGGGGGGTATAAGGTATAATTGAAGGTATAATTCACCCAAAAATTAATTTTGCATCATGATTAACCTTTTTCTTCATTTTTTTTTCATAATTTTTTCATCAAAAAATAATTAACACTTTTAACCATTAAGGATATATTAAATTGATCAAAAGTGACATGAAAGTGAAGACATTTATAATGTTACAAAAGATTTCAATTTTAAAAAATGCAGTTATTTCTAACTTTTACGTTACTCAAAAGATTAATCAATGTTAGAACCAGGTTTTCTGGTTAATATTTTTTTGTTTGTTTGTTTGTTTGTTTTTTATAGGGTTGGATATGTTTTTCCACCCAAATTAAATGTGATCATAATATAAAGCAATCATATTTATTAACAATATTTAGATTAAACTGCTGGATTCATATGGATTAGTTTTATAATGCCTTAATAAATTTTTTGAATCTTTTAATGTTTTGGTTACCTGGGCTTTTAATGGAGGAACAGAAACATTGTAGGTTTTATTAAAAATATTTTAATACGTGCTTCAAAGGTTAACCAAAGTCTTTTGGGTTTGGAATGACAAGAGGGTTAATAAAAGATAACAATTTTCATTTTCAGGATAACTTTCCCTTTAATGTGTAGTGGTTACAGCCCTGGTTAATAGTGATCACAAGCTCAGTTATGGCACTTATATTTATCTGCAATATGAATTTGTGTGTGTATGGATACACACTTCCAAACTTCAGAGTGTATTCCAAAAGTACTATACAAATATTCCAGTGCTGGTGTATTTAATTAGACAGTCAAGTCTAATTAAAAGTTTAGGTAGGTGTGTGGTGGCCCCTTTCAGTCATTGTCCTCACATGAATATGAATTGACAGCTGAAGGAAGGTTGAAATGAAACACACCTCACTGCGGCTGACGGTGCTGGAGATGAGAGGTGAGGAGCTCCGAGAAACATGCAGCGACACCAGAGCACCATTCATTATTCCAGCAGAGCTTGTCCTAATGTTTTCTTCTGCGAAATTTGAGGAGAGCAGCCATTAGTCAGCATAATCTCCATGAGAGGGCCTGATTCTCTCCCTATAACTGACAGCCTGAGTGATTAAAAGAGTCTCTCTGACTCTTCTACTGAATATTTGGACACATTACATCCAACAGTGAGAATGAGAATGTCAGTAAAAGTGAAATTGAAAAAGCTGTCATTATTTACCCACCCTCATGTTGTTCCAAACCCTGAAGAAATATGATGTTTGTGTGAGAGAACAGGGGAATTAAAGTTGTTATTCACAGAGGATCACATTTGCATTTGTGAACATTAATTAAAAAATGGCATTGGTTGACATCAAAAAGTCACTGTTTCCCCATGTATGTTGTAATCAAACAAATTTTGTTATTGTTCACTATTAAAATTTATTTCTGTTAACTTAAAGCTGAACTGAAATTAATTTAAGATTTAAAAAAACAAAACAAAAAACTAAAATGTAAAATTCTAAAAGTACTTAATAAATAATAATAATAATAATAATAATAATAATAATAATAATGACAACAAGCACATACAATTACTGAAACTATAATTAAATGAAATCTAATTCAGAAAGTACAAATACTAAAATAAAATAAAATAAATACTTAAAAATAAGATACAATTAATATTGAAATAACAACCCTGAATCAAACATGATGTGCTAGAATGAATTAGCTGGAAGAAGAATGAGATTTGTGGACTAAAATATTTTTAGTGAAAATGACCTTTGATTTTCTCACACAAATCTATTATATGAAAGACATGTCAAATTCTTGTCATTCTTGAAGCTTGACAATATGAAATGAATAAACAAATGAGGGTGAGTAAATAAAGACAAATTTTTCATTGTTGGGTGAACACCTGTAGTACACCGTCGCTATCTGAAGTGGACAAATCAAGACTGTGAGAAGAAAGCATTTGGGTTCAGTCACTATGAAACAACATCAACAAACACCAAGACGTAAAGCTTGGTCCAAGAGACCTCTCAAACTAGCGACCTTCCATATGGTCCACACACAGTGTGTCATAAAGCTCAAAACATTTGATTTTACCTCAGAGTAATCCAGAGCTCACTCCCATTTCCACAACCCCCTTGGAGCAGTTCACAGTTCGAGAAGCATCTGTTGAGTTAGTCCAAAAAAACTCTCCCAGCCGCCAACAAAGATGGAGGGTGTGCTTTAGGGCCTATTGCCATGCCAACCGGGGCTTTCCAAGGATAAGCTTAGCATCTGGACCGGTCTGTGATCAGTCATAAGCTTATATTGCTCTGAAGCCAACAACTCCCTCTGTTAAACTAGCAGAAGTCTTGAAGCACAACACCTCATTCACTAAGGAATGGAGTAATTAGACTCAGAGCTAAATAAAGCATAGCTATTATAAGAATGAGTTGATGAATCATGCCAGAAAAACAAAACAAACAAAAAAAATTCTTCATGGTAATCTATTATATTTGTATTTGATGTAAAGCAAATTCACCGTCAAGGATTCTTTTTGTTAATCGCTGCCTATACAGGAAGTCACAGGCTATATTTATAATGACAATACTATATCCTACTCTCTGTTTTTTCATAAACCGTTGCCTCTCAACGGAAAGTGTAGCATAGTCTGACATATGCCTGCCCACTCTTGCCTTGCATGTCTTCTTGCTTGCTTCAATTGTCAGAACAGACAGAACAAAAACCACTAGCCGTCAGTTTATGACACAATGCAAAGAACACACGAAAGAGGAGGAGGATGAGAGGGAGCAGGAAAGAAGTACGACTGGCAGCGAAGAGCAGGGTATATGTGCAGCCTTAATGGGAGAGTCAGGCTAGTGAGCCGTGTCACATCAGAAAGAGATGGAGTGCAAGAGATGGAGACCCAGAACAGAACTTCACCTATGTGCTGTAAGCTGGAAAAGAGACATCTGATGGTGAATGACAACTTTTCTGTCGCAAAAAGACAAGTGAACGATGAGCACACTTGCAACTGTGAGTATCCATATCAGGATGTCCAGTTTTGCAAACTGAGAGGTCATACATCAAAGCAGACACTGAGAACTGCAAGTTACAGCATTAAGATTGAGATTGCATGGCAATTGAAAAACAATTTACCTTAAGCAACCAATACTGTTTTACTACTATACTTTGGTATAATGTGTTTATACATTGCTTATGAACTTACAATAACCAATATGTTTACAATCTTTATTAATATAGGTTTATGTAAATTTCTACATATATTCAGGTTTAGTCTATTATATAGTCTAATATAGTCTATTCATTAAAAAAATAATATTTAACTATATTATTGAATTATATATAATTATATTATTATATTTTACACTGTTAGCTTTACTGCTAAAATGTTTTGTTTACGTCATTCCATGTTGACATCAAATCAAAGTTTTAATTACAGTAAAAATTGCAATTCCGGAAAGAAAAATGTTGTACATAAATTGCACCAGTACTGCATGATAACAAACACGAACAAGGCTGTTTACCATTGCAGCACACAAAATTAATTGTGATATATGCAATATATATTGTGATCTCAGAAACATACGTATTGTCACCATACATGATCAGAGAAATCTGGAAACTACACCTACATTAACTTAATCAACTACACTCAGTTTTATTTTGCCTCCTCAGAGAAAACAGCCCTGATTTTGTGTCTATGAATCACTGCCAAACAAGAGAGAATCAGAGTTAATTCAAAAAGGGTTGTATCTGCACTGGGATGGTTAAATACAGCAGCACAGGCCATTATTTCATGAATCATTAAAACATCATTAACTTGGATTTCTGTTTACGACACTGTTTCCTAGATAATTCTGCTCTCCGGAGGAGACAGGTACAGGTAATGTCCTATTGGTCTCCCTGATATTAGTTTCTGCTGTTTTAATGAGTTCTGCATAGATCACATTTCTGAGCCAGTGATATCAATGTATGTCAAAATAATTTAAATCAAACATGCCACAAAGTCAGCATTTCATTATGGAGAAAATGCAGATAGAAAATCCACACAGACATATGAATGAATGGCCAGGCCAAAAGTAATCAGCAAATGTCTGTGCGTGTCTGTGAGCGTGTGTGTGTACATCTGTGACACGGTGACTTCTCCCGCTCGTTCTTCCACTGAACATTTAATTATCATTCATAAATCAGTATCTTTGGTGAGAGACGTATATACTGAGAGGGCATCATCTGTGATGAGACTTTCACAGCATCTCCGATTCCTGGCTGAATAAGTAAACAACAAAATGAAAAACTGAAATCAGAGCTGAACTTTTTTTTGTCTGTTCATTATCTGTGTTAACAACTGAGTAACATCATATGTTGAAATTTCTAAAGCTTAAGCGAGTTGCACACTAACGGGCTTTTGTAGAATCACAGACGCTTGTTATTAATCTTTCTCTCCCCCTCTCTTTTTCTCTCTCATGGCTGGGTAATGGCCCTTGTCCTCTGTTTGATTAGTTCATCTCTCTGGCCTTTAAATAATAATTCACCCAGTTCAGGCTTTGGCAGGCCCAGTCAAGCTGGATATACAGGTGCATCTCAATAAATTAGTCGTGGAAAAGTTCATTTCAGTAATTCAACTCAAATTGTGAAACTTGTGTATTAAATAAATTCAATGCACACAGACTGAAGTAGTTTAAGTCTTTGGTTCTTTTAATTGTGATGATTTTGGCTCACATTTAACAAAACCCCACCAATTCACTATCTCAACAAATTAGAATACTTCATAAGACCAATAAAAAAACATTTTTAGTGAATTGTTGGCCTTCTGGAAAGTATGTTCATTTACTGTATATGTACTCAATACTTGGTAGGGGCTCCTTTTGCTTTAATTACTGCCTCAATTCGTCGTGGCATGGAGGAGATCAGTTTGTGGCACTGCTGAGGTGGTATGGAAGCCCAGGTTTCTTTGACAGTGGCCTTCAGCTCATCTGCATTTTTTGGTCTCTTGTTTCTCATTTTCCTCTTGACAATACCCCATAGATTCTCTATGGGGTTCAGGTCTGGTGAGTTTGCTGGCCAGTCAAACACACCAACACTATGGTCATTTAACCAACTTTTGGTGCTTTTGGCAGTGTGGGCAGGTGCCAAATCCTGCTGGAAAATGAAATCAGCATCTTTAAAAAGCTGGTCAGCAGAAGGAAGCATGAAGTGCTCCAAAATTTCTTGGTAAATGGGTGCAGTGACTTTGGTTTTCAAAAAACACAATGGACCAACACCAGCAGATGACATTGTACCCCAAATCATCACAGACTGTGGAAACTTAACACTGGACTTCAAGCAACTTGGGCTATGAGCTTCTCCACCCTTCCTCCAGACTCTAGGACCTTGATTTCCAAATGAAATATAAAACTTGCTCCCATCTGAAAAGAGGACTTTGGACCACTGGGTAACAGTCCAGTTCTTCTTCTCCTTAGCCCAGGTAAGACGCCTCTGACGTGGTCTGTGGTTCAGGAGTGGCTTAACAAGAGGAATACGACAACTGTAGCCAAATTCCTTGACACGTCTGTGTGTGGTGGCTCTTGATGCCTTGACCCCAGCCTCAGTCCATTCCTTGTGAAGTTCACCCAAATTCTTGAATCGATTTTGTTTGACAATCCTCATAAGGCTGCGGTTCTCTCGGTTGGTTGTGCATCTTTTTCTTCCTCACTTTTTCCTTCCACTCAACTTTCTGTTAACATGCTTGGATACAGCACTCTGTGAACAGCCAGCTTCTTTGACAATGAATGTTTGTGGCTTACCCTCCTTGTGAAGGGTGTCAATGATTGTCTTCTGGACAACTGTCAGATCAGCAGTCTTCCCCATGATTGTGTAGCCTAGTGAACCAAACTGAGAGACCATTTTGAAGGCTCAGGAAACCTTTGCAGGTGTTTTGAGTTGATTAGCTGATTGGCATGTCACCATATTCTAATTTAAACTACTTCAGTCTGTGTGAACTGAATTTATTTAATACACGGGTTTCACAATTTGAGTTGAATTACTGAAATAAATGAACTTTTCCACGACATTCTAATTTATTGAGATGCACCTGTATATGTACGTGTATGTTCATTTGCATTAACAGAACAGTTCGCTCAGAAAAGAAAATGCTGTCATAATTTGCATGATTTTTTTTTTTTTTTTTTTTTTTTTTGTGGAGCACAAAAGTAAATGAATATTTGATGAGTATGTACGCACCCTCAGGTCTTCCAAGATGTAGATGATTTTGTTTCATCATCGGAAAAGATTTTGAGAAATAGCAGCACTTAATCACCAATGGATCCTCTGCAGTGAATGGGTGCTGTCAGAGAGTCCAAACAGCTGATAAAAACAACACAATAATCCACAAGTAATCCACATGACTCCAGTACATCAATTAATGTCTTGTGAAGTGAAAAAAAATAATAATAATTAATTAATTATATAAAACCAAACCTTTGTTTGTAATAAACATATCCATCATTAAGGCATTTTAACTTTAAACCGTCACTTTGGGACAAAATATGTGTCCATAATCAATAATAATACTTCCTCCAGTGAAAAATTCATCACCTGTTGTCCTCTCACATCAAAATCCACTAACATATTTGTTTAGAACTGTTTTGGATGGTTTTCATTTGTTAACATCTGTGCACATTTCACTCCTGATTCAGATGAGATGACTTTTTCACTGGAGAAAGCAATATTTTGGATATAGGACTCATATTTTAGCTGGAAGCAACAGTTTGAAGTTAAAAATGTCTTGATGGATTTGTTTCTTACAAATACACATTTCTTCACTTCACAAAATGTTAATTGATGGAATGGAGTCATGTGGATTGTTTGTGGATTATTGTGATGTTTTTTATCAGCTGTTTTCATCCTGACGGCACCCATTCACTGCAGAGGATCCACTGGCAAGCAAGTGACGTAATGTTTAATTTTTCTAAATCTGGTTTGATGAACAAACAAACTCATCTACATCTCAGATGACTGGAGGGCGAGTAAATTTTCAGCAAATTTTCATTTTTGGGTGACTATTCCCTGAAAGGCAAGCTCTTAAAGGGTTAAATCTTTGCTGTATATATTCAAATATGATGCATCAAGACAATGATGACACTATGATGATAAATGATGGCAAATCAGACTTTGTGTATCTTGTATATAGTTATGAAGCACTGATTTTAATTATGCACATTTTCATGAATGAGATTTCAAAGAGCAAGGGGAAATTTAACCATAAACTACAATTTACATGTTTGTTTCTTAAAAAAGCTAACATTCAGTATGGCATAAGAAGAAAATATAGTGGATGAGTCATATAGAGTATTATTATTTTGGTCACATTCACTTTCATTGCACATCCCGCTTAACATATTCTTTACATTGGATTTTTTTTTTTTTTTTGTGATCTATTCCTTTAAAGCACCGACAATGTTAACACATTCATATGAGGATACGGCATGTATGAATGTAATTACATGCTATTTGAAAGCCTTGGCGAGCATTTGTGCATCAGTGTGCCAGACATTGTACCATAGAGCAAATGTTGGCATCCTTTTAACATGTGATTCTGTGTCAAAAGAACAACATGGGCTCTCATTTTCCTAATGGAGTGAGGTGCACCTCAGATTTTAAAAATGCAGAAATCATAATGCATAATAAATGAAAGTGTTTCATCTTTATAGTTAGCTAATTAGGACACGTTACTCAAAGTAATGGAACCACAGATGGAATAATATCTGCTGTTGAAAAATGTATGCAAGAGAAGGTGTGGTTTGATAATAATCCTTGTTAGTGTACAACAAACCTTGAAACATCAAGAAGGTAAAGTCTCAAAGAAATCATCATGACCCTTTTATATCCCACAGACTCGTGTCATTGCAGACAAAGGAGCTGCATCACAGGGTGGATCTTTTGAATAACACTGTTCACAAATCAATTTCAATTTCATCCCCAGCCTTGACGAGGTGAGATGCATATCGATCATGTTAGACAAACATGATTCTTTCAGTGCCAGAGACACACAGTTACACAATGCATCATCAAGATACAAATGTCCGCTCTGCAGAGAACTGAGAAAATTATGCTGATACAAATGTAACTCCCTGCCTCTAAGTGACTACAGGCCCAGCATGCAACTGTTTGCATGCAGTGCCATCTAATGTTCACTGCCCAGAATACAGATTAAACATATAGATATTTTGTGGACTACTTCTATCTATCTATCTATCTATCTATCTATCTATCTATCTATCTATCTATCTATCTATCTATCTATCTATCTATCTATCGTTGTAGAAACAATTTATAGAAAAATGAAACCCATAAGGAATTAAACAGACCTGGAGCCTTAGACACATTGCTTTGTTCTGGAGCTCAAATATCTGTGGGGGCAGGACATGGTCCAGTTTGTAATAAAAAAATTAACAAAAATAAATAGGCTATGTCTGAACATTTTCTAAAATCTGTGAGAACAAGAGAACTGAGCATAAAGAGTATTAAAAACTGCATATTTGTTAATACTGGAAACACTGATGTTGTGACTTAAATTAGTCATAAATGCTTAGTATAACGTTTAGTTATTTGTTTTCAGTAATAAGAACTGAAACAGTTTAAGTATTCATTTATTGGGCTTTTCTATTTTACATTATTGCTTGTTAAGCAAAGACACGACAACTAAAAAAAATAAATAAATAAAAAAAATAAAACACTGTACCTCACCTTAAAGGTATTTCAGGCTCAGATAACACCAACAGCTCAGAAGTTAGAAATGGTCATAATTTTCAAAGTTTTGATAAATCTATTTAATCTATCTAGAAACGCAACCCTGATCGATTTTAAGTATTTAAAAAATTAAATAATTCGATGATTCTGATCGTTTTGACTGATTCAGTGAAAAGAATCGATACAAAAGAATCAAACGTTACGAATCGGACATCGTTTGTTTTAATTTCAAATATTGAAATATTGTCAGGTCAATAGTAATGTTAAAATAGTGGCAGGACAACAGCAGGCTACCCTGCTCCTTATTCAGTAAAACAGCTTTGTTACTGAAACGCTACATGAGAGAGAGAAATGTAATCAAACTTTGACACAATCACTGCAAATAATGTTTCCTCAGGTTCGCAAGTTATATCTACAACTACAATTGGTTTGCATAATATGGGCCTATATTTTAAAAATCTAGCCTACATAGAGTTCACTCTTACCAGCAGGTCCCAGCAGAGAAAGTAATTAGAATCATGCACAAATCACTGAAGTAGACTGTTGTCTGTCAATTAATTCCACAACTGCTTCACGAAGCTTCGAATCTTGTATTTCGAATTAGTACCTCTGAATTTATATATATAAATTCAGGGGAAAGAAAATCCAATTTTAACCTAAAAAAAAAAAATACAGATAACAGAAAATCAAGTAAGCAAATGAATAAATAAATAAATAAATACAAAGTAATAATTTTACAGGGGAATCCTGAAGAAGGCACACTTTAGCGTTTTCCTTGCTTTAGTATTTTCCGAAACTGAGAGCGTTTCAAATATTGTTGCAGCTCTCTATAACAAACACCTTAAAATGCATTAGTGCTTCTGAAAGTGATTTGACGCTAAGGGTGAACCCAGGATGAACTTAAATTGAACTTGAATTTAATGTAGGCTGTGCTGTAAGTCTGTGCTGTAAGTTTTATAATATTTGTAACAAACATGTTGATACATTTATAGGCCTATAAATCTACAAAAGCCTACGTTACACAGATAATAATGGCATTTACCGCTGATATCTACATATTAGATTTTAAAGATTATACTTTCATGAAAACACTTGTTTTGTAAAACATGTAGCTGCTTTCAAACATCCTAATGCCCTACTCCTACACAACTATTCTTAACAGTTCTTCTATTAATATCTCATGAGACATTACAAATTACATTACAAATACTATAGCTTATGAATTGAATCACAGTAGACAAAAAGCAGCTGACGGAGTACACTGACAAAAAAATTGCAACAGTAAAAATTGTGATATATTAAAAGCACCTCAAGAATAAACAGATTGCATTTATCCAAAGAACCACAAGGTGGAACACTTTTCTACTCCTGCTGAAAAATTCAAGTTGCTTTAGGTTATTCATTGCATTTAATAATCCTTTTAATGAGAATAGATAATTAGTGCCTGACATTCTAAACCTGAATTAGGAATAAGAGAGAAATAGAGAAGAATTAAGAATAGATATATTCAAAAAGCAAACAAACCTGAACTGAAGTTAAGTGATATTTGGAACAGGACTAACAGGTTTTGTGATTTTTAAGAGGTATGAGGTTCACGCATGGATGCCACAATTTTCAAACACTTTTTAACATCTCAAATAGCTACCCTTAACAGTTTTTCTTTTCTTTTGATACTGATATTGATAACTACTGTAAATTAGAATTTGAAGAATGGCAGAAAACCATGTTTATACAAAATAATATAGTTTTTCTTTTCATGTGACATGATAGAATTTCTATAATATTCATCATATGAGCAGTTTGTTTCCTTGTGTATCTGCTGTTTAGAAAGAAATGCTGTATAATGATTACACTTGAGAAATGTCAGTGGTTCTCAAGTGGTAGATTGCAAAATGTTCCAGTTTTATAATATTCTGTGTATCATTTTAGTTTCATTTAAATGTATTTCAGTAGTTTTAGTTTTTTCCAAGTTTACTGCTCTACTGGGTTTAGATTTTGTTTGTTTACCAGATCCTCAGGCAAAATGTCTGACTGATAACCTGAAGGTTGCAAGTTCACATCCACTGAGAACAAGTCATGAGCATGATCCATCACCATTGAGCCCTTGAGCAAGACACTTCACCCCAGCTTGCTCCAAGTGTATGCTGTAAGCTTGGATAAAAGTATCTGCTAAATAATTATCTGGGCATAAAAACTGATAACCACAGGTTTAGACTTTGGCTCTACACATTAATGAATTAAAGACGGTGCATGAATGTTGCACATCTTGTTTATAGAATGAACCTGAGAATCTTAACAGAAATATGTTCAGCAGCAGTTGGTGAGCACATTCTACAGCTGCTTTAATGACAACCGAAGAAATGCCCTTCAGGCATTGAAAAAAACTTGCCTCTTCCAGCGACCCATGTCTGCCATTAATCATAAATAAGCTTTCCTGTAAATCCAGGTCAGCAATAGAATGACTTTGCTTAAAGTGCCCCTATTATGGGTTATGAAGGTTCATATTTGGTTTTGGGAGTCCCCAACAACAGGCTGACATGCATTCAAGGTCAAAAAACACTTTCATTTTCTTATAATATGCTTTTATTTTTACCTTATTTGCTCAACGACTCCCAGAGATTCGTTCTTTTTCCTTTGCGTGATGCTAATCTGCGGTGACTGGTCGATTTCAGCAGTGTTTGTGAGCTTTTAACGCTCCAAAAGCGGCACCTAGTGCAAAGAATGAATTTGCATTTTCATTCAGACCAACGCGAAAATAAGGTTTTCCCAGGTCTGCGCGCGCAACAAGTGGGCGGGCAATATGGTAATATTGCATGTTGACAGTCAACATGAAACGGCTTGGGATTCGTTTTAAAAAACGACTCGTTTCAGTGATTCAGAGTCGACTCTTTCTTTTGAGAGACAATAACTTTATACACGGTGCACTTTCAGATTTAAAACTTTGCAGGATATTTCCATTCACTTAGAGCCGTGTTACACACTGCATGAACAGTAATTTTCAAAAATCCATAATAGGGGCATTTTAATTACACTGAAAAAAATGACTCATTGTTTTTACTAAAATTTGTAAGTGGTTGCAATCAATTTATTTTAGCTACATTTAAATAAACAAATTTAGCTGAAAGTTAGTCAACTAAATTTGTTTATTTAAGTGTATGATAAACTGTTGATTATTATTTTGTGTTCTATAAAATTAAACACAAAATTAGACATTATTTTTAAGGTTTTATGTGTACAGCACAAGTAATGTGCTGTTGTGTGTGTGTGTGTGTGTATATATATATATATATATATATGTGTGTGTGTGTGTGTGTGTGTGTGTGTGTGTATATATATATATATATATATATATATATATATATATATATGTATGTATATATATATATATATATATATATATATATATATATATATATATATATATGTATGTATATATATATATATATATATATATATATATATGTATGTATATATATATATATATATATATATATATATATGCACAACAGCACATTACTTGTACTCTAAACATAAAACCTTAAAAATGCATCAGTATAAGGTTAAATGTATGAGGGAATTATGGCATGAATGGGTTATCGGCATGTGAACACAATGTTGACAGGAGATTTTGCTGTTGAAAGATCATCTTAAAGTTCCATTGAACCAAATAATGCATAACCTGACATTTCTTGTTTTACCATTTATAGTGTATAATGGTTTAAATGCAGCATAAAGTACAGCATATTACTGTTTTGTTTGCAAAAAGTCCAAAAATTAATAAATTCAAATATGGAGCAAAACTATTGCAAAACAACTGCATTTTTGCATAAATATTCTCACTGACATGGGCTGCGTTTCTCAAAAGCAAGTAAATTCAGAGAGCATCTATTTTTTAATAATATTTAATAAAGTTAGTTGTAGTTATTTTAGGACATAAAAATTAACTAAATGAAAATGAAAATGGAAAATGTGGTTTTGGCAACTATCTGAAATAAAATAAGTTGCATATTCAGTTTATTTTTAAATTTGACATGAAATAAAGCTTAAACTAATAAATTTAGTTATTACTGGTTCATGAATAAAAACACAAAGAGTTTTGAACTTTCACATAAATGACCAAAACCAAACAGAAGTCAGTTTAATCAGTTTATTTAAACATAGAATTTTTTTATATATTCCAGTAAATTCCATCCCACATGAGTAAAAAGACTGATATTTTTAACATAAGGAGGTTCTACTAACATACAGTAAAGTGAATATGGCACCATTGCTAAATTAATCAAAAATAGATTACAGGGAGAATCCTTAAAATGATTATTAGTGGAAATATTTTAGAAGAATATCAGAACACTTATCATAGAAATAAGTAACATCATCAGAGAAGCACACAGACTTAGAGCCCTGGACACCCGCACTTGGTTTAAGATCTGCACACCTATGAAGAGGGAATAATTTGTGATCAATTGCAAACATGAAATATGTCAGATATGCATGAAAAACAAATAAAACAACTGATTTTTTTATTTATTTTTTTTTTATTTCATAGGTCACATTTGTTACCGTCAGACAACATCAAAGGACCCACGGATATAGAAGTACTGTCATGGAAGTCCAGAGATCTGCCCTCTCTGTGGTGGTGTTCAGAGTCACAGTGCTAAATGTAACAAAAACAGAACACTCAGGTCGTATGGCAAATTATGTCATCTTTGTCATGAACATCATCAGCAGAAGACAGCCTCAAGTATCCATTGGTGTAAGTGTACTCTTTATACACCCATAAGAAATATCTGAAACATTTGATGTTGTGACAGGATTTATAAACTCACCACTGAGCAGTCATTGTCTGTCTGTATAGACAAAGGTGAATAGCACAGTGCAGGTAAATCTTTGTGGAGTTTTTGATTATCTAATAAAATAAAATATACAATTAAAAAAAACCAGCAATGGTTCACATAAGTGGGATTGCATCTATATTGCAGCTTTTGTTAAACTATTGATTTAGGTTTTACTTCTTGTATTTTTGGTTTTAATTTGAGATAGTTTTAGAAGTTCTGTTACGTGCAGTACTTTATATGTTAAAAAAATATGGACTTAAAGAAATTTGGGGGGAAATGCCTTGGTACATTTTTGTTGTCAGTGTTTCCAGTGTTGTGAAATTTAAATTGAATTTAAAACAAATATAAAAATTTCAATAACTTTTATTTTGGTTAATATATAAACCAAATATAAGTTGTTGCTTTAAATATAAGGTCTCATGAAAATTGTGAAAATAAATTAATGTACAATAAATAAAAGATTAAAAAAGACTAACAATGCACTGTTTGCAGACCTTGCATTAAAAATAAAATATAAACAATTAAATTAAATTACAAATTAAATTTTAAATTAAATTAATATACAGCTTATATATCAGTGATGAGGTCCCAGCGGAAAGGGTAATGAGGATCATTCATAGGTGTAGCCCAATATGTGTCAATCACTGAAGCAAACTGACGACTGTCGACTCCATCAACACGAACTTCCACAAAAATTTCTTCGTTCAGCTCTGCGTTCACACTACCAGTGAAGGGGTGGGAGAATTCAGCATCCTGATATGGAATCATCCTGACCTGATATGTCCCTTGACCAGCAGGAAGGTTAATGTGCACAGTGCTGTTGAAATAACAGACAAATAATCAGCAGTTTAGAGACTCCTCATTTTAATTGACGTCTTTAGAATTAATTTATTCTTAATTATAGGTGTGTATCACCTCTCCAGAGGGTTGATGTTCATGGACAGTGTTTGGGTTTGTGAGTAAACACAGCTAAAAAGAAGCTTTAGAATTCTTTCCCTGCTGATGAGGTGACCAACTAAGTTTGGCTCCCCAATAATAAAGTTCTCATAGATGAAGTCGGTGCCATTGGCCTGTAGGGACATATTATTTGAACATTTGTACATTAAGGAACTTTTTAAGTATGATTTAAAAAAAAAAAAATTATTTTGACCATTCAAAGATGTGCATAATGAATCCTACCACAAGATGTGTGCCACAGATGTGGTCATTGTTGTCAAAATAGAACTCTACTCTGCCATTCCGGACTGTTCCTCTGAAGTTGGGGTCATTGAGGTGTAAGATGTCAGAAGGAAAACCAGCCTCAAAAGGCTGACAGTGAGACAGAGACATGGAGCCAGAGCTGCTTTCACAGGTTTCAATGAAATCTGAGAGAGAAAATATCCAAGAGAATATCAAAAACTAAGATATAATCAATGATGAACACTGAAACAATATTGAAATGTTGTTAGAATGTGTCCAGCCAAAGGAGTCATACTGAGATCTGTGATGGTTTTTCTTGCAGGAACAGCCGTAAACACCATGTTCCTCTTCACACTCTTCATTCTCAGTGCAGTTGAGTGCACGACATGGTTCTCCTTCACCTAAGAAGAGAGCAGGATTAATGGCATAAGCTGGAGCAAACTTCAAGCTTAGAGGTGTTTGATGGCATGTCTCCATACTTTATCTTTCTGCAGAAATTGAAATAGTCCTACATCAGACAGATGTTTCACAAGCACATACAGCTTATAGTACCATGACAAATTAAAATCATATGAACATATGACATAAAATACTTTACCACTGGATTCTGTGAGTGGGATTGCCTCTTTTTCTTTTATGATATCTGGGTAAGGTTTGTGATTTATGATAAGGGAAATGATTACACATTTCTGCCAATAATTTTCAAGATTATAATATACACTATATATGCAATATACAATGCTCTCTTGGCAGGTCTTCCAGCCAGTTCTATCAAACCTCTACAACTAATACAGAATGCGGCAGCAAGAATAGTCTTTGACGAGTCGAAAAGAGCACGTCACACCTCTGTTCATCAATTTGCACTGGCTACCAATAGCTGCTTGCATAAAATTCAAGGCATTCATGTTTGCCTAAAAAACAACCACTGGCTCTGCACCCCTTTACCTAAATTCATTATTTCAGAGTTATTAGCCCTCCAGAAGCTTGCGTTCTGCAAGTGAACGCCACATTATAGTGCCATCCCAAAGAGGCACAAAATCACTTTATCAGACTTTTACCTTAACTGTTCCCTCCATGGTGGAATGACCTGCCGAACTCAATCCAAGCATCTGAGTTTTTAGGCATCTTCAAGAAACAGCTAAAAACACATCTCTTCCATCTTTATTTGACCCTCTAACTCTAGCACTCTCTATTCTGCTTCTATTATAAGTACTTGCTACTTGTTTTCTTTTTTATTTAAAAAAAATACCCTCTAACATTAGCATTCTCTGTTCTTCTTCTATTCTATGTACTTGTTTTCTTTTTATTTATTATAAAAAAATGACCCTCTAACACTAGCATTCTCTATTCTTTTATAGATAGATAGATAGATAGATAGATAGATAGATAGATAGATAGATAGATAGATAGATAGATAGATAGATGTCACAGCACTTACATATTATTTCTCTTTTGTTAGTTTTGATTGCTTCTATTGTCCTCATTTGTAAGTCGTTTTGGATAAGAACATCTGCTAATTGACTAAATGTAATGTAATATGTACGTTTATGATATCTGATATGGTGAAAATGTACATGTTAATGTCAGTAAATTACACACACACACACACACACACGCACACACACACACACACACACACACACTATAATCTTGAGTCTACCTGCACAATATAGTGCCATGACAAACAAACCTAAATCTCTAATGAACATGTTAAATACAAAATGTGAATACAAAATGTGTAATGTTAAATACAAAAGCTCCTTGTCAGTTCTCTTTACTTTAAGTCAAGCATTTTGTTAGTTCACTCATTTAATTGTGTAACAGATTCTTGGCCACAGGTTGGCATTTTTTATAGGTGTGAAACTTACCAATATTCAGCAGCAGTACTGTCACACAAAATGAGATTAGAAACCTCATTGTTGCAACCTGGTCATGAAGGTGTCAAACCAATCTGTAAAAACAATATTCTTGATCATATAACACTATGAAGGTTAAATGTTATATTCCAAGTTCTAAAATTTGGGAGGAGCTATCTAATCCTGTCAGCCAAAACACGTGCATATCTACAAAACCATTGTATAACACCTCTCTATCATAAAATGATCATCCATTGCATACAGCTCATATGAATGTTTCAACTTTCTCAAACATGCAAATGTTTCCTCTCAGTAGCGATAAAAGCTTGTAGTATTGAGCTGATAGTATCTATAAAAGTAATATTATCGAGACATTATTTTACTGCACAAATACACCCGAATTTATAATATTAAATTTGCCAATATGTAAATTAGTTTTGTTATTCTGCCAAATTTTGTGCTATTGAGAAGATGATTTCTAAACACAGACAGGTTTGTATCCTTCTGTTTAGCACATATTTATCAAATATACATCTTCACTGCAACAACAGAATTTGCTGAACAATTCATCAGTATACACGGATTAGAAGAAAATAAAAACTAAACAATATCGCAAAGTCATTGTTGCATAATAATTTATAGCTATCAAAAGCAGATGACTGAAAGAATGAGTGGAGCCAGAGGAGATGAACACCTGAGAGGAAATCCTGCTGCAGAGTATGTGAGGGTGATTGTCTCTTCAACAGTTCAATGGCTGGACCTAGGCGTTATTTCTCAGCAATACTTCAAACAAGCTTTTTTTTTTTTTTTTTTTTTTTTTTTTTCTTCCATGTCTTAGACATACCATAAATTCTCCTCACACAACAGCATGTTATGGTATGTGTTTCGACAGATTCTTCAGTCTACTAATTAACCTTTCTGAGTTTAAAATTGGGGACTTTTGACATTTTAAAATAGGATGATGCATATGTACCCTGTGCTTAATGCAAGAGGATGTGTGATCACTTTGTGAATTTTTTTTTTTTCTCTCTCAACCTGCTGGTATAAGACACTTCATTTCACTATCTAGCTGGTGTTTTTCTTTTATCCTAACAATATATATTGTTTGTCATATTTATCTCATAGAACAAGTGTGTTTGCAGTTGTTATTTTTATGGCACTGCTGTTTAGTCTCATGTTTATTCATTGAGCAGGCTTTTTTTCAAAGCAACTTACAAATGAGGAAAATCACAAGCAATCTAACTTGTGTAAGGAGCTAACAGTATTCATCATACACAATTCCAACTTTAATATAACTTTAATAAGTAATACTAATGTGTAAGCAAGATTAATACACAGACTAAAGTTTTAAATGTCATTAGTCCCTTTTGATATTTGTCCCCTTGCATTTGTTCCCTGTAAATTCAAACAGGCAAATGTGTACAGAATCAATGGTACTTCATGTTATTATTAACAAATGAGTGTACTAAACGATTAAATCATTATGTTGATTGATTAATTCTAAATTCATCAATTTTAATGTTAAGGTTTCTTATGTACAGTACGTCCCTTATGAAAATTAACCATGGTTTTATTATGGTAAAAGTGTAGTAACTATGTTTTTTTTTTTTTGGTGTACTGACTACCTGTTGTATAACCACAGTTTACTACAAATACCATGGTTAACTATAGTAATCATGGTTTAATGGTTTTATTTGCAGTGAAAACATGGTCAGTTTTCATAAGGGGTTTTTAAGTAAAAGTATGAATATAAAAAAAAAAAATGAGTGAAATCAAAGAATGAAGAGAAAGCAGCCATCTCTGTTAATTCTTTTTTGTAACACTTATACAAGAACACTAAGAAAAGTTTCTATTCAAGTAATATGTATGACTATGGCAGAAAAAAATGCTGTAAAACAGCTTTTGACCTATAAAATGTCTGTGTGAGTGTATATGTTACCCTGGACTACAAAACCAGTCATAAGAGTACATTTTTTTGAAATTGAAATTTAAACATAATTTGAAAGCTGAATAAATAAGTTTTCAATTTATGTAAGGTTTGTAAGGACAATATTTGGCCGAGATACAACTATTTGAAATCTGGAATCTGAGTGTGCAAAAAAATCTAAATATTGAGAAAATCGCCTTTAAAGTTGTCCAAATGAAGTTCTTAGCAATGCATATTACTAATCAAAAAATTAAGTCTTGATATATTTACGGTTGGAAATTTACTAAATATCTTCATGGAACATGTTCTTTACTTTATTATCCTAATGATTTTTGGCATAAAAGAAAAATCAATCATTTTGACCCATACAATGTATTTTTGGCTATTTGGCTATTTTTGGCTACAAATATACCCATGCTGCTTATGACCGGATTTGTGGTCCAGGGTCACATATAGCTGATTTACTTGGTTTATAATAGGATATAGCCTAAGCCTGACTCAGTACAAATAATAGCTCAACTAACTACAGTGTAACACACAATAGTAAAAACAAAATCTCTCTCACACACAGCAATGACAAATGTGTCACCAAAAACAAAGAGCAACTCAGTTTATTGAGATTTGTTTAATCCGATTATTTAATAAACTTTAATCCTCACAATAGTAATTAGACTGTTTGATTTATAAAATATTTTAAAGGTTGTAATTGTCTACATAATCACCCTGGGATAACATTTATAGAAAGTTTGTGACAGTTTGGCATCAGTGGCACATTCATAGAGAAATAGATAAGAAAGAGATAAGACTAGATATGTAAAACATTAGGGTGATTCTACAGTGGGTACGGAAAGTATTCAGACCCCCTTAAATTTTTCACTCTTTGTTATATTGCAGCCATTTGCTAAAATCATTTGAGTTCTTTTTTTTCCTCATTAATGTACACACAGCACCCCATATTGACAGAAAAACACAGAATTGTTGACATTTTTGCAGATTTATTAAAAAATAAAAACTGAAATATCACATGGTCCTAAGTATTCAGACCCTTTGCTCAGTATTTAGTAGAAGCACCCTTTTGATCTAATACAGCCATGAGTCTTTTTGGGAAAGATGCAACAAGTTTTTCACACCTGGATTTGGGGATCCTCTGCCATTCCTCCTTGCAGATCCTCTCCAGTTCTGTCAGGTTGGATGGTAAACGTTGGTGGACAGCCATTTTTAGGTCTCTCCAGAGATGCTCAATTGGGTTTAAGTCAGGGCTCTGGCTGGGCCATTCAAGAACAGTCACGGAGTTGTTGTGAAGCCACTCCTTTGTTATTTTAGCTGTGTGCTTAGGGTCATTGTCTTGTTGGAAGGTAAACCTTCGGCCCAGTCGGAGGTCCTGAGCACTCTGGAGAAGGTTTTCATCCAGGATATCCCTGTACTTGGCAGCATTCATCTTTCCCTCAATTGCAACCAGTCGTCCTGTCCCTGCAGCTGAAAAACACCCCCACAGCATGATGCTGCCACCACCATGCTTCACTGTTGGGACTGTATTGGACAGGTGATGAGCAGTGCCTGGTTTTCTCCACACATACCGCTTAGAATTAAGGCCAAAAAGTTCTATCTTGGTCTCATCAGACCAGAGAATCTTATTTCTCACCATCTTGGAGTCCTTCATGCGGGCTTTCATGTGTCTTGCACTGAGGAGAGGCTTCCGTCAGGCCACTCTGCCATAAAGCCCCGACTGGTGGAAGGCTGCAGTGATTGTTGACTTTCTACAACTTTCTCCCATCTCCCGACTGCATTTCTGGAGCTCAGCCACAGTGATCTTTGGGTTCTTCTTTACCTCTCTCACCAAGGCTCTTCTCCCCCGATAGCTCAGTTTGGCCGGACGGCCAGCTCTAGGAAGGGTTCTGGTCGTCCCAAACGTCTTCCATTTAAGGATTATGGAGGCCACTGTGCTCTTAGGAACCTTAAGTGCAGCAGAAATTTTTTTGTAAGCTTGGCCAGATCTGTGCCTTGCCACAATTCTGTCTCTGAGCTCTTCAGGCAGTTCCTTTGACCTCATGATTCTCATTTGCTCTGACATGCACTGTGAGCTGTAAGGTCTTATATAGACAGGTGTGTGGCTTTCCTAATCAAGTCCAATCAGTATAATCAAACACAGCTGGACTCAAATGAAGGTGTAGAACCATCTCAAGGATGATCAGAAGAAATGGACAGCACCTGAGTTAAATATATGAGTGTCACAGCAAAGGGTCTGAATACTTAGGACCATGTGATATTTCAGTTTTTCTTTTTTAATAAATCTGCAAAAATGTCAACAATTCTGTGTTTTTCTGTCAATATGGGGTGCTGTGTGTACATTAATGAGGAAAAAAAATGAACTTAAATGATTTTAGCAAATGGCTGCAATATAACAAAGAGTGAAAAATTTAAGGGGGTCTGAATACTTTCCGTACCCACTGTAAGTGGACATATTCTAGAAGAATATCAGGACACTCATCAGAGAAATAAGAGATATAGTCAGAGAACCCAACAGACATGGAGACCTGGATACTAGCACTTGGCGTGGCACCGGGGTATCTGTGAACAGAAGTTACACAGCATTCAGTTGATTGATTGTGCAAACAGCACTTCAAGAGTTCTAATATTTATTTAACAGCACTTTTTATATTTTGAATCATTCCTATGCATCCACCATGTGCCAGAGTATGTGAAGATTGTGGAACTACAAGACTCTTGTTTATATACAGTATATTTCTTGTTGTTGTTGTTTTGTTTCATAAGTTACCTTTGTTACTGTCAGACCACATCAGTGGACCAAGGGATATGGGATTACTGTCATGGAAATCCACAGATCTTCCCACTCTATTGTGGTGTTCAGTGTCACAGTGCTAAAAGACAGATGAAAAGACAACCAATTTGTGTCAGTTTAAGTTATCGTCAGTGGTGTCAACCAAAGAGTTGAGGTTTTGCTAGTCAGCATGGCCCCATCAGCTCTTACTGGTAGACGTTGCAACTGCTTTATAGCAATTGGAAACAAAAAGCATCTTTTTCCATTGACAGTTGCTCAAAAGTATCTTTTACTTAAAAGAAAATTAACAACATTTACTATTAACTACAATTATGTCCACGTCCATAAGAAAAAACTGAAAGGTTTTATTACTTATTAATTTGTACACTCACCACTGAACAATTATTGTCTGTCAGAAGGCAAAGGTGAATACCGCAGTGCAGGTAAACCTTGGTGAAGTCTGCAGTGAAGATAAACATCTCAAAGGAGAAACGGCTGGAAGTGGAAACACCATTTTGCAGCAGCTTCACTGTATTATCATTTGGATTGGGACACCTGAGCATTTTGGAACAGTATAATAAAGATATTATAAAGATAATAAATAAGACACAAGGGTAAATAAACAATCAGAAATTTCGTTTTTGGATAGTGCTAAGTGAAGACAAACAATCAAATAAAAACATGGACATGCCTGTCAATGATGAGGTCCCAGCGGAGAGGGTGATGAGGATCATTCACAGGTGTAGCCCAACATGTGTCAATCACTGAAGAAAACTGACGGCTGTCAACTCCATCAACACGAACTTCCACAAAAATCCGCTTGCTCAGCTCTGCGTTCACACTACCAGAGAAGGGGTGGGAGAATTCAGCATCCTGATATGGAATCATCCTGACCCGATATATCCCTTGACCAGCAGGAAGGTTCATGTGCACAGTGCTGTTGAAATAATTTTACATGATGTGTGTCAACTACAAATAAGTATAATTAATAGTTTCATTCAGTAAGTTGGCTAATGTCAGCATGTCTCACCTCTCCAGAGGGTTGATGTCCATGGACAGTGTTTGGGTTTGTGAGTAAACACAGCTGAAAGGAAGCTTCAGAATTCTCTTCCTGCTGATGAGATGCCCAACTAAGTTTGGCTCCCCAATAATAAAGTTATGATAGAGGAAGTGAGTGCCATTAGCCTGTAGAGACATATTATATGAATATTTGTACTTTAAGGGACTTTTTAAAGAACTATAAAAGAATTAAAATGATTTGTTCTTTTGGCCATGCAAGGATGTACATAATGAATCCTACCATTAGATTTGTGCCACAGATGTGGTTACTGTTGTCAAAATAGAACTCCACTCTGCCATTCTGGACTGTTCCTCTGCAGTTGGGGTCATTGAGGTGTAAGATGTCAGATGGAAAACCAGCCTCAAAAAGCTGACAGCGAGACAGAGACATGGAGCCAGAGCTGCTTTCACAGGTTTCAATGAAATCTGAGATAGAACATACCCAAAAGAATGTCATAAACAAAAATAGAATCAATGATGAACATTGAAACATTGAAATGTCATTGTGGAATGAGTCCAACCAAAGGAGTCATGGTGAGATCTGTGATGGGTTTCTATGCAGGAACAGCCGTAAACACTATGTTTCTCTTCACACCGTTCATTCTCAGTGCATTTGAGCTCATGACAGGGGCCTCCTTCACATAAGAAGAAAACAACATGATTAATGACAAAAGCTGGGGCATATAAATAAAATGCATATTAATAATATTACATAAGATCTGGACTGAAGATAATATCTTAGCTTCCTTTATAAAGTAATCTTTGCGGTAAAAGATTGAGCATTAAGCCTTGTTTTAATGGACTAACTAAAAAAATAAATACAAGTGGTTAAAACAGACCTATGGAATTTTAGAAGTAAAACATCAAAAAACACCATCACTGATATCAGTTCACGTGACTTCTTTTTTCATTTTTAAAAAATACCTGAGGGAAGGGTTGATCTGGTGGGGGTCATATAGGTGGTGTTCTCTTCTGTAAAGACAGAAAAAAATGCAACAGTGAAAATGAGTGCAACAGAGTTCTAGAGATCTAAACCAAGCCAATCACCTCTGAAACAAATTGTAAAATTACAAAAAGTATATGCAAAATACCTGAGGGAAGTCTTGATGTGGTGGTGGTAATGTGAGTAGTGCTCTCTTCTGTAAAGAGATAAATACATCCAAAATAATTGTTACTATATACCAACTCAGACATGCCGATAGAGCGCAGCAGTCATCATCCACCTTTTCAGCAGCCTTAGTTCTGGAAGTAGCTTTTCTATTCATAGGCTCCATAAGGATTTGAAAAAGTCTGTCAACTGAGACAAATCACAACATTACAAAAACCATTACAAATACCTGAGTGAATGCTTGGTTTGGTGGTGGTCATGTGTGTGGTCCTCTCTTCTGTAAAGAGAAAAATACAGTAAACAACCAATTGTTTCCTTATTACAAGTCAACACTTATATGCCTGTAGAGTGCAGAAGTAGTGATCATCAACTTGTTCAGTGGCCTTGGTTCTGGTGGTGTTTTTCCTATTAATTTTCATGACAATATTTTCTTGGTTTGTAAACGCAAACATTTAGGTGATGCAACTCAAAAAAGTTAATATAAGAGATATCAAAACACATGTACTGACTATAACAGCCACGAAGTCCATTTCTGACCATACACTCCATCGTCAATGGGCATGATGAATCAGAGCAGCGCAAATCATTTGGAGCAAAACATTCACAGAGTCGGGAACATTCTTCATCCCAGAATTGCTCGCCAACCTATGAAATCAGTTGAAATAGAATAGAGAATGTATGAGTTGTTTTAGTACAGATATACTACAAGGCTCTGTTATCTTATAAATTAAATGTAATAAAGCTTTGTCCAAAGAGAGTTTCAGTCTTTACATTAAAGTAGAATCCATTATACAAGCAGCCACATTGCTCCACCGGTACACAGAGTCCTCCACTCCTCACCAATCCATCATCACAGAAACATCCCTCTGAGCATGTGTGTTCACAACTAGCATCAATGTTGCTGGCGCAAGTATGATGACAGTCTGTGCCACACAACTCATAGTGGCTGTTCTCTGGGCAGGTTATGACTGGAAATGTAATAATAGTATTTATGTCAAACATGTCTTAAAAATGTATTCCAAGTTAATTACACTAACAGAAATAAAAAATGATCTCACTTACCACAGGATGCGCTTTCTCTCCAGGGATAGATAACGGCATTGTTGGATTGACAGGCACTCGCATATGTTTGGATCGAGTAACACAGGACATCATTACGGTTTCCAGAAAGGCACACATCAAACACACAGTCATCAAAGTAGGCTTGAGGATCGACATAAACACGGCAGAAACTAAAGGGGCCCTCATTGGACCTGATGATTTCACACAGGGAACGCGCAGTTGTCTGATCCTGGCACAAAGGGCAATTGTTTCCACACCCATCATTGCATGGCAGCTCATCCTCAACCTTCCAACTTGCCCCAAACTGGTCTGCTGAGCGCACCAGAGCACCTGAAGGAGTCATGAAGTCATCATTACTCTGGCCGTTGAAGTTGCCACAGATCCCACATGTAAGCCCACTATAGTCCGCTGGTACGATGATGTTCAGTGTCCAGGAACCACCATAACTCACGCTGAAACCAAAGTCAGTTGATACAAATATATACTGTCCGCTGGAGTATACAGACACCTGACCAGAATTAAGCAGGAGAGGGAGGTTTCTGGTCTCTCCATCAACCTGATTGAAAGGAAAATAATAGCTGAGTGAAACTGTTCTAAGAATGTATTTGTTGCAGAACATGGCCTCATAATTACAAAAGTACATCATTAATCATTATGTTTTACCTATGAAGGCAAATTACAGTAAGTGATGCTTGATTACCTCAACAGTAGAATGACCGTTCATGTCTTGTGACATGTGCACAAGATGCCCAGAGACGTTGACAAAAACTTCTACAGTAATTGACACTGGGAGTCCATGCCATGCTTCATTCCTTGCATCCACCTGGAAGTGCGGAAGCCCAGTAGTGTCATTACATAGAGTGGCTAGCACATAGCGACATGTGCCCTGGAAGTCAAAGTAGGTTCCATCAAAAGACATGTAGTGAGGGTCTCCTGAAGCAGAGCAACGAGCTTGTGGCTGAGGATGGCAGCCGTACTCGCCGTCCAACACATGGCAGACCTCCTCCTCTCTGCAAGAAGATGGTGTGCAATGAACATTTCCAGTGATTCCATCACAAACACACAAGAACTGGCACTCTTCACCATGCCAGAACGTCTCTCCAGCCTGCCGATAACGCCCAGAGTGATAGCAACCACAACCCACGGGAGGCACACAATGATCTCCATTCAACACATTTCCATCATCACACTGGCATCCTTCCTGGCACTGCAATGTGCACTGAAATGGAAACGAGAGGCTGGGGCACGAAGCAGGACAGGGTGTGCCGCATACTTCATAATGGCTATTTGCTGGACAGGCGGGATCTGGAATTACAAATGCATAATGACAATGGCAGAAAATATAAGTACATTTCAGCATCATGATATCAAGTTTTAGGTCAGAAGATCTAACACTTGATGCTTACCACAGCGTGTGGCACCCCTCCACTCTTCTACTGCAATGCCATTCTGTTGACAAAGTAGCGTGTAACCTCGCAAAGCCTCACATAGAGCCTCTCTGGCACCTTGTGTCTGCTCCAGCAACTGAACGCAATCTACGATTCGCTGCTGAGGATCTATTGCTCTGCTGCACTCAGCAAATGGTCCATCACGCTTGGCAATGATACTACAATGTTCAATGAACTGGCTGCTGTTTTGATAATGTCCTGGTTCCCAGCTGTCAAGTGGGTCCTCACAGTGGGCTGATAGGGAACCATCACGCCAGCTGTCCGCAAACAGCTGTGTGTCATTCAACAGGACAGCATCTGGAGTGTAAAACTCATCGGCAATGTCTCCATTCAAGTTCCCACACAGACCTCCAAGTGTGCCACTATACGTGCTTGGTACCGTAATTCGGACAATGTGTGGCCAGTCGGCTCTTACAGTCACCCCAAAGTTTGTTTCCAAAACAAAACCCCTCACACTGCTGTGATAAATGCGGATTTGGCCAGAACCAACACTGACAGGCAGACCAACTACCTGTCCATCCACCTGAAAAGAATGATAAACAGTGTCAATAATGCAATTATGCTCTTGGACTACGTAAAAGCTTAGTGATTCCATATTTTGTTTAACCTTTACATTGCTGCCCTCTCCCATTTTGATGGAGACATGAATTCCTTCTGCCTCAAACTTCAGGAACCTGGAAAACTCTTGAAGCCCTCTAGGTGCTTTCTCCACCATCAAAACAAAGTGTGGTAGTGAGGATGGCCCCATCACCCTAGCAAGGGTCAGTCCGCATGCTCCCTGATATCTGAAACTAAGTCCATCAAAGGTGTGATATGACCCGAGGTCTTCAACCGTGCAAGTAGCATAGCTGATAGGTCTGCAGCCTCTTATACCATCATGGACCCCACACAACTCTGCTGGACCACACTGGTGCTGATGGCAGGTCATCGACATGCTGCTGCACACACACCGTCTCCCACAGTCACTGTCCAACACCACTGACTGTCCTTCAGCATAATAGAAACCCTCAAAGGTGCAGCCACAGTTTGCTTCAGGCACGCACTCTCCAGCACTCAGGATGTACCCAGGATCACAGATACAGCTTTCCTGACTGGGCAAGGGACAGTTCATTGGGGCAGATGGATTACTGCAGGTTGCAGGGCAGCCTGTTCCTTGAGGCTCAAAATGACTGTGTTCAGGGCATTGAATCTCTAGGAATGGAGGAGGAAAATGAAGAATATGCATCAAGAATATGCAGTCTGGACAGAGATTTAATTTTTCTAATCACCCATCTGTACAAGATACATACCACAGAAGCCCTGCTGTCTCCACTGAACAAGTTGTACACCCTGCTGTTGGCACTGAGTAGCATACACATTGAGAGCCTGGCAAAGAATGGGCTGGTACCCTCCTCCCAAGCAAAGGTCATAGACACAGATCTCTATGTAAGTCTGTGGCACGTGCACAAAGTGGCAAGCAGTGAAAGGGCCGACAACATCTCCAAGGATTCCACAGTGGTTGCTGTCACTGTACAAAGTCATTTCATCTGTGGTACAAACAGCACAACCCAGACCTGTGCACCTGACATTATGACACTCAGGATCTGTGTCACTTTGTACTTTCCAGCTGTTAGCAAATTCCACATCTGAGCTCAAGATCTCACCACTGGGTGAACGGAAGTCATCTTCAGGGTGCAGGTTAAAGTTTCCACACAGACCACAGGTGGAATTAAAATAGTCATATGGTACAGAGATGCTGACATAGCTGTATGCATCATATGTAACAAGCAGACCAAAGTCTGTGCTGATGGCCACGGAAAAACCTGACTGATAGACCTGGATGGAGCCACTGCGAAGGGTGAATGGCGTTGCTGCAAAGCTTCCATTAACCTGGACAATTTCAGAAAAAGAGGGAATTAGAATAATGAGCAGAAGGCTGCATTCAAGTGACAATTAAAGCAAATAGTCATACTAACCCTTGCTTCATAATAGTGACCTTTGACCAGTTCAATTACTTCATCATAGACAAATACTCTGACCATCCGCGTCCATGACATATGTGTGCTGCCCCGATGCTCATTTTTGCCCTCAATACGATAATATGGCAAACCATTGCCACAAGCCTGAAAAACGAATTCAAGGATTACCAGTTGATTCGTACTAACAAAATAAATACAAACCCATATATATTATAGAGAAAGGCTAACCTCAGACAGAACATAAGTGCAAGTCCCTTGAAAGTGAAAAACCTGATAGTCAAAGGTGTAGTAGTGAGGATCACCAGAGATGGTACAGGTTTGCCGCTGAATGTTTTGGCAAGAGTACTGGAAGGCTGCTGGACGGCAGGCTTGGGAGTAACTGCAGGGCTCGTGGCTACACTGGAGGCCGCTGCTGCTGCAGGTGCATCTCTGCTGGCAGGTTATATCACTCCAAAAAGAGTCTCCAAGCTGCACTGGAACACCTACAATAAAGTATAGTTTCACATGGTTTAGAACTCAATATAGTTGTATGTTAGGAGATGAAACACCAAAAACTATTTTTAACAAGATTTAATTTTAAAAGGTTTACCAATAAGCTAAAGTGAAATGAAATGTGGTTATTGAGGGTCACTGCAAATAGCAAATAATTATTTTGAGGACATCAGGAAAACATTACCATTAAACTGGCAACCCCGTGATCCATGATCTGTTCTGAAGACCCATCTGCCTGGCACATTGACATTGCTGCTGTATGTTAAGCTCGTGATGTTACTCTGTAGCGATTCAGTAATTGAGAAGTGGTATCTAGAGCTGATGGTGTCATAACCAGCCTACAATAAGTGAACAAAAGAAAATCCTTGTTAGTTTATTTTTCAGTGAGTAAATTGGAATAGTTTCAATTAGTCATGTCAGTGCATACCTGTACATATCTTTGAGTTGGAGCAATTGTTCCATAATTAAACAAAACAAATGAGAAATGCCCATCTGAAATCAAAACCACCTGGAAAGATGTTTCCTGAAAAATACAAATTTAAAAATCACGTGCTGCCCGACACAAGTTTGCTAAATGTCACAAAAACAATAATCACACAATGTGTATTATTTAACTCTATATGGTGGGTTACATTAATTAAGATTTTTACAAAACCAGATTGGATTTCTTACAGTTCCTGAATATGGATAATATCCAACTCTGTCCCATGTTGCTACAAAGACCCACATAGCAGAAAAGCCCAAATCAGGGAAGTAGTGGTTAATGTCTTGTGTGGCCTCTGTAAGGACACTGCCAGAGGTGTACTGACGATATGAAATAACACCATTGCCACGGTTATCAATATCTGTCCAGAATGGAACGATGAGGTCTATTCCACCATAACCTGGGAACTGGTATGGAAAGTAGCTGTACCATGGCCAATCAAATGTCAAGTATCCATTGTTGTTAATCTGAAATAAAGGATAATGTTACAATCTGAAGAATAATTTAAACTATCCTAAAGTTTTCCAAGGTAAAGTTTAACATGAGTTAGAGATAGACTAAATTTGAGCATTAAAACAGGCCATAATAATAGTTTTAACAGGAGCAAAACTATTTTGATCATTCAAAAGGTACAGTAAAATATTTGTAACTCTGTGTGAATGATATGGTGATTTAAATGAAATTATACCAGATTCACGTACATATAGTTGGTTGTATGTCTGTCCAAAAAATATAAACGGTTGCAAAAGGTAGATCACTGGTGAACTCCCATCATCAGAGCGATCGTTCTCTGTGTCTCCAGCTCCAAATGGATAAAATGGTCCTGCAACAGTAATATAAAATATCAGACATATTATGTACTGTATGGTACACTGTTTTAGGGTTAAAAAGCTCATATAACACATAAATCAGATCAGATTTAGTTTACAGTATAGTATACCAATTAGCAATCAATATTTCAATGTTCTATTAAGATGTGATGCTACATTTGATGTGGTTACATTCATTATTTTTGTTCATTAATTGTTAAAATACCTAAGGAAATACTTGAGCTTGTCGTTGTATTTGTGATGATAATTTCTGTAAAGAAAAAAACAAATAAAAACTGTAATATTCATACTGGACCAAAGACTACCATCATTTTAAAGCATACCATTAATGTTTACCACTATTACTACTACTACTAAATACTATTTCTCCTGCTCCTTTACACCAACTGCTATTAACAGAGGTTCTGAAGGAAATAACAGCAGTATAGTCCTGCTTCTGTAGGTCAATAGATTTGAAAAAGAGATTTCTGAAAATGTGGCTGACCACTGACATTGACATTTTAGCACAGGGATAGTCAATAACTCTCATTAAGGCCCATTCACACCAAGAATGATAACTATAAAGATAACCATATTAGCATCCACACCAGTGGACGATACTGTCTGTTTATTCTAAGTGCATGCTCGTCTGGCGCTTTAAATTCTCTAGCTTGTTATATCAGGACTGATTCTGATTGGCTGTCTGTGTTTTTATCGTTTATCAGCTGGAAAAAAAAAAAAAAATCATTCTGAAATTGATTCCAACAATATCATTTCTCTGTGCCCTTATTGTTATAGCTGTGGTGTGGACTCTGATAATCTTTAATATTGAGAGTAATTTTTAGAAATACAGTACATATTTATCATTATCCTTATAGTTATCGTCCTTGGTGTTAACAGGCCTTTACCCTCCACAGATCACTAAATGAAAGAATCAATTATTCATTTTCTTTACATTTCACTACAAAAGCTACATTTCAAAAACAAAACATATTACAAAAGTAATGCTCTACCTGCACAATAAGCTGAGCAGAATGTTGGCCTGACAAATTCATACACATAATAGTTTCCTGGACATGCTTTGACTTGTATGGGATGAGATCTGTAACCACAACAATCATTCCATGTGGAAGCACAAACTTGCCGAGTGACCACTCCATCTTCCAGTTGTGGGTGAGGGCTATTGAGCCAAAGTGGGTAATAAGTGCCACACATGCCGCTATTTACACATGAATTTGGCATCTGAACACTCTGGCCATTGTAGAACAGCCTGTACCAGCCGTTCCAGTTGACATTGTAATCACACACTCCATAATAATTATATTTATCATAGTTTGGGTTGTTGGTGGCTCTCCAAGGCTCATCCAGACTGTTGTAGTTGTAGCAAGGGTCAACAGTTGGAGTGGTGAAAACAACTGTTTTAGGAACAGTAAAGAGGTTACTAAGATTTTCTTCAAAAACATGAACAAAAAAACATCATTTCCACAGTTAATATACTCATTTTTAGCAGGTCTGTAAATGCAGCCTTCATATGAAAACTTGCAAAATTACGTGAAAGATGAAGATGAATGACTCTACCTGCACAGAATGCAGGAGCTGGAATTGATGGCTTTGGTCTTTTAAGTTTGTAGACATAGTAATTTTCAGGACAAGCTTTGACTTGGATGGAGTTGGATCTGTAGGAACTGCACTGGGCATAGACAGAACCGTAGACTTCACGAGTAACAACTCCATCTTCTAGCTGAGGATGAGGGCCACCAAGCCACAGAGAACTAAAACCTCCACATGTCATATAACTGAAACACCACTCAGGCACCTGAGCGCTCAGTCCATTAACAAAGAGTCGATACCAGCCATGCCATTCAACTAGAGTGTCATCATATTCATACTGATACCAGTAGCTGAGTGTGCTTCTCCATGAGTTGTCAAGAATGTTGTAGTCATAGCATGGGTCATAATCTGTGTTGATAGCAGCTGATGAGAGAGGAATTGAAAAAAAATATTATTATTAATAATAAAGAAATTAATTAATAATAAAATTATACAATAACAATATTACTGCACAATACACCATATGACTATGTATGAGTGTTGCTAAGTTTCATACATAAGAAGGCCCATGCCATTTTTGAGAAAGCACAATGAAATCTGAGATTGTCACAAGGCTTTCCTTATGCTCCACAAGGAGTCATTATGATTCCTCTAAGCTACATTTAACTACATTTAAATTTTAAGTAAGTGACAGTGGCCATTTAACTAATACTGTTTCTTGTCCTGTTTTGTCCCGACAGAAATTCCACTGGCAGAGGGAAATTGGGACATGATGTTTCATGAACAGCAGGGACTGCTGCCATTATTTGAGTAACCACACTGTTGAAAAATCTAACTAGGATTGGTCATTTAACACATTGATCATGAAATGTTCATGCCAACAGTCAAAAACCTACTCATGCTGGACCCGAAAATTGTAGCTGGGCTTGTAGAGGAAAAAGTTGTTGGAATAGTGCTGGCATCTGAAAGAGGGAAATTTAAGAGATTAATCAAACAATTTAAAAGTTTTGAATTAAAAATGTGCTACAGAAAAATAGTACCTGTGCAGTATCCTGAACACCAAAATGAATGTGGCTTGACAAGTTCATAGACATAGTAATTGCCTGGGCAGGCTTTGACTCTGATGGGTGTTGATTTGAAATCACAGCAGCCATAATGTCTGCCTCCACAGACCTCTATGGTCACCACTCCATCCTCTATCTGAGGGTGAAGATCATTGAGCCACAGGCCACTATATGTGTTACAGCTGCCATCAGCAACACAGCTCTCTTGCATTCGAATGTCCATTCCATTGTAAAAAAGTCGGTACCAGCCATTCCAGGAGAAATATTCATCACAAATGTAAAGTCCACTTTCATCGGAGGCTCGCCAAGGACGATCCAGAGATTCATAGTTGTAACAAGGATCATTACTAATGCTGTTGAAAGCAACTGATAAGGAGAAAAGCTTTAGTGAAATCACTGTTTAAATACTGTATTACATGGTAATTTTTTATAATATTATAAAAAATTAATGCATAATAATGACATCTTATGGCTTTGTCTCTAGTCTAACTGGTTAAAACATCCATGATCTAAATAAAATTTTTAATTTTGTTATTATCTCTTACCTACATATCATACAGATGTATTGGAATTTAGTAAATTAATAATGTATAAATAATGTATAATCTATAAAGAACACATAAGTTAAAACTGCACCTGCACAGTATGCAGGCATAGGGACTGACACATCAGGTTTGACAAGTTTATAGACGTAGTAATCTCCTGGACAGGCTTTGATTTCAATGGAGGTGGATTTATAAGAGCCACAATGGCGGGCATTCCACCACCACCACCACCACGCCCAAGATGATGTCCCCAAGACTTCACGGGTCACCACCCCATCTTCAAGTTTTGGATGTGAACCACTGAGATAAAGTCCAACGTTACCACCACATCCTGTGAAACTCACACACCACTCAGACAGCTGAGCACTTTCTCCATTCAAAAACAGCCGATACCAGCCGTCCCATTCGACAAGAGTGTCATCATGATAATAAGATTGGTAGAAGTTTGTGCGCAAGTCTCTCCAGTCGTCATCAAGAACATTGTAACCCGAGCATGGGTCAGAGCTGGGAGTTGGGGCTTTACGAGAAGATGGTCAAAAGAAAAAAAAAGTTACAACAAAGTTTTGAAACATTTTAAATAGTTTTATCCATCAATTTTCCCTAGACGCAAACTGATTCAAACCACTATTGCATTATAAAGATCTGCCTATACATTTATCCCAAAAACAGATCAATACAAGACATATAAAATTACATTCTGCAATGGACTGTGGCATGATTAATTATAGTTAAATAATAAACAATTTAAGAGCAAATGCAAATATGCTTACCTGCACAATAGGTCCCATAGCAGAAATTTGGTTGAACAAGCTCATAGACGTAGTAATTTCCTGGGCAGGCTTTCACTTTAATGGGATTGGATTGGAAATAGCAGCAGTCATTGTTCCAGTGACCACAGACATTTCGCGTGACCACTCCATCCTCGACTTGTGGATGTTGACCATTTAGCCACAGTGGGGCATGAGTGCTACAGCTATACTGATCAACACATGTATCTGGCATCTGACCGCTCTGGCCACCAATGAAGAGACGATACCAGCCATCCCAGTTGACATAAGCATCACACATTATGGAGGAGGAATGCTGATTGCTAGTGGATCGCCAAGAATCATCAAGCACAGTGTATTTATCACAGGGATCAAAAAGAACAGCTTCTACTGTAGAAACATCAGCAATATGAATGGATCAGTTATTAAAGATTTCTTTATAACTCAGTATTTGTTTAGTTTTAATTTACCTACAAGTGGAGCTTGTTGAGCTACCTGGTACAGTTTGAATTTATACATAGCTAAAAACAATTTGTAAACTAGAGCATATCTTTTACCAACAAAACATGACCGGAGCATAGTGTACATACATAGAGAACTAATTTTAATACCCAAGAGCATCAATTTAGACTACTAATTCATTCAATATAAAATAATAAAAATAAATGTCATGGGAAAGATGCACGTGAAATATTTCTAGATCATTAACGAAACAGCAAAAAACAAATTACCTGGGGTTGTAATGGACACTGTACTGGATTCTGTGGGTGGAATAGTCACTGTTGTTTCGGATGTTGTTGTAGAAGCAAGGTTTGTAACATCTGTAAAGTAAAAATAATACTCTTAACTCACTGTCAATCATTTTCGACCTAAAATAGAAATGACCAAAGCATGTTAAAAAAATAAAAATCTACCTGCACAGTAAGATCCACAAAATAGTGGCCTGACAAACTCATACACATAATAGTTTCCTGGGCAAGCTTTGACTTGTATTGGATGAGATTTGTAACCACAGCCATCATTCCAAGTGGAACCACACACTTGCCGAGTGACCACTCCATCTTCCAGCTGTGGGTGAGGGCTGCTGAGCCACAGTGGGTGAGAAGTGCCACACATGTCAGAACCAACACTTGACTCTGGCATCTGGACACTCTGACCATAGTAGAAGAGTCTGTACCAGCCGTTCCAGTTGACATTATAATCACACATGTAACTGTTGTAATAATTGTCAGTGGCTCTCCAAGGGTCATCCAGACTGGTGTAGTCATAGCAAGGATCAGTACTTGGAGTGTTAAATAAAACTACAGTGAAAATATAAAGACTGCATTAGAGTAAATGCATTTAAGCTGTAATTATTAAATCCATTTAAAATCCTCAAATCTGTAGGTGTAGTTTTCAAATGAAAGGTGACAATACAAGTCATGGTATGACCGTACCTGCACAATATACAGGCACTGGAATTGATGGTTTTGGTCTTAAAAGTCTGTAGACATAGAAATTTACAGGACAAGCTTTGACTTGGATGGAGTTGGATATGTAGGAACTGCACTGGTCATTAACAGAGCCGTAGACTTCACGAGTAACAACCCCATCTTCTAACTGAGGATGAGGGCCACCAAGCCACAGAGAACTAAAACCTCCACATGACATATAACTGAAACACCACTCAGGCATCTGAGCACTTGATCCATTAATGAAGAGTCGATACCAGCCATCCCATCCAACATGAGTGTCATCATATCCAGACATATGCCAGTAACTGAGTGTGCTTCTTTGGTAATTGTCAAGAATGTTGTAGTTATAGCATGGGTCATAATCTATGTTGATTGCAGAGAGAGAGAAAGAGAGAGAGAGAGAGCGAGAGAGAGAGAGAGAGAGAGAGAGACAGAGAGAGAGAGAGCAAGAGAGAGAGAGAGGGAGAAAAGAAACATACAGAATAATAATTAAAAAAAAAAACATTTCAACAATACAAGGAAAGAGCAAGTTGTGTTTCTTTGTTCTATATATCTGCCAAACACCCCTTCTTTGAAATGGGCAGATTTTGGCCAGAAAAACCTAGAACCAGAACCTTCATGCCCACATCTAAATGTCTGGACAAACTAAATAACCAGAAAGCTAGAAAACAATAATCTAGAAAATGATAACACCCCTAAATTTACTACTATCCCCTTCACGTTTCAATTACAAATGTCATTGTCACACATATCGCTTCATGCCTTGAAGAACATGCTTTTTATGACTACTTAACCAGGACTAAAGACTATTTTGAGTTATCACTATAGAAACATACTCAAAGTCATGCTGAATCCAGGACTAGTAGCTGGACTTGTAGTGGAAAGCTGAGATATTGTGCTGACATCTAAAAAGAGGAAATGAAACACATTACTGAAATAGATTTAAAAATGTTAAAAGATGCTATTAAAAAATGTGAAAACATATTACCTATACAATATCCTGAACACCAGTATGCTGGTTGATTCACAAGTTCATAGACATAGTAATCGCCTGGGCAAGCTTTGACTCTGATGGGCGTTGCCTTCAAATTCTGGCTGGAATACCATGTGCTTGCACAGACCTCCACGATCACTACTCCATCCTCTATCTGAGGGTGAGGACCAGCGAGCGACAGACTGTAATCTGTGTTACAGCTGCCTCTATTCACACAGCTCTCTGGCATTTGGATGTCTGCTCCATTGTAGAAAAGTCTGTACCAGCCATTCCAGGAGAAGGATTCATCACAAATGTAAAATCCAGTTTCATCTGTAGCTCTCCAGGGACGATCCAGAGATTCAGAGTTGTAACAAGGATCATTACTGATGCTGTTGAATGCAACTGATATGGAGAAAAAAGGCTGTTTGTGAAATCACTGTTTAAATGTCAAAAATGCCAACTTATTTAAAAAAGACTTTAAGTCTCTTTGCTGTGTTTCTTAGAATACATAGAATTCATAAAATGGAATTTCAAATTTGAACTATACCAAAATATACATTTTTCATACAGAGAATAATCATGGACAGCAATCTATACAAAGCAGTACACAAGTACCTGCACAGTATGTAGGCCTAGGGATTGACATGTCAGGTTTCTCAAGTTTATAGACATAATAATCTCCTGGACAGGCCTTCACTTGAATGGAGGTAGATCTAAAATAGCCACATTGGTTGGAGTTCCACCACCAACCTGAAGATCCCAAGACTTCATGAGTCACCACCCCATCCTCAAGATGTGGATGAGAACCATTGAGATAAAGTCCAACTTCACCACCACATTTTGCGTGTGTCACACACCACTCAGACAGCTGAGCACTTTCTCCATTCAAATACAGACGATACCACCCATTCCATTCAACAAGAGTGTCATCATGGATGTTGGATTGGCTGCTCTGGCGGACGTCTCTCCAGTCGTCATGAAGAATATCATAATCAGAGCATGGGTCAGAGCTGGGAGTTGTGACTTTTGAGAAACAAAATATGAAAGAATTGATAGTGAAGGGAGGGGAGGTTTTATATATATATATATATATATATATATATATATATATATATATATATATATATATATATATACATACACACACACACTATGAGGGGCCAAACAGGAAATAATTATATAAAAATCTGAATATATAGTTATAAATCTGAATATATAAATGTAAATCTGAGTATATAGTTAAGTCTGAATATATAAATGTAAATCTGAATATATAGTTATAAATCTGAATATATAAATGTAAATCTGAATATATAGTTATAAGTCTGAATATATAGAAGTAAATCTGAATATATAGAAGTAAATCTGAATATATAGTTATAAATCTGAATATATAGAAGTAAATCTGAATATATAGTTATAAGTCAGAATATATAAATGTAAATCTGAATATATAGTTATAAGTCTGAATATATAGAAGTAAATCTGAATATATAGTTATAAATCTGAATATATAGAAGTAAATCTGAATATATAGAAGTAAATCTGAATATATAGTTATAAATCTGAATATATAGAAGTAAATCTGAATATATAGTTATAAGTCAGAATATATAAATGTAAATCTGAATATATAGTTATAAGTCTGAATATATAGAAGTAAATCTGAATATATAGTTATAAATCTGAATATATAGAAGTAAATCTGAATATATAGAAGTAAATCTGAATATATAGTTATAAATCTGAATATATAGAAGTAAGTCTGAATATATAGAAGTAAATCTGAATATATAGAAGTAAATCTGAATATATAGTTATAAATCTGAATATATAGAAGTAAATCTGAATATATAGTTATAAGTCTGAATATATAAATGTAAATCTGAATATATAGTTATAAGTCTGAATATATAAATGTAAATCTGAATTTATTCTTATAAATCTGAATATATAGTTACAAGTCTGAATATATAGATGTAAATCTGAATATATAGAAGTGAATCTGAATATATAGAAGTACATCTGAATATATAGTTATAAGTCCGAATATATAAATGTAATTTGTGAATATATGGAGGTAAATCTGAATGTATAGTTACAAATCTAACACTAACACTAGTTTTTTTTTTCTATTCTATCTACTTGTTTCTTTAAAAAAAAAAAAAAAAAAAAACACTAGGTTTCTTTATTCTATATTCTATCTATTTGCTACGTGTACTGCGTTAGGCTAACCGAGACTTGTCATAGTGCTTGCATGTTGTTGCTCTTTTGTTGGTTTTGATTGCTTCTGTTGTCTTCATTTGTAAGTCGCTTTGGATAAAAGCGTCTGCTAAATGACTAAATGTTAATATAATGTAAATATATGTGACGCGATCTGGGAAAACCCGTCGGATGTCGCGCTGGGACATTTTCAGGAAATTCGAAAAATAAGTCAAATGTCAATTTTTTTTTTTTTAATTTTTTTTTTGTCAAAATTAGGTTTTTATTAAAATATTCTATAACATCTTGTCTATCGTCTCTGAAAATATCTTGGCAAAATTCACTTGTTTAGTACACAAAAATAGCGATATATTGCAGCAAGCAGAAAAGACTGTGTCTTTCTCTTATGTTAAGGACGCGCTGAGGAGGTGCTTTCTCTTAACACCACAAAAACTGTTAACCTATCAAAATAAACCACGTAACATATATAATAAAGTTGGATCAATGCACATTTCCGGCCAGTCCTGTGTAGACTATGGCATGCAAAGTTTGTTTGTTTGTTTGTTTGTTTATTAAGTAAATAATAATTTATTAAGTATATTATGATATGGCGGAACACGAGAGAACAGTCTGAAGTAACGTTAGCTGCTCACTTAAACGATCTTGCACATCTCAGTCTGCTCAATCTTGGTGATGGTAGTGCCCTACACGATGTTATAATGGACTATTTCACATCCAGAGATGAAGAATCGGAAGATGAAGTTACTAAAGAGGAAGAGTCTGATGACAGTCTGTTAGCCTATATGCACAGAAGTGCGAACAGTTCTAAATATAAACTACAAGGTAGCTACACTATTGGTGCTATCTAAACATACAAGGGGTGATCAAAAGTTCAGAGTCTATGCCCATCATGATAAACAACGGAAAACTGTCCTCTTCAGGGTAACGTTAGTCTGTTTGTGTAATGATGCAGAATAGCGCTCCTGACAGACAGCTCTCGTTAAACCCGTGAAGTGAAAGTGAAACCCGACTCCCTTTAAACCCGTTTTTCTCAAAATTCCATTACTGAAAATAATAGCTATCAGTCAACCTCAGATAGCCATAACTTTTGTTACGTTCAAGCTATGGACAAATTAAAAACAGTTTTGGAAAGGGCTTGAACCCAGCTTCCATGGTATCAAAACCTAAAAAGGTCAAATTTCACCATGTGTTGGGTTTTCCTATATCGCATCACATATTCAGATTTACATTTATACATTCAGATTTATAACTATATATTCAGATTTACTTCTATATATTCAGATTTACTTCTATATATTCAGATTTATAACTATATATTCAGATTTACTTCTATATATTCAGATTTATAACTATATATTCAGATTTACTTCTATATATTCAGATTCACTTCTATATATTCAGACTTATAACTATATATTCAGATTTACTTCTATATATTCAGATTTACTTCTATATATTCAGATTTATAACTATATATTCAGATTTACATTTATATATTCAGACTTATAACTATATATTCAGATTTACTTCTATATATTCAGATTTACTTCTATATATTCAGATTTATAACTATATATTCAGATTTACATTTATATATTCAGACTTATAACTATATATTCAGATTTACTTCTATATATTCAGATTTATAACTACATATTCAGATTTACATTTATATATTCAGACTTATAACTATATATTCAGATTTACTTCTATATATTCAGATTTATAACTATATATTCAGATTTACTTCTATATATTCAGATTTACTTCTATATATTCAGACTTATAACTATATATTCAGATTTACTTCTATATATTCAGATTTACATTTATATATTCAGACTTATAACTATATATTCAGATTTACTTCTATATATTCAGATTTATAACTATATATTCAGATTTACTTCTATATATTCAGATTTATAACTATATATTCAGATTTACTTCTATATATTCAGATTTACTTCTATATATTCAGACTTATAACTATATATTCAGATTTACTTCTATATATTCAGACTTATAACTATATATTCAGATTTACATTTATATATTCAGACTTATAACTATATATTCAGATTTACTTCTATATATTCAGATTTACATTTATATATTCAGATTTACTTCTATATATTCAGATTTATAACTATATATTCAGATTTACTTCTATATATTCAGACTTATAACTATATATTCAGATTTACATTTATATATTCAGACTTATAACTATATATTCAGATTTACATTTATATATTCAGACTTATAACTATATATTCAGATTTACTTCTATATATTCAGATTTACATTTATATATTCAGATTTACTTCTATATATTCAGATTTATAACTATATATTCAGATTTACATTTATATATTCAGACTTATAACTATATATTCAGATTTATATTTATATATTCAGACTTATAACTATATATTCAGATTTACTTCTATATATTCAGATTTACTTCTGTATATTCAGATTTATAACTATATATTCAGACTTATAACTATATATTCAGATTTACATTTATATATTCAGATTTTTATATAATTATTTCCTGTTTGGCACCTCATACACACACACACACACACATATATATATATATATATATATATATAAATGGATAAGTAAAGATATGGCATTATGGTTTGAACAACAAATATAATAAATTTTTCTGTGACAACAGGAAATCTTTTGAAAGTGAAACATTATTAAAATATATATGGTAATTTAGATTATTTGTATACAAACTGTTTAGTTTTTAAATATTCTTTGTTATTGTTAATGTTAATGTATGTCAGAGGACACAGAACATTAAATTACCAGTTGGGCTGGTCTGTGGTGTGACATCTGTATAGCCGATATTCATCACTTCTGTAAAGTTTTGTATATATATTAGTTAAATACAAAAAACGCACTTATACAATAGTCACGAATGTAAATATATTTACCTGCGCAGTATGCCACATCACAGAACACTGGGCTGATGAACTCATATACATAATAATTTCCTGGGCAAGCTTTCACCTTCATGGGATTAAACACATAATTGCAGCAGTCATTGTCCCAGTGCCCACAGACATGAAGGGTGACCACTCCATCCTCGACTTGTGGATGCTGACCATTTAGCCACAGAGGGGCAATAGTGCCACAGCTAAACTGATCAACACATGTTTCTGGCATCTGAGCATTTTTGCCCTCAATGAACAGACGATACCAGCCATCCCAATTGATACTAGCATCACAATTGTATGAATAGTGATTGTTTGTTGCTCTCCAAGGATCATCCAAGGCTGTGTAGCTGTAGCAGGGATCAATGCGGAAAGCCTCTGTTACAAATAACAACACACACAAAAAAAATTACATATACATATACATACATACACACATATATATATATATATATATATATATGTGTGTGTGTGTGTGTGTGTGTGTGTGTATATGTATGTATATATATATATATATATATATATATATATATATATATATATATATATAATACACATATACAGGTGCATCTTAATAAATTAGAATGTCGTGGAAAAGTTCATTTATTTCAGGAATTCAACTCAAACTCGTGAAACTCGTGTATTAAATAAATTCAGTGCACACAGACTGAAGTAGTTTAAGTCTTTTGTTCTTTTAATTGTGATGACTTTGGCTCACATTTAACAAAAACCCACCAATTCACTTTCTCAACAAATTAGAATATGGTGACATGCCAATCAGCTAATCAACTCAAAACACCTGCAAAGGTTTCCTGAGCCTTCAAAATGGTCTCTCAGTTTGGTTCACTAGGCTACACAATCATAGGGAAGACTGCTGATCTGACAGTTGTCCAGAAGAAAATCATTGACACCCTTCACAAGGATAGTAAGCCACAAACATTCATTGCCAAAGAAGCTGGCTGTTCACAGAGTGCTGTATCCAAGCATGTTAACAGAAAGTTGAGTGGAAGGAAAAAGTGTGGAAGAAAAAGATGCACAACCAACTGAGAGAACCGCAGCCTTATGAGGATTGTCAAGCAAAATCGATTAAAGAATTTGGGTGAACTTCACAAGGAATGGACTGAGGCTGGGGTCAAGGCATCAAGAGCCACCACACACAGACGTGTCAAGGAATTTGGCTACAGTTGTCGTATTCCTCTTGTTAAGCCACTCCTGAACCACAGACAACGTCAGAGGCGTCTTACCTGGGCTAAGGAGAAGAAGAACTGGACTGTTGCCCAGTGGTCCAAAGTCCTCTTTTCAGATGAGAGCAAGTTTTGTATTTTATTTGGAAACCAAGGTCCTAGAGTCTGGAGGAAGGGTGGAGAAGCTCATAGCCCAAGTTGCTTGAAGTCCAGTGTTAAGTTTCCACAGTCTGTGATGATTTGGGGTGCAATGTCATCTGCTGGTGTTGGTCCATTGTGTTTTTTGAAAACCAAAGTCACTGCACCCATTTACCAAGAAATTTTGGAGCACTTCATGCTTCCTTCTGCTGACCAGCTTTTTAAAGATGCTGATTTCATTTTCCAGCAGGATTTGGCACCTGCCCACACTGCCAAAAGCACCAAAAGTTGGTTAAATGACCCTGGTGTTGGTGTGCTTGACTGGCCAGCAAACTCACCAGACCTGAACCCCATAGAGAATCTATGGGGTATTGTCAAGAGGAAAATGAGAAAAAAGAGACCAAAAAATGCAGACGAGCTGAAGGCCACTGTCAAAGAAACCTGGGCTTCCATACCACCTCAGCAGTGCCACAAACTGATCACCTCCATGCCACGCTGAATTGAGGCAGTAATTAACAGTAATTAAAGCAAAAGGAGCCCCTACCAAGTATTGAGTACATATACAGTAAATGAACATACTTTCCAGAAGGCCAACAATTCACTAAAAATGTATTTTTATTGGTCTTATGAAGTATTCTAATTTGTTGAGAATTGGTGGGTTTTTGTTAAATGTGAGCCAAAATCATCACAAATAAAAGAACCAAAGACTTAAACTACTTTTCCACGACATTCAAATTTATTGAGATGCACCTATATATATATATATATATATATATATATATATATATATAAGACACTAGATAAAACAATGTTTGAAATTTGCAGATGATGCAGTAATAGTTTCTTTACTGACCTCTATGTAAACTATAAAACAGCACTTATCTGAACAATTAAACAGTTTTATCTAGTGTCTTAACCTACAAACACAAACAGACTGTTTGTCCCTGTTGACAGACTGTACTGATTGTTTTATGACATTTCCTGTCAAAACGTCAACAATCAGTAGAGGGCATAGCATACTACATTACCAGCCAAAGTTGTCTCTGGAGTGAAAGTAGGAATGCTGATACTATTGTTCCTAACATCTGTAAAACAAAATTAAATGACTATTAATTAATAACAGCTAAAAATATTATTTACATATGTACAAAAGGCACATGTTGCTGTATTTACCTCAACAGTATGCCAAAAAGCAAACTCATAATGCATTACACTAACATATACATGGGTGAATGCAGATATGTTTACCTGCGCAGTAGGTCCCATAGCAGAAATTTGGGCTAACAAACTCATAGACATAGTAATTGCCTGGGCAGGCTTTCACTCTGATGGGATTGGACTGAAAACCACAGCAGTTATTCCACCAGTGACCGCAGACATCTCGGGTCACCACTCCATCCTCAATTCGTGGGTGTGGACCGTTTAGCCAAAGTGGGGCATGAGTGCCACAACTTAGCCGATCAACACACGTGTCTGGCATCTGAACACTTTGGCCGTGAATGAAGAGACGATACCAGCCGACCCAGTTGACATCAATGTCACACATTAAATTGAATGTATATCGATTGTCTGTGGCTCTCCAAGGATCGTCCAGCACAGTGTAGCTATAGCAGGGGTCAAATGAGTGGGCTGGGGGGGGGGGTCAAAAATACGCTATAAATATATATATATATATATATATATATATATATATATATATATATATATATATATATATATTAACCTATATATTAACTTTCTGTGCACGAATAGCCCATTGCATGAACAAACCTGTGAGTGAATATCTATAATAATATAATACAATATAATATAATATAGTGGTCTTGAAAAAACTAACCCAATAAGCATACTGTACGCACATCATCCAGTCTTAACCCATCTGTGAAAAGTCAGATTTCTTACATTCACCATGCGTTTTGGTGGCAAATCCATAGTAGTATTGATTTTAATTCTACATATATATATATATATATATATATATATATATAAATGATGTATTACAATAATGAAAGGCATTGTTGTCTATTGAAATGTTCGGCAAATTTAGTTATGATTATAAAAAAAAAATAACACGTAAAAATACGATTCCCTGATTGTGGTTTGAAAATAAAATCTAAAATAATATAAATAAAAATCAATTCTAAGTATATAACGTTATTTATAAGTTCAGCAACTTACCTGTGTCTGTGACTGGCGAAATAATGGATTCTGGAGGTATGACTGCCACTGTTGTTGTAGGTGATGTTGGGATGTTGAGGCTTGAGACATCTGGTACAGGAACATTTATTTATTTGTTTGTTTGTTTGTTTGTTTGTTTGTTTTACATTAAGACATGTAAGTCCAAAAAACTCCAAACCAAACCATAAAAACTCCAAAGCAAAGCATGTAAATAATGAAAATATATTTACCTGCACAGTAAGATGAACACAACAGTGGCCTGACAAACTCATACACATAATAGTTTCCTGGACAAGCTTTGACTCGTATGGGATGAGATAAGAAACCACAGCAGTCATTCCATGTGGAACCACACACTTGCCGAGTGACCACTCCATCTTCCAGCTGTGGGTGAGGCCCGTTGAGCCACAGTGGGCTGTCTGTGCCACACATGCCACTATTAACACATGAATCTGGCATCTGGACACTCTGACCATAGTAGAAGAGTCTGTACCAGCCGTTCCAGTTGACATTATAATCACACATGTAACTGTTGTAATAATTGTCAGTGGCTCTCCAAGGGTCATCCAGACTGGTGTAGTCATAGCAAGGATCAGTACTTGGAGTGTCGAATGGAACTATTGTGAAAATATAAAGAGTGTTTTATATGTATTGTGGACTAAATATGTTCAAGACTACAAAAGGAGAATGACTGTACCTGCACAATATACAGGCCCTGGGATCGATGGCTTTGGACTTATAAGTTTGTAGACATAGAAATTTCCAGGACAAGCTTTGACTTGAATAGAGTCGGATATGTAGGAACTGCACTGGGCATAGACAGAACCGTAGACTTCACGAGTAACAACTCCATCTTCTAGCTGAGGATGAGGGCCACCAAGCCACAGAGAACTAAAACCTCCACATGACATATAACTGAAACACCACTCAGGCATCTGAGCACTTGATCCATTAATGAAGAGTCGATACCAGCCATCCCATCCAACATGAGTGTCATCATATCCAGACATATATCCATACTTATACCAGTAATTGAGTGTGCTTCTCCAGTATTCATCAAGAATGTTGTAGTTGTAGCATGGGTCATAATCTGAGTCGATGGCAGCTGATGAGAGCAAAAGAAAGAAAATATATCATTCAACATCCTGATATTTTAGTGCAGTGGAGGGTTCTTACACATGTACTGTATACACTAGTGGGCTATTGTAGGGTGATTTTAAAGCTACAACTATATAAACTGCAAACTAAAATAGTGCTGTAAACATAACTGCCACACACACGTCAAAGTCAAAAGGATTTTGATGGGCTGCCAATGTTCATCAGTTGGTGGGAAAAAAAACTGCTATTGTATGAAAGCATCATTCCTCATTTGTGTCATTGTCATTATCAACATTGTTGTGGTGTGGACTCCTCTAACCTGTTTAGAGTTAGAACGATTTTCTTTTAGAAAAAAGAAGTCAGCCATGAAGTTTCTAACTCTGCGGAACATAAAAATATTGTAAGAAACATCTCAGTGTTTTCATCCACACAATGCAAATCAGTGGTCATCAAAAGGGTTTGCATACTAACATTCTTCAAAATTTCTTTTGTGTTCCACAGAAGAAAGAAATCCATACTGTTTGGAAGGACTTGAGGGTGAGTAAATGATGACAGCAAAAGAAAAAAAAAAAACCTACACGTGGTAAGGCTGGATCCACTAATCGTAGATGGACTTAAAGTGGAAGTTGTCTGGGATAATGTGCTGATATCTAAAAAAGGAAAAATAAATATATAATTCACTTTTAATTAAACTGAAAAAAAAACAACAACAACAACAACAACAACAAAAAAAAAAACATAGCTTCTGAAAAGCTGGAAGAAAAACAGTACCTGCACAGTATCCTGAACATCCATACTGCGGATCCACAAGTTCATAGACATAGTAATCGCCTGGGCAAGCTTTGACTTTAATGGATGTTGATTCGAAATAGCAGCAGCTATACAATGTGCTTGCACAGACCTCCATGATCACCTCTCCATCCTCTATCTGGGGGTGAGAACCATTGAGCCACAGACTGTAATCTGTGCTACAGCTGCCTGCGTTCACACAGCTCTCTGGCATTCGGATGTCCATTCCATTGTAGAAAAGTCTAAACCAGCCGTTCCAGGAGTAGGATTCTTCACAAATGTAAAGTCCAGTTTCATCTGTGGCTCTCCAGGGATGATCCAGAGAATCATAGTTGTAACAAGGATCAACACTGACGTTACCAGAAGCAACTGTCATGAAGGAAAGGGTTGTTAGTGAAAGAGCAATGAGTGAGAACAGTGTTCATTCTATACTGAGTTAGTTTCAGCTGTGTTGAGTGTTCATCTAGAAATTACACACTTCAGTTCAAAAGTTTGAAGTAAGAATGTTATTTTTTTATTTTTTATTTTTTTGAGAAATTGATACTTTTGATCAGCAATGATGCATTAAATTGATCAAAAGTGACAGTAAAGACATTTATAATGATACAAAAGTTTCTATTTCAAATAAATGCTGTTATTTTAAACTTTCTATTCATCAATCCTGAAAAATGAAAAAAAAAAAGTGCATCATCGATTCCACAAAAATATTAAGCAGCACGATAGTTTTTGACATTGACAATAAAAAGAAACGATTCTTGAGCACCAAATCAGCATATTAGAATGATTTTTGAAAAATTATGTGACACGGGAGTAATGACTGCTGACTTTATCACAAGAAAAAAAATTACATTTTAAAATATTAAAACAGTATTAATGTAGTTTTAATCAAATAACTGCAGCTTTGATGAGAATAACAGATTTCTTTTAAAAAAAAAATATTCAAAACTCTTACTGACCTCAATCTTTTGAATGGTAGTGTACATATATAATTACATACATGTGTCATACAAAAGGCTTTATTATCTACACACTCTCTCTCTCTCTCTGTCTTGCAACACACACACTGTTGATTGTTTTTTTGTTTTTGTTTTTTTGGTCAAACAAAACTTACCTCAAACACATAAAATAGCACTTAATTTCAACATTTACTCTGATTCAGTCAGTCCTATGCAAAGCATTTTGGGAACTAAACAAAATAGATTGCCCATGCAGTTTCAATAAAATAATTAAATTAAACAATTTGAGTTCAGACTACTGAAACTTCAGCTGCTTCAATAAACTTCAGTAAACTTCAGTTTTACATAATGAACAGAATGAAATTAAGTTATGACAAAACATTCAGTAATTTTGTAGCTTTAACTTATTTTAATAAAGTAAATGTGGATTAACAAACACTGATGAAAAAACATTTACAAATGAATAAAAAATTGACAATAGTATTTATATACTATTATAGACTAATAGACGAAGAATTTAAGTAATTTTATTATTAAAAGATAATGCGACCTGCAGGAATACCGCACATAACTCTAAATGATGAGTGACACATGACAGCATTATTACAGCTTTCTGGATGAAGAGATATTCTGGGAACTAATGATCTTTTGTAATTTCCTTGGGGTGTGCAGTTCATTAATGTTTCACGTTCCAAACACATTTTGGCAGAGGCCTTATGTGTATATACAAATTTTGACATACACAGTTTTGTTTGTTGCAGGGGCAAATGTAGATTGCTAAAAAGCATTAAATTATGGCAAAATGTTTGGAACATGTATTTTACATTATTAATAAAAGTAAGGAACTGATAGAGGAAGAAATTAAGAATCATTATAAATCATGAAGTGGACCCTATTTTAATAAAACTCTTACCATTAATGAACAGGAGTAGTGACACACACAAAGAGATTAGAAACCTCATTGTGGCAGTCTGCTCCTGGAGACACCAAAGTGCCCCGGAGATGTCAAAGTGACCTGTTGAAAAAAAAAAAATAAATAAACAAATAAATAAATAAATAAAAAAGTACATATGCATCATAAATAGTATTTGAAGTATTTGAACACTTAAATAAATTTGTGCATTTATTAAAAAAAAAAAACAAAACAAAAAAAAAACGGCATTTTAGGAAATACAGCATAAGTATACTTTTCAATGACAACATTTGACAAAATAAAATTTGGTAGTGTTCAAAATATGAAGCAATACATAGATTCAAAAAGAGGATAAAAAGTCAAGTTTGTGGAACACTTTTCTCTCTCTCTCTCTCTCTCTCTCTTTTGTGGCTCAGCTCAGAGAATTGAAATTCATTCAGAGAGAATTTTGCCTTAAGTGGTGAGATAAATATATAGATTTATGGAGAGAAAAAAAATGATTCATATGCATTTATGAAAAAAGTGAAAATTGAAATAATTGCCAATAATTGTTTTGTCTTATATTTGCACTCCTTTTGTGTAAAATATTGAAGCTGTTTATTTGCAGAGCACAAGATGCTTTAAAAGGCTTTGTTGTGTGTATTTATATAAGTTGCAACTACTGTATTCCACAATGAGATTCCCTGAGATTACCTCCAGAACAAATTATTAAAATGCTCACTGGTAGACAAAATTAGCTAAAATTACAAAACAATTGATATGCATAACACAAGCGTTTGATTGAAAGAGTAAGTAGAGTCAGATAGGATGAATGAAGAAGTAATTTCACCTGAAAAGAAATGCTGCTGCAGAGCAAATCATGGGTGATTCTCTCTTCAGCAGTTCAACCAGATCACGGTGTTGCTGAACTGCACATCTCGATCTTACATATTATTGATAAATGTGGGCGGGCCATGACTGGAACAAAAGTACTTCCTCAAAAACAGACTTAAACCAGTTTGTCCATTTGTTCAATGCATGATATGTTACTTGTCATGGACCTGCTAGTTAATGGTTTTACTTCCTTGTATTCATGTATAGTTTTGCTTTAGACGTGTCCACTACCATTCGTTATTCACTTACAGAATGCACTATGCACTCAACCATCTAGTGTATGACTTTTGTAAAGTTATTTTGTAATCAACTTTTCTTTTCTTTTTTTTTCTTTTTTTTTTTTTTTGTCTGGTTCATTAAGTGCATGATTTGGGTATTTAAAGTGCACCTTTTTTTTTTTTTTAAATATTTGAACTATATACTTTAGAATAGTCTTTAGATTAATATGTTCAAATGAATCCTAATTAAGAACCTACACTCTTCATATACCAACGAACAACATTTTACACTTATACTGTGCAGTATGGATACATCATTATGTATTACAAATGTATGAACCCCTTGAATGTTTAATGAGTACTATTGTTATAATAAATTAATAAAATAAATTAGTTGTTATTAGTTTAAGCTAAAATTTCTATTGCTGTTTTAAGGTAAATGAAAAGAAAATTTCTTTCTACTTCTGATCTGAAAAAAAAAAGGTACCATCAGTCATGTACAGGAAGAACAGCATTAGAAATGTCTTTGCTCAAATTAAAAGAAAAAAAAAAAAAAAAAAAAAAAAAAAAAAATATATATATATATATATATATATATATATATATATCATCCATATTCTATAGCTATTTACAAATACACTCTCAAAAATAAAGGTTTTAAGGGTGTTGAACTGTGCAAAATTATGTAATATCTTTTTACTGTGCAACTTCAAGCACATTCTCAAAAGGTACAACAATCTAATACTTATGAATGCATTATGGACAAATGTGAACATGATGTTGACTAGTGAGCGCTGGGTCCTTGGTGTTGTTGCAGCTTCCCAATAAAAATGTTAAAGAAATAGAAATCTTAAAAGAAAGAAACCTGACACTTGTCCTAGTACTTAATTACAAAATGGAAAACTCAAGAAACAAGTATGGATACAGGTGAATCTTTATTACAAAGTAACTCCTGTTCAAAAATGCTGCAAAACAACTTGCAGCATAATGATCAGAATCAGAATTAGCTTTATTGCCAAGTATGTTTGCCCATAAAAGGAATTTGTTTTAGTGTCACAGCTTCCAGTACTCAGAAACAACAACAACAACAACAGCAACAACAGCACACAGATAATAAAAATAAGATGTGAATAATATACACAAAAAAAATAAATAAAATAAAATAAAAACTGAATAATAATAATAATAATAATAATGATAATGATAATAATAATAATAAATTGTATGTACAGGTCTGCTATAGATATACTAGAATGTAGGGTGATAAATAAATATGAGGTTATTGCACATATTTTTATTGCACAGTGGGAGAACATTTAACTGTTCATGAGGTAGATTGCCTGGGGAAAGAAACTGTTCTTGTGCCTGACTGTCCTGGTATTCAGTGCTCTGTAGCGCCAACCAGATAGCAAAAGTTCAAAAAGGAGATGGCATGGATGTGAGGGATCCAGAGTGGTTTTCTGAGCCCTTTTTCTCACTCTGGATGTATACAGTTCTTGGAGGGTGGGCAGGGGAGTACCAATAATCCTTTCAGCAGACCGAACTGTCCTCTGTAGTCTTATGATTTCTGATTTTGTAGCTGAGCCATACCAGACAGTTATTGAAGTACACAGGACAGACTCAATGACAGCTGAGTAAAACTGTGTGAGCAACTCTTGTGGCAGGTTGAATTTCCTCAGCTGATGAAGTAAGTATAACCTTTGTTGGGCCTTTTTAGCAATGGAGTCTATGTGAGTGTCCCACTTCAGGTCCTGAGAGATGATGGTGCCCAGGAACCTGAATGTCTCCACTGCAGCCACAGTGCTGTTCATGATGGTGAGTGGGGGGAGTGCAGGGGGGTTTCTCCTGAAGTCCACGATCATCTCCACCGTTTTGAGAGTGTTGAGCTCCAGGTTGTTATAACTGCACCAGATAGCCAGCTCTTTAACCTCCTGTCTGTAAGTAGACTCGTCGCCATCCTGGATGAGACCGATGACTGTAGTGTCATCCGCAAACTTCAGGAGCTTGAAAGAGGGGTCTTTAGATGTGCAGTCATTGGTGTACAGGGAGAAGAGCAGTGGGGAGAGAACACAGCCCTGAGGGGTGCCAGTGCTGATGGTGCAGGAGTTGGATGTGAATTTACCAATTCTCACTAGCTGTTGCCCATCTGTCAGAAAGCTGGTGATCCACTGACAGATAGAGCTAGGGACAGAGAGCTGGGTTAGTTTGGTCTGGAGGAGTGTTGGGATGATGGTATTGAAAGCGGAGCTAAAGTCCACAAACAGGATCCTCACATAAGTCCCTTGTCTGTTCAGATGTTGAAGGATGAAGTGCAGTCCCATGTTGACTGCATCATCCATGGACCTGTTTGCTCGGTAAGCAAACTGCAGGGGGTGCAGTAAGGGTCCAGTGATGTCCTTCATATAAGCCAACACCAACCTCTCAAAAGACTTCATGACCACAGACATTAATAGGTCTGTAGTCATTAAATCCTGTTATCTTGGGTTTCTTTGGGACGGGGATGATTGTGGAGCGTTTGAAGCAGGTAGGGACTTCGCACAGCTCCAGTGATTTGTTGAAGATCTGTGAGAAGATGGGGGCCAGCTGGTCAGCACAGGATTTCAGACAGGCTGGTGTGACACCGTCTGGGCCTGGTGCCTTTCTTCTCTTGTTCTTTCTGAAGACCTGGCACACATCATCTTCACTGAACTGAAGTGCAGGACTGGGGGAGAGGGTGGTTGCTGGAGGTGTTAATGGTTGTGTGGAGAGATGTTCGGAGCGGGTGTAGGGTGTTAGACTGGGAGTTTCAAATCTACAGTAAAACTCATTCAGGTCTTCAACAAGTTGTTGATTGGCCTCAGTGCTGGGGGATGGTGTCTTGTAGTTGGTGATAGCTTTCAGACCTTCGCACACTGAAGCTGGGTCATTGGAAGTGAACTGATCTTCCAGCTTTTTAGCGTAGCTCCTCTTTGTCGCTCTAATCTCCTTATTCAGTGTGTTCATGGCCTGATTGTACAAGACTCTGTCCCCCTTCCTGTAGGCGTCCTCTTTGGCCTGACGAAGATGTCTGAGTTTTTCTGTGAACCATGGCTTGTCATTGTTGAATGTTAAGTGAGTCCTAGTAGGGATGCATATATCCTCACAGAAACTGATATATGAAGTTACAGTCTCCGTGAGCTCGTCCCTAATTAAGTTCCACTTTCAATATAGCAATATCATATTGGTGTGGTGGGGTCTCAGTGTCTAATTGCATCAAAAAACAAACAAACAAATAAAAATCAATACAAAAACAAACACCATGCACATTGGAACATCCTGAGAAAATACGCACCCAAAAAAATTGAAAAAAAAAAAAATGTATCTTACATATGGACAAATCAAGATGGCGGCGCGGTCACACGCAGCGGCTTCTCCAGATCCCAAAGACGGTGCTTTTATGTCTTTTAATGTCGCCTGTTCGTCTCCAAATAGTGTCAATTTACCGCTAATTCATCGGGAGATCACTCCGAGATACATCTATGATCGCCAAAGCCTTTTGGATATCGACAACACATACAAACACAAACTCTCGCCGGCAGCTACTGAAAAGCTACGAGGCCTTTGTTTACTGCTGGAGCCGGACCTCGAGACCGCGGCCTCGCCTACTGACGCTACCCGCACAAGGCGGCGTCGCAAGCGGTGTGAGAGAGGACGGAAGCGCGGTAAGCGCGGAGGTATACGAGCTAGGCTGAGGGCTAACCCCACAAGACCGGCTCTCCCAACACTCATGCTCTCAAACGTTCGCTCTCTGGAAAACAAACTGGACTTAATTCAACTCAGTCGATCTACACAGCATGAGGCAAGGGATTGTTGTGTGTTTGTTTTCACTGAAACATGGCTAAACGACAACATCCCGGACTCCGCCATTCAGCTGCACGGCCTAACCTGCTACCGAGCGGACAGAAATTCATCACTGTCTGGTAAGACTCGCGGGGGTGGCTTGTGTGTTTACGTCAACAAAAAATGGTGTAACAATGCTGCGGTAGTATCTAAACACTGTTCATCACTGGTGGAGTTTATGGTTGTGAAGTGTCGACCGTTCTATCTGCCGCGGGAGTTCACGGCCATTGTTATTGTCGCGGTTTACATTCCTCCGTGTGCAAACGCTAAGGACGCGCTTCGTGAACTGTACAGCGCCATCAGCGAACAACAAACAAATAACCCCGACGGCTTTTTCATCATAGCCGGTGACTTCAACCACGCAAACTTAAAGACAGTTTTGCCAAAGTTCTACCAACATGTGAACTTTGCAACAAGGGGAAACAACACACTGGACTTTGTTTACACAACAGTTAAGAGCGCATACAAAGCCGAACCCCGCCCCCACCTCGGGTACTCGGACCACATCTCTGTTATGCTAATCCCAGCATATAGCCCACTTCTCAAACTCACCAAACCGGTTCAAAAGCAGATCACAGTATGGCCAAACAATGCTACCTCTGCACTGCAGGACTGCTTCCAGGACACAGACTGGAACATGTTTAAAGAGGCAGCCACCTACAACAACCACACAGACCTGCAGGAGTACACTGAAACCGTGACTGCTTACATCAAAAAGTGCACAGATGATGTGACAGTCACAAAGACCATCACCACACGCGCCAATCAGAAGCCATGGATGACAGCAGAGGTTCGTGGGCTGCTAAAGACCAGAGATGAAGCTTTCAGATCAGGAGATAAAGCAGCCCTCAAAACAGCAAGAGCCAATCTGTCCCGCAGCATCAAAAATGCAAAACGGTCATATGCTCAAAAAATCAACAATCACTTCACAGACAGCAGAGACACACGGAGTCTGTGGCAAGCCATTCAGACCATCACAGACTACAAGCCCCCGCCACAGGCCTGTGATGACGACACATCCCTCCCAGATACACTCAACCACTTTTATTCACGGTTTGAAATGCAGAATGACACACCTGCACAAAAACTGCCCACACCTCCCAACGACCAGGCGCTCTGTCTGTCTCCAGCCGACGTAAGGAAGACCCTATCTAGGATTAACCCACGCAAAGCTGCGGGTCCCGACAACATACCTGGCCGTGTACTGAAAGACTGTGCTGTACAGCTGACAGATGTCCTAACAGATATCTTCAACACCTCGCTGAGCCAGGCAGTCGTCCCCACATGTCTCAAATCCACAACAATCATACCGGTACCAAAGAAATCACCTGTGTCCTGTCTAAATGACTACCGTCCCATAGCACTGACTCCAATCATAATGAAGTGCTTTGAGAGGTTAGTCATGCACAACATCAAAACCAGCCTCCCCAACACACTCGATCCACTCCAGTTTGCATACCGTCCAAACCGCTCCACAGACGATGCAATTTCCTCCACCCTCCACCTGGCTCTTACCCACCTAGAAAATAAAGACTCTTATGTTAGAATGCTGTTCATTGACTTCAGCTCAGCATTCAACACAATAATCCCACAACAGCTCACAAATAAACTAAACCTACTGGGCCTTAACAATTCCCTCTGTAATTGGATTCTGGACTTTCTAACCGGAAGACCTCAGTCAGTCCGTGTCGGCCACAACACCTCGAGCACTACCACACTGAGCACAGGTGCCCCACAAGGCTGTGTGCTCAGCCCGCTGCTCTTCACGCTGCTGACCCACGACTGCACTGCCAAGTTCAGCTCCAACCACATCATCAAGTTCGCTGATGACACAACAGTGGTAGGTCTCATCAGCAACAACGATGAAACGCACTACAGAGAGGAAGTGGCACAGCTGGCTGAATGGTGTGGTGCTAACAACCTGTCCCTCAATGTGAGTAAGACAAAAGAGGTTGTGATGGACTTCAGGAGAAACTCCGCTGATCACCCCCCACTGACCATCGACAGCTCGCCTGTGGAGAGAGTCAGCAGCACTAAATTCCTGGGGGTGCACATCACAGAGGACCTCACCTGGACCACCAACACCATGTCACTCTCCAAGAAGGCACACCAGCGCCTACACTTTCTCCGTCGGCTGAAAAGAGCAAGTCTCCCTCCACCCATCCTCACCACTTTCTACAGGGGCACCATTGAGAGTGTGCTGACCAGCTGCATCACTGTCTGGTACGGGAACTGTACTGCAGCAGACCGCAAGACCCTCCAGCGGACAGTGAACACAGCTGCAAGGATCATTGGTGCCCCTCTCCCCTCCATCCTGGACATTTTCCTCACACGATGCTCCAGCAAAGCCAACAGTATCGTAAAGGACTCCACACACCCCTCCCACAGTCTCTTCCAGCTCCTACCATCAGGTAGACGGTACCGGAGCATCAGAGCCCGCTCTGCCAGACTGCTCAACAGCTTTTTCCCCCAGGCTGTGAGAGCCCTGAACTCAAATCACCCCGCCCCTCTCTGAAACCCCATACAAACCCCCTACATCCTGGAACATGGACCATCTGGAACTTATGGAACTTTGTTTGTGCAATCGAAGGGTGCTACAGGTGAGTGGGCCTGTACAAACCACCTATAGTAGCACACTCTCTTCCTCTATGCGCACTAGTCACTTTTCACACACACTGCTGAGTACACAAATCCCACAAAAAGACTCAGTAATATCAGTAATATATGTATGTTTACATGCTCATGCACTACAAATCATCCTGCACTGTTCCCCAGCTAGCTGCTTGAACTCACATTGTCTCTCTTTGCACATGTACAGTATTTATCGGAAGCATTCGTATAGTCTGTATAGTTTGTATTTTTTAGTTTATGTATAGGTAAAAAAATTTTTTATATAGATAGTATATTTATAGTCAAAATCTATCAGTAGGATAGTTTGTGTATAGGTTTATATTGTTTTACTTCATTGCTGTATGCCTGTATTTATGTAGCACCGTGGTCCTGTGAGGCACGACATCTCGTTCCACTGTATGCCCCCGCATGTAGCGGAATGACAATAAAGCTCAACTTGACTTGACTTGACTTGATTTTTTTTCAATCACCCTCATGTAGGGCTGGGCGATATATCGAATATTAGCGACAATATCGCAATAATTTTGACGACAATGTAAAATTTTTTAAAGATCATGAATAGCGAATATTTCAAATTCAAGCATACTTTCCCAAAAGAATGTGCAGAACGTCCAATATTACGTCCTCTTACGTATTACCGTACAAGAGAAGGTAAAAACTTTACTAAAAACCTCTCTGTATTTCGTCATAAAAAGGAGACAAAATGTCATTGCGGACTGCTCTACACACCTCTACTACACGAGCTTTCATGAGTGTGGTTGCCAGATATCAAGAGTTCAAATCGAGAATCAGAGCTTCGCTGTTATAACGATACATTTTCTGCCCGGTGTTTTGTTTATTTTAAGCAATCTGGCAACCATGCATGTGAGTGTGTTGAGTGTGGGTGGGTGAGAGAGAGAGAGAGAGACTGAGAGACTTTTAAAAATCTCTTTAATCACCAGAAAAAGAAAAAAAAAGAAAAAAAACATCAGTAATTTTGTTGTTGTTGTTTTGCATTACAGCTTAAGAAATGTCTTAGACCTCATCCTTTTCTGTCAGTTTTAGGGACAAAAAAGTCCTAGAACCAGTTAATTTGTAGGGCACTGACAACATAATTTTATATAATTAGGTTAATATGTTAATTAGAACATAAAAACATCTAAAGATACATAAACGTGGACTTATACATTTTTGTGCTGCAAAAATTCTTTCATGTGATACTGACCTATGACATCCTGTGACATGACACTCATCTGAATTTACATAATCTCATGGATGGAACAGTAAAACAGTTCAGCTCACAGATGAAGACTAAGCTGTAATGCAGACAAAACTATTTCACAAATGATTATAGGTCTATAAAATCATTAAAAATGCTTATAAATCATTAAACGTTTTGGTAACACTTTATAAGGTCTCATTTGTTAACATTAATAAATGCATTAACTAACATGAACTAACAATAAACAATATATGTTCATAGCATTCATTAATGTTTGTTGATGTTAATCAAAATGTTCATGTTAATTCACAGTGCATTAACTAATGTTAACAGATAAAACTTTAAATTTTAATGTTTTGTTTTGAACTTAATATTAACTAACAATAATAAATGCTATATAAGTATTGTTCATGTTAATTAATATATTTAATGTTAATAACTGAAACCTTATTGAAAGTGTTACCGAAGTTTTATACTGTATATTGTTGTGTGTGTGTTTCACAGTCTTGATGGTTTGGATTAACCCTTTCATTGCCATATCCCTCAAATCCAAACTGCCAAGGGTTACTGTAATGCATGTGCTCGCTGTTCACCATTTTCCTGATGCCACCGGGGTGGCGTTTGCACTGACGGCTTGGGCCCGGCATCACTGCTTGCAGCTATGTTTTTCATCTGTTTTACCAGTTTTCATCATATAAACAGAGTGCATAAGTCTTTGGTATTAATCTGTGTGTGTGCGCATATATATATATATATGTAAGCCTATAATGAATCAGTACACTAGATGAGGTAAAATAAACCATGTATGAGTCCACATTCTATTGATTTGTGCTCATGGTGGTGGAGCAAATTTGCAAAATTAGCTAAGAAATACCTATGTGTTCCAGCAACTAGCTCCCCATCTGAGAGGGTTTTTAGTGCCAGTGGGAACATAGTTTCATGCCACAGAGCTTCTCTTAAACTCTTAAACAGTTGTCAGACTTGTGTTTTTAGCTAAAAACTTGTAAGAAATACTTATCCCAGTTTAATTATTTCCTACAGTTGCACAGTGTAAATTGTGAATTGCATGTATTAAAAAAGTTGACAGAATGCACTTTCTGTACTTGTTTTGCATTACTTCAGTTACATATACATGTGTTAATTTACTAAAAAGCAGTAAGTGATCACTTGGTCTAGATTTTTTTTTTTTTTTTTTTTTAAATGCTTAAATTTGCACTAAATATTTTGTATTTACTTTGTAACAATAGCTGTTCTATCTAAATTGTTGTTTTTTTTTTAATGGGGGCAAAAAATAATAATTTTTTTATTATTATTATTTAAAAGCAAATGCAAACATATCGAGATATATATCGAATATCATAAAAATTTTGACAATATCGAGAAAAAAATATCAATTTTTTTTTTTTCTATATCGCCCAGCCCTATCCTCATGTACTTCCAAACAAAGTTCTGCAAATTGTGGTCTTTGTATTATCATAGAAGAAATATAGAAGTTGCCCTTTTAAACAAACATTGAAAGTAAATTGTGACCAGGGGCTGCCAAGCTCCAAAAAGGACACACAAAAGCATCATGAAAGAAGAGTCTCGATGTAATTAACACAAGAGATGCACAAAAACCAATAATATCTACTTTAGAAAATATAGAGGAAGATTAGCGAATTAGTCTTTCCCCCTCATATACAGTACAGATTTCAAGTTATAGGTTACTCTTCTGAAGCCATTCAAGTCATACGGAATAATCTGTGTTCAAAAGGAAGAAAGCAAGTCAAACTGATTAGGAACAACAACATGATGTGTGTAAAAAGTATTTATGGGTGAAACAATTCAAATGGAGAAGAAAACTTCTTACCCAATGAGGACAGCTGTCAACAAAAACTTACACAAAATCTACTCATTCAGCTCCATATTCACAGTAGGTTGGAGTAGGGAATCATTCAGATCCTGAGATGTGCCTTGACCAACAGGACGGTTCATATGCACAATGCTGTTGAAATACTGAACAACCAGTGGATTGTGACGCATTTGTCAATAAAACATTTCAATTTAACCAGCAACATTTTAACATTATAGGACTGTTGTGCCTACTGAATTTTGGGGTATTTTATTCCTATCGTCATGGGAAGTGTTTGGGTTTGAGAGTATACACATCAGAAAAACTAGTGTTGCAATGCAGCAAAAGACAAATGTTTAGTATTTAGGTGATTTTAGATTTTGTTTTTGGTTTTGTGTAAATGAAAGGACAAATGAGAGCAGTTCTGTCATTGTCATAACTCATGCCAACAAGAGCAAGAATGATCAACATCCAACAAAACCAACCACTATGCAGTATGCAAACATTAAAGTGCAAACATCACTGTTGGTTTGCATTTTGGATGCAGAACATTGCAAGTCATTGGCAGGTTTTCAAACTTCAAACCAAGTAAGCATCACAACAATAGGGCGTTTCACATAACCTGTCAAACAGCACAGTGAACCGAGAACTACAGTATTAATATGTACGGAATGAATACCACATGACTTACAGTACGTGATGGAATTTGAACTTTATTTTGCCATTCCAGATGGTGGCTGTGCAAGTGGGGCCACTGAGGGGTAAGATGTCAGCAGGAAACTCCAGCATCACCTGTCCGACAGTGACACAGCAAGATGCTTTCACAGGTTTCATGAAATCTGAGAAAGAAAAAGGATCACAGTGAGAACTCCAAAAGATGGAAATCAAAGGACAGCAAAGCAAAAAACTGTAGTACTGAAAAAGTGGCATCTTTCTTCCCAAAACATTTTTCATTTGAGTAGTTCAGTTCTTTGCAGGAGTCCATTATAGAAATTGGTAACACTTCAAAGCTTACTAACAATGAACAATACTTCTACAGAATTGATTAATCTTAGTACATATTAAATTCAACAATTACAAATACACTTTAAAAGCAAGCTGTATCTGTTAATATTAATACACTGTAAACGATCATAAACAGTAAGCATTTTAAATGCTGTAGAAAATACACCAATGTTCAAAAGTTTGAGGTCGGTAAGATTTTTTTCTTTTTCTTTAATAAATTAACACTTTTTTTTTTAAATCAAGAATGCATTGAACTAAAGTCACAGTTAAGACATGTATAATTAGCAATTAACAGATAATTTTGCATCATGTTTCCACAAAAAATATTAAGTAGTGCAACCATTTTCAACATTGATTGACATTAGAAATGTTTCTTGATCATATCAGAATATAAGAATGATTTCCAAAGGATCATGTGACACTGAAGACTGGAGTAATGATGCTGAAAATTCAGCTTTGCCATCACATGAATAAATTACATTTAAAAAAATATTAAAATAGAAAAGTTATTTTAAACTGTAAAAATATTTCACAATATTACAGTTCTTCTCATATATTTGATCAAATAAATGCAGCTTTGGTGTGGACTTCCTTCAAAAACAATAAAGAAAGTGCGTGTGTTTGTCTGTTTATGAACCTGTTTGTCTAAAACAAGTTTTGTGGCAAGAATAAACTCATTTTATCTCAAAAACATATTATTGATTAATGGAGCAGGATGATTGGAAACAAAAATTCCTTAACTTACCCGTTTTTTATTTTTTCTCCTATAGCGTGGGAGTAAACCTGTGGCATGCTTGTAGTTAATCACTTCTAATGCTGCCCTTAAACAGTAGATTCTTCACTTTCTAACTTTGGAAACTGGTCATATTAGGCAAAGAATTTGAAAAGAAAAAAAAAAAATCTACTGTTACAGAACACAAATGACAACTCATAGCTGTAATTTAATGCCCATACAAATGAATTTATACAGGTTTTAAATTACAGCTATACAATATTCTGTGCTGAACAAGTGACTAAACTTTGTATTTGGAACAGCTAATCTCAAATACAAATTGAGTTTATATTTCTGAAAGTCAGAAAAACCAGTGCAGCTCATTTTATAGTTTGTAATAAACATGAAATGTACAACTTATTCACACCCACTAGTCCAAAATTTAACAACATCCTGAATACAATTTATTTTCAAACTGAATTTTTGCATACAAAGGGCAGGAAATGGGCAAAGCGTTCTAAAAGATTATATATTTGTGGCTACATTGTACTGCAAGACACATCTGAGTTCACAAGAGAGACAACATTAATATTGCAGTTCGCAATGACACCGTCTACATAATGCAATAAATACTCACACACACAAGTATTCATATATTGCACTTTGGAGGAAATAAAGGTCTTGGTTAAATAGATGTTAGATAGTGTTCAATATAATCATCCCATTCCAACCCAGTTCAGCAAAGACTAAATTGGTCAGTGTTAAACGTTACAGAAAATGTTATACATTACTGACATAACAGGGTATATATGTGCAAAAATTACAATTATATCCAGTGGAAAATTCACTGTGTCTGCTCCGCATGTCAGCCATGATTACACCATCTTTTTGTTCATTTAAAATCTTTGCAGTACTTCAGATGCTACAGAGGTTGAATTGTGTGCCTCTAAAAATGGACAATACAACATAAGAGTTTGAGTAGCTGTAAATCAAACTTTGTTGAGAAGATGGAGCCAAAAAAAATAAAATACATATAATCCATATAACATGCCAACTTGGCATTGATTACAATTTGAGAACTGTTTCAAACAACACTATATACAACCTTTCACATTCAGCTAGGTTTAAATGTACAAAAAGTTAACAATTGACAATTTTCAACTGGGTATAATCAAAAAAATCAAAACTATCTACAACAGATTTGCTCAAGAGTAACCATGAAACACCTAGCAAACATCTTTTAGAAGTTCTACCAACAAGAGAACCAGCACTTGGGGCAGAGTTCCTCAAACCAACACACGGTTCAGCATCATCATCATCATCATCATCGCTCAGAGCTGCATAAAGAAACATCTACTGGACAAAGGAAATCAGAAAGATGCACCAAGTGAAAATGCATGTTTGTAGAGGTCTGAAATTAAAACACTTACTGTTGAGAGTAGAATACATTGGTGTATTAGCTTCAATACTTCAGCCAACATGAAGAGAAATGAGAAGGGCAGCTCACTCCCGCCAATGAAGAATAACTTTAATTGGTAATGCTTTACAATAACGTTTAATTAGTTAAATTAATGCATGTCTGGTCATAAAACAAAAAATATGAATGCAAAATAAACATGGTGATTAAAAAAAGTGGAATTAATAAAACGGATGAATAAAATGTTGTAAAACTTTTTTTTAATTATTAGATATTGCATTAACTAATGTACAGAACCTTATTTTAAAGTATTACCCATTAATGTATAAAAAAAACCTCAAAAATGTAATACTGTGCATGTACTATAGAGTTGTTGTTTTTCCCCCCCCGTAAATTACTGACTCTTGAAAGGTATTCTCCAATGTGCCACAGCATTGTACATATTATTGGCAACCAAAAAGAGATGTGATAATTTAATCAATTCAACATGTAAACAAATGAAAAAAAAAAAAAAAAAAAAAAAAAAAAAATTCCAAAAAGGTACAAAAAGACGGACCCTCTTGAAAGAGAACCAACCAACTTAAAACGAGCCCAAGCTGAATGCTAACGTCTAATTCTGGTGCACAAAATTACAAAATAAATGCTTTACTATAAAACGTCACCCACTGTACATTCAAGGCTCACGGTTCCTACAGTATTGTTACTTCTGTTAACAAAAAATAAAAATAAAATAAAAGACCTCACTCAGCAGTATGCGACTAATCTGGAGTGCTACATGGTTTGGTGCGGATTGTGAGAACTACATTCTTAAGCTACTGAATTTAAATGTTAAAACTGCTCCTAAAGGAAGGCCACCTGATGACAGGACGGAAAAAGTATGACAGGGAGAAGTTCTTTGTCGTCTTGATTAACCCACTTGCTAACTCACTGTGAGTGCTTAGCCCTGTTTTTCTTTGGAGAGCTCTGTGTGAAAGCCTGAAACATGTGCTGGTGTTTGAGAAAGGAGTCTTGTGAATCTCCCAGGTGCAGCAGAGACAGAAGAGGCTTACAGGAAAAAGAGTTACAGGAAACGAGAGCAGCCCCATACATGCTGGTAAATCTCAGTGTTAACGCTGCCTGAAAGTTTGCACACACCTGTAATGAGATTCTCCCATCTGAAAACTTACCTTACAACAGTACACATAGATAATAACGTAATATAGCCATACACACAGAGACGCAAGTTTATATCCCATGCTACAGACACCAAAAAGCACTGTTTTGGTGTCGATGTGAGTGAGACTTTGGTACCGTTTCGATAATGTGGAACCCGCTCCATGCAATTAATTTCCCAGTGACTGACATAGTGTATATGAAAACAACAGAACGGTGTGTTTGATATACGTCAGGTGAACGGAAGATGTAAGAATTTACAGAGAATGAGAATTTAAAAAATAAAATCTCTTCATAAAAACAAATGACAACAACAAAAAGAACTGCCAAGTCTAGCTCAGCATTTACAGCTGACACTCAGGTCATGTGTCAGATCCCATCTGAGCAAGTGCCAATACCAGAGCCAAAGCGACTTTCACAGCCCACACACACACACACACACACACACACACACACAAGTGTCTTGTATGTGTGCAAGAGGCTGCTGGAGTCTCCACAGTCTATTGTCCTTTGAGTCCCGTCTGTTTAAGGCTCTTTAAGGCAAAGGACGGCACATGCAGAGTGATAGAGGAAGAGAAAAAAGAAGGGCACAACGCTTCAGGGAAGGCTGCACAGAATTGGCTCATAGCTGGTGTACTATGCTGTCAGTGTGACTGATGGATACAGGGCCATCCTGTCTCAGTCTCTGCCATTGAAAAGTCGTGCTAAGCGATCCGACCACTTCTTCTTCATTCTCCTGCTCTTTAGCGAACTCCATGAAAACCTGCAAAATGGGTATACGCTTTCAATGAAATTTAATTAGTTTTGACAGACAAGTCCCGCAAAAATCCTAATTAACATCAGCTTCTTCGCTTTGATTTTTTTTCTCCATTGAATGCATATTTTAAATAAATAAATCTTTTGCAGTATTGTTTTTTTTTTTTTTTTTCCAAAACACATTGTGACTTACTTGTTCAAGAGTTGACTGGGAGAAGTTGTACTCTTCAAAGTTAAAGTTCTGTTTAGCTGTGAAGAAAAAGGAGAATGGTCAAAATAGTATTTTTAATTCTTCATAAAAAGAAGAATTAATCCATTAATCCATTTCTTACCACTTTCTAAATGGGCAAAGGACTTGGCTAGTGACTTCACATCTTCCATTGGGATTTTATACACCATCAGAGTGGCAAAACTGCAAAGATCCAAGACGCACACATAAAAAACACCTTTCTAACTCCCAGAGGTTTTACATTCTGCTTTTATGTCATAGATTTGCAGTTTAGTGCTTCAGTTGCTTCAATTCGTTCTCCCATTTATTTTCTAAACCAACGCAGACACATCTTACCTGTCCTGACGAGCAGCGTGGGGAAATATCTTCAGTATCTCTTTGTGCAACAGTGCTACCTGCTGGAGACCCGTGAGCTCCTCCCTGAGATTAATCTCTAGGCTGTAGCCTCTACCAAACTTTCCCTTCAGGTGCTGTATTGAGCCAATACACCTGCAGGGGGCATCATAACAAAATGTTGCTTTCTATTTCTATTAATTGCTTTCTATTCTGCTTTACTTGCTTCCCCAAAAATTCTCTTTAAGTGCATGTTAATCCATATAATTTTTAACGAGGCTTTTATATGTCTCAAAGTCCCACCTCAGCTGACCAGAAACCATGATGGCCACACGGTCACACACAGCCTCCGCCTCTTCCATATAGTGGGTGGTCAATAGGGCTCCTCGCTGTTTGTTCTTAAAGGCAGCGCGGATCGCCCTCCTATTGGAATAAACCACAGAAATGTTCATTTTTGCAGACCTCTGTTTTATATGTACATGTGATTATATCAAGTGACATACATATATATAAATATATATATATACACATATATATTATATATCATAGCATTCAGAAAACAAAAACTAAAGCACTGAACATCAAAGTAGAAATTTTTACCACATGCGCTGTTTAGATTTGGGATCCATTCCTGTAGATGGTTCATCCAACAGAACTATCTGAGGATTTCCCAGCATGCTTAGTGCAAAGCACAGCTAGTATGAAAAAGATTTTTAAAATATACAAAAAAGACAGATTTTTCATAATGATACGGAATTAAATTTTTTTTTTTTGACTTGCCTTTCTCTTTAGCCCTGCAGACAAGTTTTTTGCCTGTTTGTAAAGATGATCCTTCAGCTCTAGAGCATTCACAACACTGTGAAGACACAATATTTAAAACCTTGAACTGTGGTGGTCCCACTGTATAATGTGGTGGATACACAGTCACACTGATAACAGAAACCAAGAAGATTTGCCAAAGGGTGGTTAACTGACAACATTTACTGGCCATACATCACTCTTAATTAGCTATGAAAGCAAATTTTGCATGATCAAACAAATTTCTGTTCCCATGACAAAATAATTTAGTTTTTTTCCTCCTATTGAATATTTGCAGAAGAGGTTAGGTTACTGTGTCACTAGTAACGTTACACTAGACAATTGATAAAAATACCTTTAATTTGATTCACTGTAAAATAAAAATGAGAGAAAATTAATTAATAATAATAATAATAATAATAATAATAATAATAATAATAATAATAATAATAATAATTCAAAAAGAAGCTGTGGTGGTTAATAAATAAAATAATATATGCCATGTTTAAAATCTTGATTTGCTGATTTGTGGATTTTCTGGAGAACACTACCGTTCAAAGGTTTGGGATCAGTAAGAAGAAATTATTTTTTTAAAGAAATTAATTCATTTTTAGGTGTTTTATTTTTATTTTTTTTAAAGATACTCAGCAAATTGATTAAAAGTGACATTAAAAGACATTTATAATGTTACATCTTTTTCATCTATTCATTTATCAAAGAATAATGGTTGCTGAAACTTCATTAATATATTTAACAAAATATATTGAAATAGATACTAAATAGTTACATTAATTTTTTTTTTAAACAAGATTTATTTTTTACTGTATTTTATTTCTCAAATAAATGCAGCCTTGGTGAGAGACCAAAAATAAAAAAATAAAAAAATCTTACTGACCCCAAACCTTTGAATGGTAGTGTACATTTTTTTATTTTATTTATTTATTAATTTTTTTTTTTTTTTTTATAAGATATGGTACCGCTTAATGATGTTTGGGATATCACGCTGACATAGCCCCTTGATAGCAGCATAGATCTCCAGGTGCTCCTGTAGAGTGATTCTAGGCCACAGAGGGTTCACCTGAGGACAGTACCCAACATGCTCCAAGGGGTTTTCCACTGGCTGGAAGTCTGTGCCATAGTCTCCCATCAGAATCTAAAAAAAAAACAAAAAAAACAATTAAACTTGAGTCAGAACACACTAAACATGCCTCATATGTTCAACAGAGCTCATAAACCAGCAAGAAACATGGGAGAGTTTGGAGATTGAGCACAAACCTGTCCAGCAGTGGGTTCAGTGTCTCCAGACAGCATGTGCATGATAGTGCTCTTTCCTGCTCCATTTGGTCCGAGCAGACCCAAAACCTCACCTGAGAACAGGCCATTGTTCATTAACATCAGTTTGCTCTCTTTAAAATCATTACTTACAGTTCATCAAATCAGAGGCAGACTCTACCTTTGCGAACACAAAAGGAGATGTTCTTAGTGGCCACTTTCCTTCTCTTGCTGAGCGAAAAGCCCTCCCTCTTGCCTTTATACTGTTTCCTGAGGTTACTCACCACTACCACAGGTTTCTGTAAAAGTTTTATTTTTCCATTTTTAATAAGTTACTGGACAATAACATGATTTGAGACTCTTAAGACTCTACGATTTACATAAAAGTGGGGTTGTACCTCCTCACAGCACTGACTTGTCAATGCCTCCTTCACTCGAGCTTTCTCCACCTGAACATCCTCATCCTCACTCATGTTCTCCTCTGGGTTTCGCTGAGCTTTGCTCTTCCCTTGGGAAGAAATCCTGGAGAACAAAGAGATCAGAGATCAAGCTCCATTTCTTAGTGAAATGAGTAGGGCTGCACTACTTGTTCATAAAGTCTAACAGACTTTAGAACAGAAAGCTCACATTAGGTAAAATTGGCTGAACCTCATGTTCTTAATCTACCTTAAGCATGTGATAAGCCACATAAATGAACTTAATTTGCTACCTTTATTGAAAGCTGAATTTTCAGTCTTCAGTGTCACAAGATCCTTCAGAAATCATTGTAATATGCTAATTTGCTGATAAATAAAGTGTTATTTCCAAAATAAAAAAAAAACAAAAAAAAAACAAAAGAAAAAACTTCTTGGCCAGAACATTGAACGGTGCTTTTTTTCTTTTTTTTTATCAGTAGTAATTATAAAACAAATTAGCAAAATTATTTAATAGTACATCTTTGATTAAATATGTCAATAACAAATATTCTGCATAAAACTACATAAATGGTAATAATCACTTTTTGCCTGTTCTGCCTGATTCACTTCCATTCTTTATACAACTGGTCTGCAATTTTATTCCTGATCGGAAGCATTTAGTTGGGCATTTAGTTTAAGAAGACAGACCTGCAGAGCTGGTCATTTTTCATGGTCTTCCCTCCATATCTAATCTCAAACCATCTCAGGGTGAAGAGCAGCAGAATACATTGGATATACGGCTATGGAAGACACAACAAAGATTCAGTGTAAAAGAAGGGCATTATACCACACTTTAATAATAAAATGATAATTACAGTAACTTACAGACACAACAGAGATGAAGAGATTCTTCCACAGGAAATCATCATCATGAGGAAACTGAAGGAAGGTGTCCTGGAATGAAAAAGACTTGTATTAGGATCAATAATATTAAGAACATTTCATCCATGCTCTCGGACATTGAATAGATGGAGTCCTGTAAGTAAAATGTTACCATGGTAATGCAGTTAAGGCAGCCCATAAGAGGGTAGAGTGGACTGAAGAAACATAGTACACTGTGTAGGAGACCAGCCACACCAGCATTCTCATTCACAAGAGCCAGCTGGACTATGGATGCAGAAACCACACACAACTATAGACAAAAAAAAAAAAAAAAAAAAAGCAAAAAGAAATAGCTTTAATACCTTCCTACAGACATTTGAATTTTAAAAAAGGTAATTTTACAGGTTTCCACAAAACTGGAACAATGACCTTCCATGAGTTTCAGAGCTAGATACTTCAAATATAAATAAAATATAAAATATTGTGAATTATAATTCACTACAGATCTTCTCATGATTTTTTTCCCCATTAATTTTATAGTTAATTAATTTCCATGACCGTTCTGGTTTCAAAATGACCTGATATTTCACAGGAACCCTATTTTATTGTTAATGGGAAAGTTTGTTGAAGACTCACCATCATGGAGACCACTGAGAAGAAGTCCCTATTGCTCTGGACTCTGACGAACATGAAGGATATGCAGTATGTGAAGAGAACCATGGCTGGAGCGAAGCCAATCAGACACAGAGCCTGAAAATGGAGTAAAGATAGCAGTTGAGTTGTCATATGCTAATATCTGTTCTGCTTTTTAAGCTTAAATAAGTTCTGTTTTAGAAAAATCTAGTGAAAGCTAAGTGAAGCATTTTCTTACCACAGACATGATGTTATGGGAGGTTAGCAGGTTTGTAGAGTGGAAGGCAAACAGGGTGCTGGTCATAAAGATTAAGATAAGATAATAGAAAGGGACATCAATAGCTGCCTGACCGCACCAGTACGCTGAAGGAACAAGACCAGAGATCCTCAGGGTCGAGCGACACTTCAACTGATAAAAAAAACAGCGAAGATAGAGAGGTTGCATTCAACGTAAAAACATTCTTAAAACAACACTGAAATATTATTGTAGAGACATTCCGATAAAATCAAGCTTTTACAGCTGGTGATTTAAGGTGACCCCTAAGGATAGTGGTCGGTAAGAGGCTGCATTTATTTGATAAAGTAAAACGGTAATATTGTGAAATATTATTACAAAAAACTGCATTTTAAAAATGTATTAAAATAGAAAACTATTTATTCCTGTGATACAAAGCTGAATTTTCAACATCATTACGCAAGTCTTCAGAACTGCTTTTATTTAAAATAGAATTTTTTTGCAAAAACATTCTGTGATTAGTTTCTTGATAGTGCAACATAGAGACCAGATCATCCTCTTGAGCTAAATAAGCAAGATATCATGCAGTATTATATATATATCTTTTATGCATATTCATGCAAATTTCATTCTATGTCTTAGTTTGTTAAATGAAAGTGATGTTTTTTAGTACCCTGGAGGAGTAAGATAGAACCTGCAATTGAATCAAACATCTATAAATAAAGCAAAACAAAATTAGCAAACTAGTACTTAGATGCCAAGTTTGTTATTTACAGCAATAACCTGACATTAATTCGATCTCAGACTGATTAATTAATAGCAGTTATTACTCCATTACCTTTGTGACGTTAGTATTGACAGTTCTATATTGTTGAATGAACATGGTTTGAACGGCGAATATGCAAGAAACGCATTGCAGTGTGCAAGTTGTCTTTCGAACTGCTTTTTTTGGGGTTTGTTTTTTCTGTTAATTTCTATAATAAATTTATGAATCAAGAGCTAAAATAATGTAGACAAGAGTGTGCAAATCTACAACGCTAACTTAACATTCTTAGTGAGCTCCTCAGTTCAGTTGAATCTTTGTGTGCAAGTAGCAGGGCTCCCTTTTCCACAAGGAAGCCTTTTTGCAACTAGTTCAATGCTGATTCGCACACCTGATTCAATAAATTAAGGATACAAAAGGTTAAAATTCAAACCATCATTATATGAAGTTACAACCCACATATATACCTCTTTGTCTCTTGTGTGGTCCATTGCAAAATAGGCTGGCATCCCAGCAGCCAGCATCCCAAGAATCACACCCTCAATGTAAACCAGTGCATAGGAAGTCTTATCTGGGATTTGCTAAAATGCAGACAGAATATAGCTGTAGACAATTACAACAAACAACAATAGCACTGTATGTACAGTGATTTATTAATGTATTAATGCACTACACTTACATAGTCGAAGGGTTTAGTCCATGTTCTAATGTGTCCAGTGCCGTTAAATCCCCTCAGGAGGGCGTTACTGAGCACATTGACAGCCATAGGCAAGGAGTGCACAGTAGTACTGTTAAACGCTAAAATGTAGGTAAAATCCTGGTATTGACAAACAACGAGAAATGACAGGAGGGGTTAAATAAAGATTATGAAGAACAGCAACAACATAAAAACTTTCAGAACAGTCCATTGTTGAGAAATTCATTTCTAAAACCCAAACTGTGGAGTGTAAAAGTGTAGACAGACTAACCAACTGTACTGGTATGAAAACATGCAATTCTCTTTCTCACCTTACTGGATCCTGTCACGTTGATGGCGGCGCTGACAGGTGCAGCAGACATGTAGTCAGGTTTTTTCATCATTTCCACTTTAATATCCTGAGACTCCAAATTGTGGATGAACCCTGACAGGTCAGAATCTACCACAACATACAGATGCCAATCAATCAACTTGGTTAGTGTGAATCGTCAACAATTGTCAATATAATATATACAAGTATTGTCACTGACCGGTGGAGTTTTGCACAAGCAGGCTGGTGGTGTATTTGCGAGGAGCCTCGTTGCGGTGCAGCAGGTATATAGGTGAAAACAGTCTTTCAGGAGAATGAATCTGAATGTTTCCCGTGGCCACAGACAGAATCAGCATTGCAGATAAGAAAACCAGGAACAGTGTCAAACTGGGTAAAAGAAAGGAGAAAAAAGTATGACTTTTAGCTTTGTATAACACATGAATCATATGGATTATTAAGATACTTATATGGTTCATTTGATCAACTAGTACTTGTAAGCATTTGCTCACTTGTATATGATAGGTTTTCTCTCTCTCTGCAGGTTGAGCATGTGCAACCAGGCCACGGTGCAAAACTGCTGCCTCCAGAGGGCACGACCTGTTACTGCATCCTGCCTGCTGTCTGAAAATGTCAGCAGCCGCTGGTCTGTGTCATCCATAGAAGACGCGTCTCCCTCGTCTTCCACCTTTTCTTGGTTAAACACACTGTAGTCTATCAATGAAGGAACACATAGATAGAATGGGCGTTATACCTCTTGAGCACTTCACTATGCTGGTTCATTGTAATACTGATTAGTTTCATGTAGTTTGTCAAATAGTATTCGCAGCAGTAAACTGCTATTATGAACAGAGATGCTTTGAACCGGTATAGATAGGTGGTTATCTTACCAGCCTGATCCACCTCTGCCTCTGCCTCCAGACGCAAGAATACATCCTCTAACGTTGTCATGGAGACACCGTAGTTAATGATACCCAGGTCAGGTCGACAGTCCAGCTCTGCAAACAGCCCTGGAGTGCACCGTGAGTGAGAGGCGAGAAGAGTTTGGTAACCATAGAAATTGTTCATATTTTTAGATTGCAAGAAACAAGCAAACTAACCACACACACCAAAAGCATTCCTAAAAGAACCCTCATGTCAGACCAAACCCATATGATTCTTCAACTGAACAAGAAAGGATTATTCAGGTTATTATTTTCCATACAAAAAAACCCAAAGAATGTAAGTCATACAGGTTTGGAATGATATGAAAGTGAATAAATCAAACTGTAAACACTCCATCAATACCATAGACTTCATAAAACAAGGCTACAGACAATAAATCTATAAAAATAAAACAGCTCTAATAAAACACCACCACAGTCCTGGTGAAAGCATGAAGCAATCTGTTGCTCCGCAGGGCATATGGCAGTGTGGCACACAGCAGATGGTGACATGAGGGCAAATAGAAGCGAGACCTGGGAAAGTGTCTATGCTCTCGAAAGGCAATGTGAATGTAAGCTCAGCCTCTTGCTGCCTTGACAACTGAGCCTTGGGAACATGCTGCTTGACCAGTGATGTGATGTTCTCCGTTTCACAGCCTTCAGTTACAGACATTCTAGAGGAGGTTTAGAATGACAGTGTTAATGTAGCAGCAGCAATGGGTGACAGGAAGAAAAAAAAACATACATACATACATACATACATACATACATATTATTTTTTAAGACTCTTTAAAAAAAAACTCACCTAAGATGGTAGCCAACCCCACACTTGGTCTTCAGGTACAAAGAGGAACCAACACATTTCAGCTGTCCTTGAGAGATGACAGCTTTACGATCTGCATGACAGAAAGTGCACAGAGGTGTGTGAGATTGAGGTTGTAAATGACTGATGGAAGAAAAGTGAAAAATTATAAAAATACCTGCAAGTATATCTGCCTCGTCCATGTAATGAGTGCTGAGTAAAGTAACTCTGCCTGCTCTACGGCTCTTCAGTAAGGACCAGACCTGGTGCCGAGACACTGGGTCCATACCAGCCGTAGGTTCATCCAGAAGGAGGATCTGATTCATAAGCAAAAGGACATCGAGGGAGGGGGATAAATAAGCAAACAAATCAAGAAGTCAAAAGGTATAAGCCATCCAACATTTACCTTTGGGTCTCCGAGAATTGCTATGCCCACAGAGAGCTTCCTCTTCTGACCTCCACTCAGGTTTTTCGCCTGGGCGTCCATAATCTTTTCTAAATCCAGATCCCTTAGAACTTTTCTCACCTTAAAAAGAGAGATATTTTAGTACAGAAATTACAACAAAATAAAAGAATGAAGGTAACTGGATGTTTCTGCCTTCATTGGAGATTTTTTTAAATACACTGCCGTTTAAAAGTTTATGGTCAGTAAACTTTTATTCAGCGAGCACAGATTAAATTGATCAAAAGTGACAGTAAGGACTTTTACATTGTTACAAAAGATTTCTATTTCAAGTAAATGCTGTTCTTTAGAATTTTCTATTCAAAGAATCATGAAAGAAGAAATGTACCACAATTTTCAAACCAAATCAGCATATTAGAATGATTTTTGAAGGATCATGTGACACTGAACCTGATGAAAATTCAGCTTTGCCGTCACTGGAATAAATTATATTTTAAAATATATTAAAATAGAAACAACAATTTTGAAATATAATATTTGATTATTTATTTAACTGTATTTTTTTTTTAATCAAATAAATGCAGCCTTGGTGAGCATAAGAGTCTCCTTTCACAAACACTAAAAAAAAAAATCTTTCCGTTCCCAAACCTTTGAATGGTAGTGTATCTATGAATAAAAGGAATTAAACAAAAAATCATTCTAGAACCAAGACCAGTTAAGTGTGAGGTCACTGTTGCATTGTATAATGGATGTTATTAGACACGCAGGGTGGAGCTGATGTCAAATCAGCATTTTTGATGCATTGTATGGGAAACTGCTTTGAATTTCCCATACTATGAGTCAACATGAGGTCAGCTGATGTGGTCTCTAGATCCACTGGGAGTTCCTACCTCACTATCAATATCAGAGGGCAGGATCCCTTTGATGGCAGCAAAGATCCTCAGGTGTTCCTCTACAGTGAGCACATCAAAGATGATGTTGAACTGGGGGCATATACCAACCAGCTGTTTCATCTCGGCACCCTCTGCTATCTCTGCCACAGGAGAGCCATAGATGGTTGCTGTACCTATGCATAAAACACAGAATAACAGAATCGTGAGTGTATAGCAGCAGTACAGATTCAGTTTTTGCAAGGTATAGAGACCCAGTAAGACGTAATTGCGTTCACAAAAATTTTAAAAATGAACATCTATGCATCACATGTCTGACCTTCTGTAGGGGGGCAGATCCCACACAGGATGTTCATGAGGGTGGATTTTCCTGCTCCACTGTGACCCAGCAGGGCAGTGATCTGACCCTCATAGATGTCAAAAGTCAAACCTTTAGATCACAAATGGACAGAAGACAAAACATTCATCTACACATCAGAACCAGAAGTCTCGTCATAAACTACATTTTTAAGACCAAGTTAAGATCAAGTGCACTGTTAGGACTGTTTAGTAAAAAGAGCCTTTTATCTACACTATACAAAAAGTAATTTAGTCCTCAAATCCATAAATGCTGAGCAAGAGGATGCATACAAAATTTGTTAATCACACAAACAAGTGTCACGATTTGGACACAGGTGGGAAGTCTCACCTCTCAAAGCCTCCACTTTGGTGTCTTTCTCTCTGTAGATTTTACGGATATTACAGATCCTAACAGGAGTAAAAAAAATAAACACAGAAATAGATATTAAATGGGTTGTTCTGGCTGCATGCCAGCTCTCTTCAAGCCCAAATCTATCCAGGCTTTGAAGGATTTTAACATACATCAGCTCTAAAAACATTGCTCCCTTTCCCCAAACTGCTCTCTAAATCACTGAATATGGATGTACAAAAAATAATATAAAATAATAAAAATTAAAATATTGAACCAAACAACGTTCATATATGATAGGAGGATGGATAGATAGATAGATAGATAGATAGATAGATAGATAGATAGATAGATAGATAGATAGAAGCCATGAATTTTGAACATTTAAAAAAAAATTGTAAAATAATTAAATTACGTCATAGAAATTCTGGACCACTGGTCATTTTGTGTTTCGAGTCTGCACCTGATAACCTCTTTGCCTCTAAACTCGGGAGAAACCACCTCCACCGATTCATCATTCACCGGGGTTCCGTTGACCTCGCCCTCGTACACAGAGCTCACCTCCACATAGCGCTTCCTCCGCTTCGACCAATAGGATGGCTGTAGGAAGTACAGCACTGAGCGCCTTGTGCCAAACTCGCCTGAAGCAAGAAATGGTCATTTATGTGGGAAGGTCACAAACGCCTCCATCCCAGTTAAGTAACAACAGATTTGTGTGTATTCTTTAGTGCAGCTACATAATGATTTTTATGGCATCTGCAAATGCTTTTAAACCTTTTAAGAGAACAAACTGTTGCATTTACAGTATAACCTAACATTTTTGAAGTGTTAAGCTTGAAATGTGTGCTGGTGCAACCTTCTAAGAAAATTGTTAATATATTGTCGTCTAATGAAAAGAGTCTCTCTCAAGCATCAACATTTTTTAAAGCCACATTAAATGGACAAGCTGAGCAAATGAATCTGAATTGGTATAAATGTGTATATGACGCCTGGATATAAACACTTAAGACAAAGATGAGTTCTGTAGTGCTAAACTGTTTATGCAAAATGCTTTGACTCTAGGTGTCACCTGGTAGGACTTGGTCCAGGTAAATGGCTAAAAGCAGATAGAGAATGCAGTCCAAGAACAGCATGACCAAAGGAACATAGAGGGCGTGAGGACCATTGCCCAGAGAGGAAAACACTGCGCCGTCCCCTTGAGCTTCCAGATACACCACCTACACATACACAAACAGGGACAGAATATATACTCTATTTCATATATGGGATTTTGGACTTCATTATTGCTTACCATAATTAACCACATACTGACCCCAAACTTTTGAATAGTAGAATACGATTTTTTTTTATAAAATGTTTTTAATGTCAATGATTTTAATGTAAGAAGTTTCTTGTGCTTACCAAGCATGCATTAATTAATTTGATCAAAAATGTAATGGTGAAAATTTTTACAATTTAACATAACTGTTTTCTATTTTATTACATTTTACAATTTAACATAACTGTTTTCTATTTTATTATATTTTACATTTCAGTGTCACATGATTCTTCAGAAATTATTCTAATATGCTGATTTGGTGGCCAAGAAACATTTCTGATTATCTATGCTGAAATCAATTGTGCTGCTTAGTATTTTTTTTGTGGAAACTGTGATGCATTTTTTTTTTTCAAAATAATTTGATAAATAAAACAGTTCTAAACAACATATAACAGAAATCTTTTGTAGTATTATAAACAATGTTACTGTCACTTTTGATAATTTTAACGCATCCTTGCTAAATAAAAATATTAACTTAAAAAAAAAAAACAACTAGCAGACCCCAACAGAAGTGTACATAAAATACTTTGAACACGTTTGTGTGAAAAACATTCTAGGTTAAAGTACTACTGATTTGTTATTCAAATCATCACTATTCTCTTATGCATTTCTTGGCGAACGGTCCCACAACCTAGGTGACCGTCATTAAACCATGGAGTGCGTTTGTGGAAAAGTGTGTTACCTGGGCAATGCCGATAGAGAAGGCGCTGGGAGACAGAAGGCAGAGGAGCCACACGGCTGACTGGGGGAAATCTCTCATCAGCACAGTGAAAAGAGACAGACACCCGAACACCACCGTCAGCATGGAGCCCACTGTACTTGCAAACTTGGGCTTCTTAAACAAAGGGGTCAACATGAAGGAGAAGAAAATCTGTGGGATTAAGAAGTGGGAAAATTAGGACTTCTAAAGAAAGGTTTGAGGTCAGCAAACTAAAATGAATCACATTCCTGGTCTTGTCTTCAATTCAACTCATGTTAAAAAAAAAAAACAAAAAAAAAAAACAAACAAAAAAAACAAAACACATGCCCTTATATTTTTAACCCCTAATCTGTCACATAGACACCACTTTTCACAATACAATCAATTCCCAAAGTATTAAACCAAGACCTGTCCAGCATTTTGTTCATGCTGAATATCCAACTCCATTCAGAAATGTCACATTATGGAAATAACTCACAAATGCGGTTTCAGTTCTTGAAGAAAAATACACTTTAATGCTGACACAACTTTGCGGCTAATGATTTCTTTGGAAAAAAAAAAAAAAAATACAATTGCTTTCTGTCAGATATTTTACCAGTACAGTCACACCCCGCTGATGCAAAAGAAAACCAACGCAGCAGAGAGCAATTTAGCCTCGGAAAACGAAAATGAAAACTAACAACATTTTCAATATGAACTCAGATTAATAGTCACTCATATGACTACTCTCACTGTAGGCAGAAATCGAGACCTGAGGCCAAATGAGTGCATGGCCATTTAAATGGCTTTGCGCTCTCTAAAGCTGAGTCGCTATTGTTCAGGATGTGACTGGAGGGTTGCTAGGACTTACAGAGGATATTCCATAGAGGAAAATGAGAAGGAAGATGACAAAGAAGTTGCTGTTGGAGAACAGGGGTGTGCAGGTTGCTATAACAGCCATGAGAATGGACATGGTCGTCACTAGTGCAGCATAGAGGAGACCCCATGAAAGCCTAAATAAAACAGAAGAAAAGTACACAGATTGACCATTTACGCATGATTTAAACTGGCTATGAATTATAATGGTACAGTTCCTGCAGTGGATATACTTACCAAAAGGCAGAGTCATACAATCCCATCATGCCCATGGTGTCTTTCAGCCGCTGCTCTTTTTCAGCTGCCACATTGACAATGAGGAAAGAGACAAAAGGTGTAAACGCCAGCACTAGGTATATGGAGATCAGGGCATGAGGGAACTTCTGGACCTCCACCGAACCCGGATGTCCCATCATCACTGCACGCACTTTTAATTCGTTCCACACGGGACGTTTGGTCTTCATCTGCAAAAGAATAAAGACGTAATTATAGAAGTAAATTCATGCCACTCAGCAACTTTCTATTACCATTAAAACAGTGTAAAAATCTGATAGTACGAAAGATTTCCATTTCAAATAAGTGTTCTTTTGAACTTTCTCTTCATTAAAGAATCCTGCAAAAAATATGCATCATAGTTTAAACAAAAATATCAAGAATCACAACTGTTTTCAACATCAATAATAAGAAATCTTTCTTGAGCAGTAAATCAGTATATCAGAATGATTTCTAAAGGATCAGAGTTATGGCTTATTTCAAAAGAAAGTTATTTTTCTTTTTTTATACTTTTAACAGCTAATATATGTTCATCCTAGACTTCAGCAGACAGATGCACTGCATATTAACAGCTAAAATGCTTAAACGCCAATAAATTATTCATCCATGCCATTTCAAACCTGTATAATGGCCGCATCAATGAGAGACTGCAGCCGTATGAATCCAGAATACCAGTAGTTGGCGGCACGGCAGTTGACATAGTTTGTGTAACAGCTTGCTGTGGATCAGAGAAAAAAAAAACACCCATCATACCCGTTCCTTTCATTACAGATCAAACGGTTACAAAGTGAATGTCATTTGCATTAAAAAGGAGGTCGCCAATTAACCAAAGAAGCTGCTAAATCAGGTGCCACAGCTGCTGTGGCTTTATGACATCAGTACTGACTGAGTGATTCTCACTTATGGATTCAGTGAAGTCGGTGGGCAGAGGGAGTTGGCTGTATGGGAATCGCAGACGGTACGACATTGAATCCAAGAAGACCACTCCTACAAAGCCATCAGGTTCATAGAGACTGGCATTCTCCAATTCTTCCTCAGTGGAGAACATCTCTAATCGCTCATTCATAGCTGAGGATTCAATGACCACAAACAAATGAAAATAAATGCACACAGCCATCAGAGTCAACGCTACCAGACCATTAATTAGCAAAGCATACAGTAACATACAAAACACAGCAAGCAATAATATTTAAGCTATATAAAAAAAAACATTTTAAAATAACAATAACAAAAAATCTGACTTACGCAGTTCCCGAGCCACCTCCTCCATGATGTGATTGGTAACATTGTTGATGGGGGTATAGCCGAGACCTTTGAGTGACAGGTACCGTTCATACTCCAGCTCCTTGGTGCTGATGCTGCCGTATGATACATGAGGGTTGAGGGTACTAATGAGGACGAGGAGTCCCAGGAGCAGCAAAGGCAAAATCAACTCCTGCAAAGAAAGAAGAGGAACAGTTCAAATTTGACATGGAAATGTTGTGTGGAATACACTGTCCTAAAATAAATAAATAAAACATAAATATATAAATATTAATAAATAATATAGAAAGGTAATAACCAATCATTTGAATAGTATAAAAATCTATAAAATTAATAAAAACTCTTGATTTACTGCCTTAGGGAGGCCATAAACACACAGTGCCAGTGAGGGTTTCCAACCATCCCTCTGGGTTTATTTGCTAGACCATGACATGAGTTTAGCTTTTAATGTGCCTGGAGGATGTGCACTACAATCTTTGTTGCAAAAAGTTCTGGGGAATTCATTTTAAGATCACACTGAAGAAAGTCATTGATTTCATAATTACAATATTTCAATACTGGACTCTTATAGGTCAAATGGGCTATTCCCTCCCTTACAACCAAAAGTGTATTATTAAAAATGTTGAACGTATTATGTTTTGGGTCAGTAAGATTTTTTTTTTTTTTTGAAAGACTAATATTTTTTTCCCAGCAAGGATGTATTAAATTGATTAAAAACAACTGTATTTATATAGATATTTATATAATGTTTTCTATTTTGCACAACTGTTTTCAACACTGGAAAAAAAAAAAAAAAAATAGTTTCTTGAGCAGCAAATCAGCATATTAGAATGATTTCTGGTTTATTGAGACTTATTGAGCCCAAACTTTTGAACAGTAGTGTATCAGTGTCTGATAAATGTTTTGCTGCATAGTGGTAAATCACTCTACTGACTGAATTATGTTTGACCTACATACATGAAGCCCACTATAACCAAGAACTCAGAACAGTACAACTTGCTTCAGCATCACCACCTCCAGAAAAATCAATACAGAGATGACAATCGTTGGCAAAAATCCCAACCATGACTACTTCATGATGCAATTCATTTTGTTCCATTTCCAACCGCTTTCCATAATGGATCATGACAATTTTCCCTTTACGAAGTCGTTTAAAAGTACTTATGTGGTAGGTATGATGGTAGGTGCCGAACTAGTGGAACACCCCTCCATTAATAGCCTTTTAATTCTGAAAGACTCTTATGTGGCTCCTCATAAAAAAAAAAAAAAAAAAAAAAAAACAGGAGCCAGAGAGCCATTAAAAAAGCTACCTTATATTAAAAAAATACTTGGCCATATGAACAGAAGAAAAAAAAAGGAAACAACTTGAGAAGGATTTTTTTTTTTCTCTTTCTGAATCAAAGCAGAAAATAAACAACCTGCTGGGCAATAAAGAGTCAACAGAGTGGATGGAAGAGGATTTCATCCAGATGGATGGGAATTACAACATAACATTAGTGTTAAGACTGCTAAGTCTTGTGATTTTATAAACAAGTCTGGGTAAATGCAATTTTACACTGCTTATTTAGCAGATGCTCTTATCAAAAGTTCACGCGTTTGCTGCAACTAAATCTGTAAGCAAACCATGCAATTTGACATTCTTTTGATTTGTGCTTATGTGAAAGTGCAATAATTCTGATGAAATGTTTAAAAAAATCTAAAATGACTAAGCATGATTAATAATCATGTTTATATTTTTTAATCAAAATAATTGTGATTTATAGTTTAACCATTATTGTCCAGTCCCAGAACACAAAGTGTTGTATTAGCAACTCTTCAAAGTTTGAAAAAAATAAATAAATAAAAAAAATAAAAATACAACTTCCAACTAATCTCCATTACTTATTAATTTCACAAAAAAGCTTAATGTTTGAATAGCTCTGCTCCCAAAAACACTAGAATACGGAAATAATGGTGTTGAAAGTGATGTTCTTCCTCAGTATTTTTGTCTTGTTTTCGAGTGCAAATGCCTAAAGATTCTTAAATCAAAACATTTATTTGAGAAGCAAAACTACATAAGATAAGACGACTTGTTTTCTGTTAAACTGATCAAAATGAAATGAATTTATGAATAAAAAAGAAAAAAAAATCAGCCAATGGGCTCTGAAAAATCAACTTAATTCAGTGTGAAAACAAGTTTTCATAAGCAATTTTTTCCTTAACATTTGTAAGAAAACAAGACTTAATTTCTTCATTTTGCATCTGAAGTAAATGCATCTTGATATACGGATGTTTAGACATTTGTATTGGAAAACAAGGCAGAAATACTGAGGAAGATATACATTTTTACAATGCATGCAACATTTAAGGCCATTTCTGCTATGATTTAAGACCTTGATTTGTGGAGGTGTGAATTAAGACTTTTTAGGACGCACAAAAACCCCAGATTGAAATGGACACTTCAGTAATTTCTGGTGAAGCATATACTGTACAAACTTCAGAGGGAGCTCAATACCATCGCATAGAAGAGATGTGCAAAAGCTTTAATAGTGCAACAGATTTGTAGCGGAGAAGAAAGCATATGAATGGCAGATGAAAGGCACCTGGAGACTCTGTTGTTTGGTCCTCCATTTGATCAGCAGGTTTTTGTAGAGCAGGCTCCTCGTCTGAAGCCAGACTCCGGCATCTCTTCTGGTTATAGGCTGCATTCTTCCAGCATGCTTCAGCTGACTGGCACATGGATCAGACACAGCTGCAAAACAGCAAATTTTTACTTTGAATTTGTCAGGCATACTTTACTGTGTTTCTTCACAAATCATAGTCCATATCGTTCAGTGAGCAAAGCTAAGATAAGATATGACTGTGTGTGTGAATGTGAGAATGACACTCCAAACCTTGGACTTTTTTGGAATGATCCCATATTATAATCGGAATTTTCTTTGTTAGTGGAATGTGGTGCATTAACAGGGAACCTGTTCGATATTCACACTTTTCTAATTAATCTTTCACCCAAAAATGCTATAACACTGCTGTCCATTCAACATGAAAAAATGAGTTCACAGTTACAATAACTTAAATCACACATTAATAATAATAATAATAACAATAATAATAATAATAATAATAATAATAATAATAATAATAATAACAACAACAACCTAAAAGTAGTTAAAAAATGGAAGTAAATATTGACAGGAAAATAGATTACAATAATCAATTTTCTATTTGCATTTGCACTACTAAGGTAATGACATTAAAATGTTGAAAGTGACTAATCAGAATGAATAACATTAATGTCACTGACCATCATGCTTTATTATTACTGTATTAATTATCCAATACTTTACACTATGAAAGCCCGTTTCCGTCACTGATTATAAATAAATAAATAAATAAATAAATAAATAAAGGTAATTGCGACTTTATATCTCACAACTCAGATTTTTTTCCTCATAATTTAATTTACATCTGGCAATTCTGAGTTTTTTTCTCTAAATTGAGTTTACATTAACCCTAAAACAGGCAAGAGTGGAAAATGATCAGCAAAAAATCATTTCATGTCATTTTTTTTTTTTTTATCATCTGGACTTAAGTAAAACATATTCAAAAGAATTTTTGTAATATTTGATATATTTTGGATTTTATGAGTTGTATCTCCCAGTACATGTTGCCTGTTTAGGGTATAAAAACAGCCCAAGTCATCAATAGTTCTATGAACTATTTGATGCAAACAAATATGGAATATTCAAAATATGCTGCATGTATGTCTAAGTGTCCAAAAATTGAGGCATAGACTTTTTTTGTATTTTTACATTTTTTAACTGTCTCATCTTTATCCTCAGGGGTGGGCAATTCCAACCCTTGAGGTCCACCATCCTGCACGGTTTAGCGCCATCCCTAAACAATCATATAATGTAATTTATGTAACAATATGTAATTTTTTTATGTAATCCTGAAGACTTTTGTCAGATTTTTCAGATGTGTTTGATCAGGGTTGGAGCTAAATACTGCAGGATGGTGGCCCTCTAGGATCAGGGTTGGACACCCCTGTTCTACCATAAAATTAGCTGTGTGAAACACTGAAAGAGAAAAATCTAGTTAAATATGCAAAGATGTAGTCAACTAAATGTAATATTATCCATTTTACATGCAAATATTAACATTTGCACAATTTTTAAACTCAAAATAAATAGAAAGAGGACTGTGCACAGGGTGCCTAGAGGCCAGGAAGGCCTATAAGGCTCTTCCTTAAGGGCCCCTGGCCCTGGAATGTGATTTCTACTGAGGCGGGATCTGCTCTCCTTGATGTGATTTATAACCCCCACCTCACTTCTCTGAGATATTTTTATATCAAGGGGCTCCCCATTGTATTTTATGTGATTTCTGTGACTTCTGTGTATTTTCGGTGTATTTTCTTCACCCCCTCCCACCCCCCACAACCACCAAGGGGGAACGCCAAACCCCCTCAAAACACTACCCCATACCATCCCAGAATTCACAATAATTAAATAACCAGAACTGGGGGCACAATTTACCTTGTGACACCATTCATTGTCAATATTGAGGATAATCCTATTTTTTTTTATACCCTAAACAGGCAACGTGTCTCAGGAGACACGCATATTTCAAAATGCGATAAAATAAATAACTAAATAAAATAAAAAAAAATATATTAAAAAAACACAACACGAGACTTAATTTTCTTTTTCAACATGTCAAGACAATGTTCACAATTAATACTAATAGTTGTACTGCATTTTTTAAGTAAGATTAATATATGCCTATTTTCTGCGTTTTCTGAATGTCCAGACACATGGGCGGATATGTTGGCTTTAGGTCAAACTGAGCAAAATGAGCACAGAAAACTGTCAAACTGGACAAAATGAGCACAGAAAACTGTCAAACTGGACAAAAGCGAGTGAGCACAGAAAATTTGAAACAAGTGGTGTGACCCTCATACTCCAAACAACCTCAACTATGATAATAATAATAGAATTGGATGAAAAATTCTTCCTCCTGTCTTCTACAAGAGACTAAAGAGTATGTATCTCGTGGTACACGTTGCCTGTTTTAGGGTTCTGCCCCTCCCCTCACAAACAAAAAGACTTAAAGCAATTTGCTATTTAATATGCAGCTATTAAACTTTTTATCACGACTAAACGTTGTTTGCAAAGTTTCCCATGTCGAGACTGATAACACCTTTAAAGGTGAAATGTGAGTACGAAGGTAACCGCAGATAAGAATACGAGAAAACTGATTGTAAAGGGTGACGGTGCGCTGTTAACTATCTGCAAACACATAACTCATAAGAATTTTTATGCAGAATATTACTGCGCGTGCAGGAGGTCGCGTGCACTCAACATGTTGTGCGTGCTCGCGCGGTACAGGTCAATAACGGCAGGGCTGGGCTTTCACCCCTTCTTTTTTTCTTTAAAATAGATTACAAATGTGTTTCTCTAATGTACATGCAATGCTAGAACCAAATGTGAAAACTACCGATGAAATAATGAGTTTTGTCCGCTGCTCTCGGTGTGTAAACACTGACAGCTAACGCTAACTGGCTAACAGCTTTCCCTCAAGCTTAAACAAGGAAGTGCACTTACGTATGAAATACATTAAGACATGTCTTTCCTTTCCTCCATATTCGCTTTGTTCTTTCCAAATAAATATCCTTTCGAAAATAAATTAATAGGGAAGAGATCGAGACCGGCGTTGTCAACACTACTTGCGCCTCTGCCATCAGCTGGACCGACCAGTCATTCAACCAATCAGCGCAGCGCTACAAGTTACGAGACTCGTGATTCGTCGGTGTCAAGCAGACCAATCACGAGCCTCAGAACTTGTAGGACTTGGCTGATTGGTTGTGGGGTTTGCGTTTGACGTCATCAACACACCTTCGACCCCACCTGCAGTTGACCTACAGGCAAAGTGGTAGATAAGAGGTTATCTTCTGAAAAACAGACTTAGCAGGTGGTTTTCTAAAATGAAAGCAAGTGTTTTGAGAAATAATACACAATTGTGGAAAGTCCTAGAACGTATGACAAAGAATGGTCTGTACGCTCACTGGACAGTGACCAATAATGAAAATGTGCAAAGATGGTAGTCTGGACAGAGAAAGATTCAGATGTTCTGCAGGCATCTTGGCTTTGTTGTCTAATTTTGACTTATGGAGCTCTGCCTCCTGAGCATTATTTTGCAAGACAGAGAAGACTTTTTGTCCACAACATGACAACCAAAAATGTATATAATGTAGGTGATATGTACAATGCACACACTACTGCAATCACTTTGTCAATCAAATTTATTTGGTTACAAAAAAGGTATAAAATTAAGAGTAGAAAAAAAGTGTCTATGCATGTATAATTCTGAAAAACAAAACAAATATACAGTCTTTTCAAAGAAAAGGCAGCCATTTTTTCCTTTTTTGATTAAAAACATTCCACTGAGGGTATGAACTACGTTAAATACAGTATGCCACCTTGTCTGGTACTAAGAACTAACACAAACCCAAACGGATTTTAGAGAAAACAGCTATGCTGAAACCTGCGTGACAGTGAAGGCAGATTTACATTGATTATCACCAGTAAACACAAAATGACATCAGTAAATGGAACGGTCACAGAAGCCAGACATATGAATCATAAGCAATGTGACAGTACATTCATTTGTGCAAGGCCTGAGGGAGCAATACTTTCACAGCCAGAGAAGCTGAAATATATATTGCTCCCTGGGGAATGAGAGGGGTACATTTGATTCCTCAGTCGCATAAACAAGCATCACCATTTCAGTTCTGCAGATTTAAATATGTTTTTGAGAACTGATTAATGAATTTCAGTTGTCACTATAAGGCCTGATATACACATTCAATCGGAAGGCATCTGAGAAAGTTTTTACCCCTGTCGCATTGGCTCGCCTTTAAAAGAGCATGTTTGCATGTCATTGTGAGACGTTTTTACACAATTCAAGGCCATTGAATTCATGACAACTTACACAAGCCAATGCACTTAAAAATATTAAAAGAAGAGATTGTAAGTCGCCTGTCTTCAGAGAAAAGCTTGGAGAATTTTATCAAAAATCCAGGTAGCAAAACATGGGTACATTCTCTTTCTTTGTAGCCCAGTGTTCATGTGATCAGATACATTTCAGTAATGTTTAATTGTCTATTGTGCAGCTCTCCACTTGGTCTCCACATGTTTTACTGGTTCCATAGTTCTGATGCTGGGGTCAAAATGAGACAGTCTATGCTCAGGCCAGGGCTTATGGGCCTCTTTAGTGTTTGCGGGTGCGCTGGCCCCCTGTTCCGGTGGTTGTGACATACAGGAGGGGCTGAAGTTGCCTGGTTTGGGGGCCACGCTTGATGAGGTGGGAGGGGATATTGGAGGAAGTGACATCTGCTGTTGATCCTGTGGAGAATTAATAAAGGTCGACAGGAAATCAAAACTGACTCTAATTTTCTTAATACTTGTTCTTAGTCCTATTGAACACAATACATATGTGCAATTAAAAAAAAAAATAAAATTGTCCTCACTGAACACAAATTGGATGAAATAAATTACAGGTTTATCTTGCAATAAATGGATGTGTATTTTACTTTACCATCATTTAAAAAATAAATAAATAAATAAATAAAATATTTCAAACTGTGATATCAGACCTGTTTGGTGGATGTTGTGAGAGGGTCGAACTTTTGTTAGCTGAGGCTGGGCTCTGTGTTGGGGGTGCAGAAGGGGGGCTGGGGGATGACCATTAATGTGCAGGTGGGGATCAGAAGTGCTATCCAGGGGACGAAATCGCTGGCTGGTGTTCTTAGCCTGAGACAACTGTAGGGTGGAGAAAATACTGAGCTATTGATTGCTGCAAAGAGTCTGAATTTAATAAAAATAAAAATAAACAAACAAACAAACAAATTTAATCTAATTAAGTAAATAAATACATTTGTGTCAACAATATTTTACCCCGAAATCAAAGAAGAGTAATATAAGAAATAATATTTTGAAGTCTATTTTGGGAGCATTAAAAGTCGTCGCATTATAATAGTATTTTCACAACAGTTAAGCACAACTGTCTTTTATTCCCAAATATTAATGGCCTATTATTTAAATTGTAAATTATCTATACACTACCATTCCTAAGTGGACAGCAAGATTTTTTTTAAAGAAATTAATACATTTATTCAGCATTTCGACATTAAATTGATCAAAAGTGCTAATATGATATTACAAGCTATTTATATTTTTAAAATAAATGCTGTTCTTCTGAACTTTCTATTCATCAAGGAATTCACAAAAAAATTAAGTAGCTGTTTTTAGATTTTTTTTCCTCCACCAAATCAGAATATTAGAATGATTTCTGAAGGATCACGTGACACTGGAAGTAATCCAGTATGACTGCTGAAAATTCTGCCTTGCCACGTACATTAACACAATGTGCTTAACTGTTATGAAAATAAACGGTCCTAAAAATACATTTAATTTTAATGATGCAAAATACAACTTTTCCTTCTTTTGGGGTACATTATGACCTGAACAAGTTTTCATGAGATTCATCCCTTAACACAGATGTGTTAACACAGATGTTCCTTTATCTAAAAACTCACTGCTTGTCCTGTGACTTCAAATGATCGAGATCTCCTTTTGCGTCTGCGACCCTCAAAGTCCTGCTCTCGTGGCGCGGGGTTCTTGACAGCCTGCCGGTACCGCGGCCGCATCCATGTGCCATTGGGTGCAGGACCGTCTCCAGTGCTGCTGGACAGGTTCTCATCAGAGGTGGCGTGGCGTAGCTCTGGGCTGGGCTGTCTTCCACGCCGTAGCACCAGGCCTTTAGGGGGCGCCTCGGTTAGAGACAAGTTACTCCTGTGCTTCTTGGGATCTAGGGGCGAAGGTGGTGGAAGTAATCGCAGGGCATCTATTTCTAGCACCTTAGAGCGGCGTCGAGCAGCCTTGACCGCAATGTTCTGCACACCTCTTAGAATCTGCTGCCTCTCTGGAGGGAAAACAGTTCAGGGATTTTAAAACTATGACATTATGTAAGTTGGCATTAATGTGAGAAGAAGCCATGTAGGAATTTGGTTGCTAAAGTTTAGCAGTCACTATATAAAAATAACATCCCACAGAATGCCTCAACTGACCGATCAGAATCAAGTGTTCCAGAGAGCTGTGTAACAAGCACAAAGATGAAAGAGCAGAGGAACTCTTACCTTTAGGAGTCAGAGGGGCATCTGTGCCGTTCTCGCTGCTCTCAGGTGAGGAGTCCAGATGGCTGCTCATACTGTGACTGAGATGGCTGTATCTCAGAGCGTCATCCAGCACAGATGGCAACAGCTGCAGAGATACAGTCAGCATAGTGTCAGACGCACTCATTTATTCAGTACACTCAGTTAAAAAACAGAGAAACCAATTAAAATGTAGAATAAACAGAATATTCACTTTCCGTGAATATATTTTCACGTTATCATTATTTTAATTTAAACTACTGTTCAAAAGGGTCAAGATGTCAAAGACGCCTCTTATACACACCAAAGCTGCATTTATTTAATCAAAAATACACTAAAAACAGCAATATTGTGAAATATTTTTAAAATTTTAAATTGCTGTCTCCTATTTTAATACATTTCAAAATGTAATTTATTCCTATGATGGCAAAGCTGAATTTTCAGTATTATAACTCCAGTCTTCAGTCACATGAATCATTCAGAAATCATTCTAATATGCTGATTTGAAGCTCAAGAAACATTTGTTATAATCAGTGTTGAAAACAGTTCTGTTTAATATTTGTTGTGGAAACCAAGATACTTTTTTTCAGGATTTTTTTTTTAATATTAGTTTTAAAGAACTTGTTTTTTTTTTTTTCCAGAAATAGAAATCTTTTTGTTACATTATAAATATCTTTACTGTCACTTTTGATCAATGTGTTCTTGCTGAATAAAAGTAGAAATTTCTTTTAAAAAAATCTTGCTGATGCCAAAATTTTGAACATTAGTGTATAATCTTAAAGAAAAAAAATATTACAGTAAGCTGCAAATGTAAACTCCCAGAAGCTCACCTCTCTGTTGCCCTGGCCATTGATGTGAATGGGTGGAGGAGTCATAACTACAGAGTTCTTCATCTGTTTGTGACTACTCTTAAACACCCGGTGTCTGTATGGGCAGGAGAAAAAATTTAACTTATAAGTAAAAGCATGTGAACAAACTCATGTGTAACTATATTACAGTTCTCTTTATGTCCACAGTGCATTGTGAAAGCAGAGAGTTCCTTGCTCTTTTTATTTTCACATTCACAAAATTCCAAATATTTTTGGCCATTAAAGGTTTCCATACAAGGAAATATATTCATTTTGCATAAGAAGGGAAGTCTTTGGGAGCTCTTCTTACCCATCAGGCTCTGGGAGAATCGGAGGCAGTGTGTGTCTCCTCAGTTTCGTCCGCCCTTCTCTGTCTGAGCCCAGTGTGTGAACACTCTCTTGGTCTGAATCCATCTCCTGCAAGGGGTCACGACCTCTACTGGGGAGGGTGATCTTGGGCAGGGAAACCTCCTACACAAATATATGTCAGAAAATATATGAACATGTTCATGATCACTCTGTTCATTTATTATTTTATCATGTCCCTCTCTTGAAGAGCATTTAAAGTCAACATGAAACTCATTTTACTGTCATAATGTGATGCATTTCCAGGTGAAGGAAAATGTTAGGCAGGTTTATGCTTCTTTTTTGTGCAAAATAAGAGCGGTGATGTGTTTTCAGAAAGTAAACATCAGTTTTGACTTCATGTTAACTGTAAAAATGCCTGGTTGACATACCTTAAGAGTACGAATGGTGAACTTATCCAGGGCCACGACTCTGTCCAAGTTCTTCTCATCCATTTCCTTCATGTACATCTCATAAAGCTCTTGAAGATGAGGAGGAACCAGGAGACTGTGATCTGCAAAAACAACATCATTCACCTTAACCTCTTATAACATTTATTTTTCTATAAGAAAGTGTGTTTGTGTGTGTGTGTGTGTGCATCATCTGGAAAACTTTACTGCAAAAGTTTGGTCTTCTTCATCTCTTGCCGAGATTTCGGTGTCATTTCTTATTCCTGTGAATGACTCACCATCGATAAATTGCCGCTGCTGCTGGATGATCTCATGGCAGAGGTGTCTGTGCTGTTCGAAACGCTGCACTACCACGTTTTTCTGTCGGATCACGTTGTCCTTGAGCAGCGCGCTGGACTGCATCTCTGCTTTCTCGATCTCCAGCTCGTGAACCTTGCAGAGGAGGCAAAGCACTTCCCTTTGCTCCTCTGAGCTCACACGGCGGGGGAGAAGCTCTTCAAGACGTCGTGCTTTCTCTCTGAGCTCTGCCAAGCGCTGCTCCAATCCGGCCTAAAGAGAACAGAGGGACCATGGTTAATTACTGTGATGAGTGACTTTATTAACATGGCAAGTCATGTGCAATTAATCTTTGCTTATACACACTGCCTATGCAGAGTGTTCCAAATCAGTCAGTTTTTTTTTTTTTTTTATGATATTGCCTTAAGAGACAGCTGCCTATGCAGGCAGTCTACTAGGTTTTAGAACAGAGCTAATCTATTTTTAATATTAGTAAAAAAGACATGAGCAAAAAAAAAAACACAACTACAAGACACATTGGAATAAAAACATACGTATAAACAAGAAAGTTATGTTTCTATCATTTAATAAGTTATTATAATAAGTTCACTGAAATGAAATTAACAATTCGCTAAAAAGAACCAGACACCAATGTTAAACTCAGAGTGAAGGACTGTGAGTTTTTTGAGGTGTTGTTCCGCCCTCTAATGGCTAGTAACAACATTACCTTCTGTTTTTGTATTTTCTTCTGCTCAGCCATGAGCGTGACAAGGTTCTCTCTGGCAATGGCCACCTCTTGTGTCTCTGTGCTGTCAGGCAAAGATTCTGGTGAGTCTGAGTCTTTCTCACTTTCATCCTTATTAAAACTCTCCTTCCTTCTCTCGCCCTGCCATTTCTTTCTTCTCCTGAAGCGTTCTTGCTCCCAGCTAAATGGAGACAGACAATATTTCAATAGACAAGCATTTACTTGAAAGAAATATAGCACAAGCAAAAGTTTCAAATAAAACATTTCACAAAAGAATGTTCAGTCTGAAATGATAAAACAACTGATGATAGTGTTCAAAATTATTATTCTGATTTAAGTGTCCAAATAGCTTTAGGGCAACTGTGTGTTTAGCTGTAATCTTGTTTTGGTTTGTGTGCAGAATGAAGACTCACTCTGCGATTGTCAGCAGGTGTTTGGATGTGTCTATCTGGATTTCCATGTTGCTGTTGTCCAGCTCCATAACACGCTTCCTGATGTCCATCTGCTGTCTAAACGCATCGATCAGCTGCTCCCGCAGTTGGTCCATCTCAGCCCGGCTCTGCTGAGAAGAGTGAGCCTGAACCTCCGCTAGAGGCAAACACAAAAAAATATGTTAGAACACACCTTTGAGTGAGAATAGAATATAATAGAAATAGAATGGAAATGGAAATAGAACAGAAAAGAAACCAATAGAAGCTGAAAATGATCTATTACAGAAATTTAGAAAAGAATCTAATGAAACAATATAGTCAAAATAATATATTAAATAAATGCAAAAAATAATAATTTAATAGAACAGAATAAATTTTAAATGTTATTTTAATCAAACAGAAAACTAACTTAATGAACCTATAAAAGAATAGAATAGAATAGAATCAATTAGAAAAGAATCTAACCAAACAGAATAGAATAGACCTGATTAAAAATTATTTTCAAAAAGAAAATAACATGATAGAATCAATTGGAAAATGATCAAACTAACAGAAAAAAAATATTAGAATAGAATATGACAGAATAATCAATTAGAAAATAATCTGATCTAACAGAAAATAATTTATTATAATAGAACAGAAAATAATAATTTAGAAAATAATCTAGTCATATGGAAAATAATCTAATCAAGCAGAAAATAATCTACTAGATTTAAATAGAACAGAATAATTTAGAAAAGAATATAATCAATCAAGGAGAAAATTATTTATTGGAATTAAATAGACCATAATCAAAAAATCTAATCAAATTAGAATAGAATAGAACATAACAGAATAGAACAGAACAGAATAGAAAAGAATATATTCTAAGGATTTAAAAAAAGAATCAAACCAAACAGAGAACAACCTAATGAAGTAGAATAGAATAGAATAGAATAGAATAGAACATAATAGAATAGAATTCAAAGTAAAATCAAGGTGGTATCAATGGTACATATCACTTTACTTCTTACAAATAGGATGTTACCTTGAACATGGCGGATGTCTGTTCTGTCCGGGTTGAGCTGTCTACTGGCCTGGTCTGCTATCTTTTTCTTCAGCCGCTGAATCTCGCTACGCAGGTCAGAGATGATGCTGGTGTACTGGGCGATGTGATAGGACACATTCAACAGATTTCTCTTTACCTGCACAGGAAGAATAACAGGACACAGAGTGGTAAAATATAACAGTCACCGAACTCTTCGACGTCACAAAAATAATGCAACAATCTTATTTACTGACACAAACTTTTGAGCGGTAAAAGTAAGTTACTAATTAAGTAGGTTACTAGGTTGTCCATTGTTTTATCATGTGCCAAACTAACCCGTGTGCGGATGTTTTTGGCACGGTCAGCATAAGTCAAGGTATTCCGTGAATCCTCGAAGGCCAGAGATGCAGGGCTTATATGGGCAATCATCACCGTCCGACTGTTTCCTCCTAGAGAATCCTGTAAACATGAGAAAACCCTATTAAGAAAACCACAAAAATATCCCACAAGTCTCTCTGTTCATGAAGATTCACTTCGCTGTACCTTGAGCAATCGCGTGAGCTTGCTGTCTCTGTAGTTAACGTATTTGTTGCCATTCTTTTCGCTCAAAGCATTGATGCAGTTCCCCAGCGCGAGCAAAGAGCGGTTGATATGAGCACCCTCTTTTAACCTCTGACCCCTATTCTGTGTCTGAAAGTAGAAACAGAAGTTATTGCACCAAGACGTTAAACTGTCAGTCTACATGCGGGTTAGGAAGTCTGTTAGAGCTTCCAGTAGGGGGCGCTCTTGTATATTTCATTTTCTGAATAGTTGTGCAACAGGCTTGTCTTCCTCATCAATGGAGAACAAACAAGCACTCATGTTTCTGAGCAACAATACCCCATAACCAGAAACAACGTGATCTGCTTTTGTGCCTGTCACATGCATGTTTAAACCCACCATTTCCATGGCAAATACATGGCACGCTCTCTAAATGTGTTCTCTCATATCTTCCCATCTCATGCAGTGAGTGGAAATTACACTTTAAACATGATTCACATGTCTTTCATCAAAATCACCTGATTGGACTTCTGGAGGTGTTGCATCATAACAGATGTAATAATCAACAAATATTTTCATTTTAGATAGCTTAATTTTCCTTCCAAGTTCATCACTAATAGTTAAATCACTCTTGGAATTGTTCCCTTGTCACTGGCTGATATATGATTCTGAATATATCTGGTGCCAACTGTGCCAGCTTTTATGTAAAAAGAAAGATTGATAGCCTTATATTAATGATTACCAACTTTATAGACGTATGTTTGAGCTCACCCACTGTGCTTTTATGTTCTAACTAAACTAAATGATGAATAGACCTTTATATTTCACACCTATTCTCACACATCTTACCTGTGAAGCCCGTTCAGACCCTGCCAGATCGATCATGAAGAGGCGTGCGAATCGCACTTCCTGCAGGATGTCTCGACATCGGCTCTGTTGCCGTACACCCACCTGCAGCACAGCGTGAGAGCGAGAAGACGTCTGATTGGCTGCTGTCGGCTCTTGAGTTCTCTGCTTGTTTCCTTTCATTAACAACTCCATGATCTGAGAGAGAGGGAAAAAACAGAGAAAAAAACTCAACATTCAGCTCCACAGTACCATTCATAAGTGTGAGGTTGATAGATTTTTTAAAAAGAAGTCTCTTATGCTCACCATAGCAGCATTTATTTGATCAAAAATACAGTAAAAACAGCAATGTGACATTTTTATAATTTAAAATAACTGTTTTTTTTAAATATATATACAGTACTGTGCAAAAGTCAGAAAAATAAACAGAACAAACTGAGACAGACTAAATCCAGAAGAACTGTGGCAACATCTCCAAGACACTTGAAGTAAAAGCCTTCTTGCAAAGCTACCTGAAAAACTATGTGCAAGTGTACCTCGGACAAAAGCTGTTTTAAACGCAAAGTGTGGTCATACCAAATGTTGATTTGATTTAGTTAATAGAAGTTAATTGATAAATAAAATCTATTTATGGCATTATTTCTGAAAGCATCCTCATTTCACAGCATTTTTACACAACTGCCTAAAACTTTTAACAGTACTGTAGCTTTGCAGGTAGGTTTCTTGAAGCATCTTGGAGACGTTGCCACAGTTCTTCTGGATTTAGACAGACTAAGTTTGTTCTGTTTCTTCATGTCATTCCAGACAGACTGGATGATGATCAGATCAGATCAGATCTCTGTGTGGAGCACTGGCTGTTGTCAGACTCCTTGTGCCTACAAAAATCTCACTGGATTATTACAATTAATGGCAAAAATAATGTTTGGAAATGTAAACTGATATTTCCTACTGACACACTACAGCAAAAGATAAATAACCGACTTAAAACCATTTTTTTTTTTTTTTTTTGGTGAAAATACTAGTGGCCTAAGACTTTTGCACATTACTGTATATATATATATATATATATATATATATATATATATATATATATATATATATATATATATATATATATTTATTATTATTTTTTTTTTTTTTTAAGTGTAATTTATTTCTGTGATGCAAAGCTAAATTTTCAGCATCATTAATCCAGTCTTCAGTGTTACATGATCCTTCAGAAATCATTCTAATATACCAATTTGGTGCTTAAGAAACATTTCTTATCAATTGTGCTGCTTAATATTTTTGTGGAAAATGTGATACATTTTTTTCCAAATTTTTTATCAATAAAAATTTCAAAGTAAAGCATTTATTTTGAAATAGAAATATTTTGTAACATTAAAAATAGCCTTGCTGTCTCTTTTGATCAATTAAATGCATCCTTTTTGAATTAAGGTTTCATTATTAAATACTTTAAATATACACCACTATTTTTTTATTAAGTATTATAGAATGAACATAAACAATGACTACTGAAACAGTATTTATTTACTTTAATAACCAAACAAAAAAAACAAAAACAAAAAAAAACAACAACATTATTTTAAGTAACATGGGGCCTGAATAATGTGTCTAACTGACCTCTCGTGCATTAATGGTGGAAACCTCTGTGATTCCTGAGACCTGTATTTCTCCCTTTGAGTCCTCTCTCAGGTCCAGAAACCCTGATGATGGATTCAGCAGGTCTCTTATCATCTCATTATAGATCTGAAACAAGAATTAAACAGATTAATGACCATGCTCAGATTTCAAGATTACCATCATTGTTTATGCATTTGACATTTACATTCATGCATCTGACAGACAGACGAGGTGACTTTCAGTGCATAAATATCAGAATGTGCAATCTGTGACCTTTCCATTATAAGTACCATGCACTACCAGCTGATCACATGAACAATGCTGTAATTTGTGAAATATGAAAGGAATTACTGACAGCACACTACTGAATTATTGAGCATTTAGTGCTCACTGTAGCAATGGCACAGTAGACTGCGATAAGTCAACGGTATGAAGTCATCTCACAACACTTTTCATGTTTTCATGCCCCAAATACTCATGTGTAGAACTATTCCTTACACCAATAATACTGTAAATTAATTACACAAAGTAATCAACGCGTCAGAATGTTTCAACCAATCAAAATCCAGAATCTGTGGTACAAACTGTCATATACTGTATTTTCAGGATGCTAGTGGAGAGATGAATGCTGGATTTAATATTTTAGAGTATTTCAATAAGCTTCATTCAACCCAGTTTAGAACAAGGCCACATCCTGAGCGCCATCTGCGGTCACCTCAAAAGCTCTCAATTTAAGTCGTCCCAAACGTAATACTTCATCACTGTCAGTGAGGTCACTGTGATGTGCCGTAAGCATGTGATAATTTTAGGGTGATTCTGACGGTATGAAAAGAATCCATTGACAGAGAAAGAGTAGAAGACCTGCTAAAGATATAGATGGACTGAAAGAGCAAAAGAGACAGGATAAACTGTGAGGTCTAAACCTAAACCACAGAAGCTGAGAATAAAAACGCTTTCTCTCCAGGGAAGCGTTCCCTTGAGCTTTTGGACGGTCCAATGTAAATGTTTTTTTAATGCGAAGGTGTAAGAAAAGAAGAGGACAGGAGAGGATTGTGCTCTTTACTGAAGGTTGCTCTTTCCGTGTGTAGATGGAGTGGCTTACTCATAGGTCTGCACATCCCAAACACCCCTTTAACCTAAAGAAGTCAAACAAATCTGTGTGTTTGTGTGTGTACATTAAGCATACTAAGTGTGTGTGTTAGTGAGTGCACACAGGTTTATTAAAAAAATATATATTTCTGATAAAATTATAATAATATGTAAAAATACTGTAAAAAAAGGACAGGACTGTCTGAGTTTCTACCAAAGACCTGAAGTGATGTCTGAACACTGTGTGCATGGATATTGCAGCACTTTCACCATTGTAAAGGAGAAATAGCACACTGTCAAGTGTCAGTCACTATAGAAATGCTGCTGAACAGACTTTGATTGACAAAACGGGCAATAAGACTGTCGAGAAAGAATGTGGGACAGAGAGAAAGAGGAAAAAAAGACAGAGAATTGAAGTGGTGCTTCTGTCAGCTCACATGTGATCTCAAATGCACACGCATCAACCGTCAAAAACAGGACAGAGCTGAGTTTGAAGGCTAAACTGGAGCTTTGGAGACAAAATGTGAAAAAAAAACCCCAAAGACTTACACTGAAAGAGGTATCTGAACCATATTTAGAGATCAGAATATCATATAAACTTAAGAGTAAGCATATTTGAGAAAAAAACAAAAAACAACAACTTGCAACACAGCTTTAGTATCATAGAGATACTATTATAGTTTTTATTACTATTTTAAATTAGTTTTTATTTTTAGATTTTCTGTTTTCATTTGATTTTAATTTTGTGTTTTGTCTTTTATATAATATAATATAATATAATATAATATAATTGATAATATTAGGCCTTTTTTGCAAGTCAGCAGCCATTTATCTTTTAAGATGCAAGGCTGTGTTACTTGGCTAGTCACATTAAAGAATAGTGATTTGTTTCTAGGCTAACGCAGTAGGGGATCAGAGAAGCATGTATTTGTTTTGAGTAAACTTTCGACAAGTCCATCACAACTCAGTGGGGAAACAAGCTTTCTAGTACAACATCACCGTAATCAAAGATGCTGAGATAGTCACTAAGCCGACAAGATTACCCCTCCCTCACGCAAACAGAGCTGATAAACAGTATCGCCGCTTGGCACGGGCCTGATGATTATCTTATCACATAACACTTAAGCTGTTACCTTTTTTAATTTTTTAAAAAATAAATGAGGGCAATTAACTTTACTATGTGCATTTATTCAGCATGGCAATAGGGTGACAGTAGCTTTACAAGCTCTATATTGAATCGCTAAGTGATATGTGAGGGAAAAAAAAAACAAAACAAAAAAAACAACAAGTTGCTGCTAAAGTCCTATTTAGCAACCAAACGAAGCTCTCACCTCCAAGTAGGACATCGAGACACTGTACCGCATGTCATCGCTGGTTTCTTCAATGGCTTTGAATAGGTCATTTAATGTGCGAACGTAGATACCAGGTTCTCTGTCTGTTCCCAGCATAGTGTAAGTCTTCCCACAACCTGTAGACACACAAATCTGCTTATTAGACCACAATTTAACCTCATTTTATTGCCTGACATCATACAATGGCATATCAAAATAAAATAAAATAAAGTGACCCAAAACAATATACAAATTTTTTAATATACAAAAAAGTCCTTAACATCTAACATTTTTATTAATTATTTACATTTTATTTGTTCCAATTTTGCATCATTCCCCAGTTGAAAATCTCTGTTCTGAGCTACACTACCTCCTTTAATAAATGTGAAATAATTGTAGATAATTAGCATATGTTCATCAGCATGGCATAAACGGAAGGCATAGGTGCGAGGTGAGTCATAATGAGTGATACATAATGTTTACAGATGGCTTTTATCCCCGTCAGGATGAGCACAGATCTAAGCTTTATATAGCCACGGCCACAGACAGGAACAGTCAGTAAGAGTCACTCTGAGGACAGATTAGAGCACGCGAGCACACGAGAGCCACACAGACATCTGCTTTCCAGGAATGAACTTTTATTCAGTTTAAAGTAGCATAAAACAGATGTTTAGTTAAGGTATTTTTATTTTTTTAGATGAAATTTTAACATATAATGATCTTGACACCTGAAATTCGGTGAGCTAGGTTAATATATAAAATATTTAAATCATATTTTGACATCTTTAAAGCATTGTGTGCTTTATTTTTATTTTATTTATTTATTTATTTTGTGAAATCAGTGCATGTGACTTTGTTGACTGAACCTGTTCCATAAACAGGAAGAAAGAAGATCAGGTTGATAAGGTTTATCCGTGTGCCCTAGCAGTACCTAGTTTGTCAGTGATTTTTACCACGTTGTTCATATGGCCACTGCAGATGGCATTTCAGTGTAAGAACATACATACAAATGAGTTTTTTTTTTTTTTGTTTAATTAACCAGACCTGATAAGAGCCAATTTAATTGTCAGACGTAAAGCCACAGATCTACTAATACACATTTAAAAAACAAACAACAATGTATTTATGCCATGGCTGTGGTTTTGCATAATATTTATGCATTGAATTTAAAATCCTGCTGATTTGTTTTTCTCTCACACATACACTTTGTTGTGTAATTGTCTCTGTGCGAGTATGACTGGGGAACATTGCTTGTAAACAGCTAAAAATGTTATTTGTTTACAGTATATGCACCAATATAACAATAAACAGAATATCTATCTATCTATCTATCTATCTATCTATCAAACTTCACTGAACATATTTGAGTGAGTACACAACGATGTCTGAACTGATTCATGGAAAATAATCAAACCAGTTTACTAGCTTTAAGATATTTTTTAATTTAAGTTTAAAATCACAGGCACTATTAAAATACTATAATATAATTATCAAAACATGACATACAAATGCAAAATCATTAAAAAAAAAAAAAAAAAAAAAGAATTCATTAGAAAATGAATGATGTGTGTACTGACCTGTGGGTCCGTAGGCAAAAACAGTGGCATTGTACCCAGATATAAGACCTTCAATCAAGCCTTTAGTGGTGGATCTGTACACCTCGTCCTAAGGAAAGCACACACAAACCATATTTAACTACAGCCTTTGCATGTGTGTATTTTCATTTGTTTCATTCAACCACATAGTAAAGACAAATGCACTTAAAGGAAGACAATGTGATCACTTTGAAAAGCATGTTAACTTTTGTATATACATGTGCTTCAAATCGATCTGCTCTTACAAACATACACAGGCACAAACACAGAATGGGCTTGCCTGCGTGGCAGAATTATCAAAGGCCACATCAAACATATAGGTCTTCTCTCTGGATCGATGAGCTCGAAGAATATCATCTGGATCCTCCATGGGGTCCATCAACACCACCATCTGAAAAAGTGGGAAAGAAAAACATGAATCAGAGCACACCTGGTTATATCTTATTATAGTTTTATATGCACTGCATTCACGCGGAGAGTGTATGTCAAAACCATTCTAACCTTTTACTCGCTACCTAACAACACGCTTTACTGGTAAACACAGCTAGCCATCAGCTAACATTAACTACAAAGGCCATTTACTTCGGTTACAGTGACACAGAGTGTCATAAAAACACCTCTAAATAGAAATATCATAATGGATCCACATGAAAGATGCAGCTAGTGTGATGAGTGTGTCATGATGCAAGACATCAAGCCTAATTTAGTTTCTATTTTTACATCTACATTTTGGAAAATGTTCCTGATGGAGGTCAACGTCATTTAAGGAGCACATGGGTTGCTTTGATGGCTCCAAATGTAACCATGAGGCTGAATCTGGTTGTATCAAGAGCACCACTCGTTCTGAAGGGCCTCAGGATTCAGAGCCAATGTTCGAGTTAGTTAGGGCTCGTGAAAACACATCCAAATCGTTTGATGACCCGTTCAAACACAAACCCTGGCTTTCTCTTTGAAGCATCTCAATTGAAATGCAGCAGAGTAGATCTGACTTTTAAAAGAGGCCAATTATAACGGCGCACAATGCAAATATACTGACGTTCTTTGCAAACAGAGGAAGAGAAAAGACTGGGTGAGGAAACGGATGACAGAAAGGTGGAGACAAGGTGAAAAAGACAAAAAAAGGACATGTCTTATTGCATTTGTCCAAGGGAATGGACAAAATGTTAATGCAGTGTTTTAGATTTATGTATTGTATTATGTTTATTGCAAAGACAAACACAGGGAGAGAGAGAGATACACTACTGTTCAAACGTTTGCAGTCAGTAAAACCTTTTAGAATGAGATTAATACTTTTGATAAAAAAGCATGCATTAAATTGATTAAAAGTGATGGTAAAGACATTTATAAAGTTATAAAAGGTTTCTATTTCCGATAAATGCTGTTTACACTTTCAATTGATCAAATGATTAATAAAGGATAAATAAATGTATCATGGTTTTATTAAGCAGTTTTATCAAGAGTAATGGCTGCTGCAAAGTCAGTTTTGCTTTCACAGGAATAAATTACATTTTTAAAAAAATATTAAAATAAAAAATGACTAATTTACAATTACTAATTTAAAAAGAACTAATTTAAATTGTAGTCTTATTTCAGAATATTGCTGTTTTACTGTATTTTTGATCATATAAATGCAGCCGTGATGAGCATAAGAGATTTCTTTCAAAAAACATGAAAACAATTATAGTATGGTAGTTGACATTGTATACCTGTTTGTCACTCACTATATTATCTCACTAAGGAAACATCTTCCAAGAATATTAATGCACGAGTCAGATGTGTCTCATGCACGTGTGTGGTTGTTTGTGAGGGGTTTATTTATGAGTGCAGTTATCGTGCTCTAAGCCATATGGTACGTGAGTTTATGTTATCTCACCATTCACACAGTGACAGCTGTAGAGTGGCAGTTTGGCCAGTCCTAATGTTCTTAAGACACCAGTGCCAGTATAGTTTATGTGGCACGAGAGAATGACGCACTGTAATCGGTACTGGGTCACTGATCAGGTTCCACTCACCTGAAATGGGCCCTGCTCTTGAAAAAGACCATTACTGTAGACCTACTGTATCCTCTCATGTAATGCCACAGTTAGACAGAGGGTCCAATTGAGTGGAAGCATAAAAGGTCTGACTATGACTGTGCTGCCACATTCAATAAAACAATCACATAAGTTTAATGACCATAAAAAAAAACAAAAAACAAAAAAAACAAAAAAAAAAAAAAACAGAAAAACATCAATTTAGACAATGACACAAAACTGGGTTTCAAAGTAAAGGTTTAGTTTGTGAGTATAGTTTATGTCATCCAACGCACATGGATTGGCACACTGACAGACTGATATCAGCTGTGCAAGGTGTGTCAGAGCAAGCTGGGTGGGCAGTGACATGATTGACCTCATAGATAGAAGACCTCTGTTCTTCATAGGTAAATACAAATCCACACTTTCTTTTCACCAGATAGTTAGAGCCTCAGACATGAGAAGCTCTGTGTCATTTTGAAACCTAACAGGCATATCAGATGCATTGTACAGTAGAAGGACATTCCTCTTCCACTGGTCTTTTAATTACTTTTCTCGCAAGAGCCCCTGGGTGCTTTGGTTTAATCATACCTCTGCAAATAAACCCTGTGGCAATCAATGTACCATAAGGACCAATGGGAAAGAAAAGCTACTATCAGTATTCTTTCCAAAAGACGTTCGATTGCTGCTAAGCAACTATTCCATTAAGAGATAAAAGACAGAGTTAACGGGAAAGTACATGTAATGAGATCACAGGCTAGTGACTATATGATATCTAGCGCAAGAAGTATATGAAATCTCAGGTAGCTGGAATTTACTCAAGGATGTGTTTTTCATGCATGCATTTACTGTATATACAGGTGCATCTCAATAAATTAGAATGTCGTGGAAAAGTTAATTTATTTCAGTAATTCAACTCAAATTGTGAAACTCGTGTATTAAATAAATTCAGTGCACACAGACTGAAGTAGTTTAAGTCTTTGGTTCTTTTATTTGTGATGACTTTGGCTCACATTTAACAAAAACCCAACAATCTCAACAAATTAAAATATGGTGACATGCCAATCAGCTAATCAACTCAAAACACCTGCAAATGTTTCCTGAGCCTTCAAAATGGTCTCACAGTTTGGTTCACTAGGCTACACAATCATGGGGAAGACTGCTGATCTGACAGTTGTCCAGAAGACAATCATTGACACCCTTCACAAAGAGGGTAAGCCACAAACATTCATTGCCAAAGAAGCTGGCTGTTCACAGATTGCTGTATCCAAGTATGTTAACAGAAAGTTGAGTGGAAGGAAAAAGTGCGGAAGAAAAAGATGCACAACGAAGCGAGAGAACCGCAGCCTTATGAGGATTGTCATGCAAAATCGATTCAAGAATTTGGGTGAACTTCACAAGGAATGGAGTGAGGCTGGGGTCAAGGCATCAAGAGCCACCACACACAGACGTGTCAAGGAATTCGGCTACAGTTGTCGTATTCCTCTTGTTAAGCCACTCCTGAACTACAGACAATGTCAGAGGCATCTTACCTGGGCTAAGGAGAAGAAGAACTGGACTGTTGCCCAGTGGTCCAAAGTCCTCTTTTCAGATGAGAGCAAGTTTTGTATTTCATTTGGAAACCAAGGTCCTAGAGTCTGGAGGAAGGGTGGAGAAGCTCATAGCCCAAGTTGCTTGAAGTCCAGTGTTAAGTTTCCACAGTCTGTGATGATTTGGGGTGCAATGTCATCTGCTGGTGTTGGTCCATTGTGTTTTTTGAAAACCAAAGTCACTGCACCCGTTTACCAAGAAATTTTGGAGCACTTCATGCTTCCTTCTGCTGACCAGCTTTTTAAAGATGCTGATTTCATTTTCCAGCAGGATTTGGCACCTGCCCACACTGCCAAAAGCACCAAAAGTTGGTTAAATGACCATGGTGTTGGTGTGCTTGACTGGCCAGCAAACTCACCAGACCTGAACCCCATAGAGAATCTATGGGGTATTTTCAAGAAGAAAATGAGAAACAAGAGACCAAAAAATGCAGATGAGCTGAAGGCCACTGTCAAAGAAACCTGGACTTCCACACCACCTCAGCAGTGCCACAAACTGATCACCTCCATGCCACGCCGAATTGAGGCAGTAATTAAAGCAAAAGGAGCCCCTACCAAGTATTGAGTACATATACAATAAATGAACATACTTTCCAGAAGGCCAACAATTCACTAAAAATGTTTTTTTTTATTTTATTTTATTTCTTTTTTTTTTATTGGTCTTATGAAGTATTCTAATTTGTTGAGATTTTTGTTAAATGTGAGTCAAAATCATCACAATTAAAAGAACCAAAGACTTAAACTACTTCAGTCTGTGTGCACTGAATTTATTTAATACACGAGTTTCACAATTTGAGCTGAATTACTGAAATAAATGAACTTTTCCACGACCTTCTAATTTATTGAGATGCACCTGTATATATATAGCTGTGTAGGGCAAATATATTTTATTTATTGATGGAACCATTTGAAAAAAAAAAAAAAAAAGAAATCAATATTCAAATGTATGGATAAAAAAAAAAATAATCAGAACATTATACTGTGGGGCAATTTTTTTTTTTTTTTAAATCTCACTTGTCCCTCCTGGATAGCAATTAGATGAAATGGAGAGCAAGTTAAGAATTTTTACTGAAGTCTGATATCTATCCCTAACCAGACAAGACAAAACAAACAAAAACAAAGCAAAACAAAAAAACAAACAAACAAAAAAACAAAAACAAAAACAAAACAAAAGCAAAACAAAAAGCCAAACAAAGCAAAGCAAAACAAAAACAAAACAAAACAAACAAAAGCAAAGCAAAGCAAAAAAACAAACAAACAAAAAACAAAAACAAAAACAAAACAAAAGCAAAACAAAAAGCCAAACAAAGCAAAGCAAAACAAAAACAAAACAAACAAAAGCAAAGCAAAGCAAAAAAAACAAAAAACAAAGCAAAGCAAAACAAAGCAAATCAAAGCAAAGCAAAGCAAAGCGAACTAAAGCAAATCAAAACAAATAAAAAAACAAAAGAAAAAAGGCAAAAAAAAAGCCATGTTTAAAACATCTAAAACATAATTCATAACTCAGCTACATTTCCTAAATAATTAAAAAGCAACCTCTGTGAAATAAAATTTGGAAGATTTCATCTTAAATCATCTGTTCAAACCACAGCCATACTGTCCAGTGTTGGCAATAACACAAGCCTGTCTGTGACCAATAAGAGTCACTGGCCAACCATCTGAAACCAGCCGTTTCTGAGGTCTCCCCTCTTAGTCTCACTGCCACAAAGGAGAGAGCAAAAGAGGCCCCATTAAAGGGCTGCAGGTTATTCGGGAAAGCCATCTTTGGTTTCCACCTGCATAAAGCACAGAGGGCATTCACCTGGCCAGACGCTAACTGTTCCACTAGACAACTGACTAATTCATACGTTCATAAAGGTGACATGAGAACTCAAAGAGCCTTTAGGCATCATTACACTGCACATTTCTTTGTGAAATGGCAATCAAATGATACCCCAATTTGTTTAAAAAAGCACCGCTGGCCAATGTAACCATGCTAACACACACCTACCTGCAACATATGAGTCAGTGCACAAAAACAAAACGAGCCATGTGTGAATAAAGGGTGCTAAAATTAAAAGCGGAGCATGGTCGTGAAATATTAAATGGCGTCAAGGATCAGCCAGGGTCTGCGCAACAGCCTGCTAATGCACTGACATGAAATCAATTAGCAATATGGTGTTATTTAAATAAGCACAAAGAATGGCACAGTCGTTGGGGGCGACAGTCCAAGTCATCCAGGCGGATGGAGTTACCAATTAACCGTGGGGTGAAGATTAGCAGCAAAGGGAGGTGAATATTGGGATCTATCCAGCTATTTAAAACACAGCAGTGGTCATAATGTATCAGAAAGGAGGTGGACTGGTTGGGTCGGCTCCTACAGGATGGACTCACTGAACTATTGTGACTCCATAACCAAAAAATCTGAGATCAGATTCAGTCAGATTCAGAGAGAGATTTGGGTAAGGAAGTATCATACTAAATGTGAGGCTTTTGTTAACATTTTTTCTGTTCTGAAAATAAATGCTTCATATTATTTAGTTTGACAAAAGACATAATTATTATAAATATCAGAATCTCTTCAACATGTCTGACTGAACATTTTTAACTGTTTAAAGCTAATAAAAATAGACAAAAAGCAGGTTAAAGAGCAGGAAACAGGAAAAAGCAAACAAAAAAAAACAGGAAAATGATCAAATTAAGTAAAATATTCAGAAAAGAGAGAGAGAAAAAAGAAATGAACATAAATAAACGCATAAATAAATAATACAGAAATCAATGCAAATAAATACATGAAATAGAATAAATAAATAAATAAATAGCTTAAACAATCAGTACAATGTTTTGCTGATCTGCACGTCTGAAACACATGCACCAATCACATGGCTCAAAATGTTTTTGTGTTTTGACTGAGCAGGATAAACCCTAGAGAGAACAGGGTGAGCCTCTTAATGAATAAAACTTTACTCTATCCGACAGGTAAACAGAGGAAGAGAGAGAAAAACAAGGCAGAGAAAACGAAAGAGAAAGAAGATATACTGAGCGGTTACATGAAGCCAATGATGAGGACAGAGATATGAGGTGTCAGATTGAGCAACAATTATGCAACAACTTGACAGAAGCAGACAGAGTGATACGATCTGTTCATATTACTGATCCAGGCATTGTGATGTGTAAATTCAGCCATGCTTTATCATAAGAGAGTTTGGTTCTCCAAGGCATCACCTATGAGTCACTGATAAAGCTGTGATGTAACAGGCCATATGATGCTACCATGGGAAATAAAACCCACAGTGGCAAATCCACTGAAGTCAGCCTGACTCAAACAGCTCAAGGGATATGAAACCGCCATCCTGGCACTACTGAAACATGCACACAATAAATGAAAACATTATTCCTATGATGTGGAAATGACAGTGGAAGTGGACGTGCAGAAAATCCAAGGATCATTTAATTGTTCACATTGTGCACAAAGCTAAAATTGTTGATAAATACATCTAGGATATATATAAAAAAATAAAAAAAAAGGCATTATGTTTTGCTTAATGAGTGAAAAACTATTTTTAGATTTATTTGGGACCTAGGATTTTTTTTTTTTAATTGTGAGACCTATTTAATTGTTTGAATATATATAAAATTCTAGAAAATTCTAAAATATTATTTTTAAGTAAATTATTATAATGTATGCATGCATATTAAATAACATAATTAAATATTAAAAATAATGTAATTAAAAAAAACTAATCTTGTAATAATTTTTGAGTTTTTTTTTTTTTTTTTTTTTTTTTTAACTCAAAAGTTATTACAAGATTAGTTGTTTTTTTTTTTTTAGGTTTTTTTTTTTTTTTTTTTTTTAATATTAATTACATTATTTTTAATATTTAATTATAATTTAATCGCCCAGCCCTAATATTAATATTAATATTAATATATATATATATATATATATATATATATATATATATATATATATATATATATATATATATATATATATATATACACATACATATATATATATACATACATATATATATACATACATATATATATATACATACATATATATATACATACATATATATATATACATACATATATATATACATACATATATATATATATACATACATATATATATATATACATACATACATATATATATATATATATATATATACACACACACACACTCACCGGCCATTTTATTAGGTACACCTTTTCAATTGCTTGGTAACACAAATTGCTAATCAGCCAATCACATGGCAGCAACTCAATACATTTAGGCATCTAGATGATCTAGATGTGGTGAAGACGACTTGCTGAAGTTCAAACCGAGCATCAGAATGGGGAAGAAAGGGGATTTAAGTGACTCTGAACGTGGAATGGTTGTTGGTGCCAGACGGGCTGGTCTGAGTATTTCAAAAACTGCTGATCTACTTGGATTTTCATGCACAACCATCTCTAGGGTTTACAGAGAATGGTCCGAAAAAGAGAAAATATCCAGTGAACGGCAGTTGTGTGGACTAAAATGCCTTGTTGATGTCAGAGGTCAGAGGAGAATGGGCAGACTGGTTAGAGATGATAGAAAGGCAACAGTAACTCAAATAACCACTCGTTACAACCAAGGTATGCAGAATACCATCTCTGAATGCACAACACGTCGAACCCTGAAGCAGATGGGCTACAGCAGCAGAAGACCACACCGGGTGCTGCTCCTGTCAGCTAAGAACAGGAAACGGAGGCTACAATTCGCACAGGCTCACCAAAATTGGACAACAGAAGATTGGAAAAATGTTGCCTGGTCTGATAAGTCTCGATTTCTGCTGTGACATTCAGATGGTAGGGTCAGAATTTGGCATAAAGAACATGAAAGCATGGATCCATCCTGCCTTGTCTCAACGGTTCAGGCTGGTGGTGGTGGTGTAATGGTGTGGGGGATATTTTCTTGGCACACTTTGGACCCCTTAGTACCAATTGAGCATCGTTTAAATGCCACAGCCTACCTGAGTATTGTTGCTGACCATGTCCATCCCTTTATGACTACAGTGTACCCATCTTCTGATGGCTACTTCCAGCAGGACAATGCACCATGTCACAAAGTTCAAATCATCTCAGACTGGTTTCTTGAACATGACAATGAGTTCACTTTACTCAAAAGGCCTCCACAGTCACCAGATCTCAATCCAATAGAGCACTTTTGGGATGTGGTGGTACGGGAGATTCGCATCATGGATGTGCAGCCGACAAATCTGCAGCAACTGTGTGATGCTATCATGTCAATATGGACCAAAATCTCTGAGGAATGTTTCCAACACCTTGTTGAATCTATGCATAGAGATGCATGTGTGTGCATGCTGGTGATAAAGCATGCATGAATGCAGGTGTGTTTGCGCTGACTTCTATGTGTGCATCTCCTCCAGATACTATGTCCCCTCCCTTTATTGTGTAACACGCTAGTTGTCATGGCTACAGAAAAGTGGGTGTGGACCGACTCAGACACCTGTTGCTATTAGCCTGATGGAGGATGGCGATGAGAAGGGGCAGCTATAGCTGTAGAGGGGCCTCACTGGGGGAAGACACACACACACACACACAGGCAGGGTGGTAACTCACTGTAACACTGTCACACACACATTGCAAGCAATATATCCTTGACAGATGGCTATTCTGCCCCAATGGTTAGGGTTAGAGGAAAATAGACCCTTAATCATAGCAAGAAGAAGAGAAAAGAGAGAGGAGAAGAGCAGAAGAGATGCATTTGTTACTAAACATCCTCTACAAAATGCATCTGCTGTCATGTCCCATTCAATCGCTATTAAAACCTTCAGATGAATAGTTCACACAAACATTTAAATTACCATTATTTTGTCACTGTTCCAAACCTATATGCTTTTATTTATTGCTGAATCACAAAAACATAAATTCACATAACTTGTTTTTTTTTTTTTAAAGCTCTTTAATTTCATTAGTGACCACATCTGTTGGGCTCCAAAAATGACAAAAACACCATTTTAAAACATTATTATCATTATATAATTTAAAAACCATTGTACTGCTTGATATTTTTGTGGAAAATGTGATAAATAAATGTGGGAGCAGTCGTGGCCTAATGGATAGAGAGTCGTACTTGTAACCCAAAGTTGTGGGGGGAGTGAATAACCAGCGCTCTCTCCACCCTCAATACCACGACTGAGGTGAGACCCTTGAGCAAGGCACCGAACCCCCAGCTCCCTGGGCGCCGCAGCATAAATGGCTGCCCACTGCTCCGGGTGTGTGTTCACGGTGTGTGTGTGTGTGTTTGTTCACTACTCACTGCTGTGTGTGTGCACTTGGATGGGTTAAACGCAGAGCACAAATTCTGAGTATGGGTCACCGTACTTGCCACACGTCACGTCCTTTCCTTTTTCTTCCTTTTACATTATTTTTCAGAATTCTTTTGATGAATAAAAAGTTAAAAAAGCAGCATTTATTTGAAATAGAAATATTTTGCAACATTACAGATGTCTTTTGCTGTCACTTTTGATTAATTTAATGCATTCTTGCTCAATAAAAGTACTAATTAATCTTAAATAATTTTTTTTTTTTTTTTTTAACAGAAGACGCCGGCTTGACATTATTAAATATTTCTCCACAGAAGAAAGTCATAAGAGCTAAAAAAAATAAATAAATAAATTAATAATAAAAAAAATAAATAAAAAAAAAAAAACAATAAAAAAAAACATAAGAGTGAGTAAATAACAGAATTATCACTTTTAGGAGTAAAATAAGAATCATTGCTTCAATAAGAAGACCCTGCTAGCATCTTTAGGATCTTCACATGGCATTTAATTAACACACCCTTAATGAGTTTGGTCACAGCAACTGCAGGTGTGATGCCATATTATATTAGGTATCAGTTTCACACTTCAACATATGACACATCACTATCCTCACCAATGAGTCAAAGATGGAGGGAACTTTTCTTTATGAAGATATTAGAAACTACACAAGACAAATGAACATTTATAAATAAATAAATAAATAAATAATGATAAATTTAAAAAAGATTAAAAAATAAAATAAAATAAATATTATCAGTGTGATGAATAAAGGTATGGTTGACCTTTCCTGAAAAAAAAACATGAACCATTTTGTTGTTCCTCAGAAGCAGAATCAAGAGTTATCTCTTTAACCTTCATCAAGAAACTCTGTGAAACTCTGTGTAACAAGGCAGGTATCCATGACACCTGTCTGAACATGTGGTTTCTGCTCCATGCTGTACTCTGCAGATAGGACAAGCGATTCACAGAGCCGTCCACTCTGCATATGTGACGTCTGCAGGCCTGACGTACAAGGCAGCGTCAAACAATAGGTCCAAACACAAACCGTGCAGCTCCGAGCCTTGAAAAGGCTGTGACCTTTGAGTGGCCCTTTCAAAGCCAAGAGCTGTGCTTTGAGAAGGTGAAAGCTATCTGATGGGCCAGTCACCCCCTTCATTCCACTCTTTCATTTCATCATCCCTTCTTTCCTTCTCCGACATGGTACCCCAACAATGGTGTCTCCTCTTACAAGGGCCTTGAGTGCCTCCTCTGTTCTAATGCTGCCAACCTGATACAAGCTACTTGGCGATACTTGTTCCTTTACTTTTTTAACATCACCCGTGTGCAGGCCACTCTATGCTAGGCTATGCAAGGCTAAACTAGCTGGCAGTAAACATACATGCCGTCAATGCAACAAAGTATGGAGAAAAAAAAAAAAAAAAAAAAAAAAAAAAACAGTAGGTCAAGTAAACTGGGTGTCCAAATACTTAATTTTCAAGAAACAGTAGTGAATAATATCTGGATAGTGTACTGCATCCTTTTGGAAGAGTACAAGAGGAACTGAAAAGAACTTCTGGATTCAACAAGTTAAATAAAAATGGTAAAAAACTGAGTTGAGCAGCTCAGAGAAATTTGCCAAAAAATTTGTCATTTGTGGTTAAATTGAACTTTGTTTAACAACATTTGGGTAAATTCAACATAGGGTCATTGAAAATACACTTTCAAAACTCCAAATCTATGTCTATACATAATTCACTGCCATTTTTCAGCTTACATGAACATAAGTGGCAATAAAACACCAACGACTTTTATTCTTTATGATTATGTTTACAGGAGCAAATTATCAATTAATAAGGACTTCTTTACCCATGGTTCCTTGCACAATACTATGTCATGACCTCAAAAACAAATTTTGATGTTTGCGCCACATAATCAGCTCCATATGTACGGCTTTTCTGATGTAGTAAACTTGCTGGGAAGCTCACCCGGTACAGCAATAAATTTGAATTGTACTTTCATAAGTACTGTAAACCACATGCTATTATAAAAGAACTCAAATACTTGTAGAAGCAAGATACAGTGGCAAGGAAATGCATTTTTATCTCATGTTTGCTTTTGGTAAATCTAGAGCACTAACCTTTTAGTGCCACTTAACAGACATTTCATTTCTGATCCACTGAGATTTTAACAACAACCAACTTCCGTTGTGGATAAAACTGAACACACTTTTAGCACCACTCACTGGACATTTCACTTTGAAAGTGTCGCGAAACATTCAAGAAGCTGTGTGCCACATGCATGATTTTAAATAAGTGTAGGTTGGTATTTATTTAAGGGAGTGAAACGGAGTCTTGGTTTTATGTTAGTCTTGGCTTTGCCTGTGTGGTTGCATTTACATTGTCCTTGGCCTAAACACTGTTTCCTGGCAACTTGGTCAAAACACTATAAAAATGAAGTCCATAACACTCTTCTAATCTCAATACCGTCTCAATATCATTGGCACTGATTCAAAAATCAAGATCATGCACTGAAGAAGTTCTTGCTCTACTTGTGTGTCAACATTTGAGTTACACACCAATGCATCAGGTCAAGGCGGAAAAACATCACCGAATAAACAGGCCCTGACAAGCCTGGGAATGAGCAGGGGAGTCACCGATACAATTCGAGCAGAGATTAAACCGGAGGCAAAAACATCACAAACTTAATGATCTCTGACATACAATAAATCCTTGTTGGTACCAGAAGGATAACAACCCAATATTTTTAGAGTCTCAAGCTGATCTCCATTCTCACTGATGGGCTATCAAGTTAATACAATGAAATGAGGTTAAACACAACCAGACACGCACGTACAAGTGGCGTCCTGTACTACAGTATCTTATTTTCCTGAGATTACCTTGGCAATTATACAGCTTCACAGCTGGGACGATCGGAATCCACCCAGCACAGAATGAGGTCAGAGGCCACTTTCAGGTCAAGACATGGAGGTCAGCATTGCACAACATAGTGGGACATGACCGATGACTGAGACCACATCACAGAGATTTGCACCCTGAGGTCTAGACAGTTTAAGTGTATTGTCAACAAACTTTTGTACAGAGCGCAGTAAAAGACAAAAACAACAGTGCAGGCTGTACTAACACCAAAGGAGACAACATTTCCACATAACACAGTACGACTGGCAGTTAAGGAATTCAACCTTTGAGCCAGTCATATATTGGATAAGACATTGGAAGAATAAAATAATGAGAAAACCACACTAATTACTGAGAAATTAGTCAAGTCAGGGGCTCGATTCCCAGTGAAAGCAAGAACTGATTAAAAAAACAAAAATGATTAAAAAAAAACAAAAATGCACTAATGTAAATGAAAGATTAGGAACCAAAGTTTTAAACATTAAGAAAAAAAAGTTTTGAAAAGTTATATTGGTTGTTATTTAATATAGAATATTTTCTCTATTTTTCTTAATTAATTGGCTAAATGGCATTGTTTGATCTCAAACAAACATCAGAAAACTCTTAATTAAATAACAACCTAAATATACTAAATGGTGATATCATTATCAAAAATAATTATCACCAAATAATCCACTGGCAATCCAATAGCAAACAGAAAACTACTTGCTGATTAAATATTTCAATAGAAAAGAAATGCACTCCATAGTTGTTTGAACTCAAAACAAAACTAGGGATGTGCCCGAATAGAGAATCCGTATTTAGAAAGGCATGGATAACGAAAAATGCGTTCTACGGAGCCACAAAAGGGACATGGTTAGCCGCTTGCTAGCAGTAGCCTGTTATATTACAGTACATACAATTTCACTTACCACATAAACAGAGAGAGGTAAGGAGAAATGGCCGATAGGACGATGTCGAATAATTTACAGATCCTGAGCACCACTAACAAACATCTAATCTTGTGAAATGTGTGGTAAGTAGTGCCGCTCCGTAGTACAGTAGGCTACGTGTGATCGTGAATCTCAAAAGTGAAAGTAAAAAGCAAACGTGAGTTCATAAGTGATTTCAATGTCCCGCATATTAATAACGGCTCCCTGATGCCCGCAATTTATATACAGGATAATTACCCAATGATATAATTGTGAGAGAAAGCAGTGAAATATATTTTTCTCGTATATCTCGTATGTATCGTATTTATTCCCTTTACGGTTACCGTAGTACACACCTTTACCTTTCCGAATACCGCATTCGGATTCGGGCACATCCCTAAAAGAACTTCATGCTGAGCTGAAAGGGTCCAGCTGCGGTTTCTCTGGACTCGTATAATCTGGAATGTGTTGAGTTATTGTACTTGGCTGAGCAGGTACAAAATGGCTCCATCACCAGTGTTTTGTCCTGTCTGGTTGGGTCTGTATGACCTTGCACGACTATTCTTGTGAGAAACTTATCCAGAATAATATGAAAAATGGCATGACGCTGGCAGCAACTCTTCACAAGTCTCACTGCTGAGTATCATCTTTCACGTGAGAAAGGACACCAAAGCATAACCTCTTCCATAAACCAGAATATCTGACCTTGACGATCACTCACATGCACCAGCCTCACGCATGCACCTACCTTTCATCAGCAGGAGAAATAACATGCTTACTCCCTATGGGATGCAAATGATAAGAAAAAACAAGCAATCTGCCTCACGGTCATTTTGGCTAAAAAGTGCAAAAGTGCGAGACAAATATGAGCCTCATTATGAATGAGCATGCAGGACAGCAGGAAGGTGCAGTGGGACTGAGTCCAGCGCAAGATAATACCAAATAACAGCCCTAATAAGCCCTCTAAGACCACAGAGAGCTTCAAAACAGCTTTATTACCTCAGATAGCAGTGACTAACACCGCCGAGTGCTCTTGTGAGAACGGAGAAGCTCAATGCAACCTGAGAGCTCCTCATGTCTCTCTTAAACTGAGTTCCTCTGCCTGTTATCTCAAATGGAGGTTAGAAGATTTGCTATCTATCTATCTATCTATCTATCTATAGTATATAAATCAAATGCAATATTCTGCAACTTATGACCAACTACATCATACACATGGGTCAGTGATTAAAAAACGTTTTGAAACCACTGCTAATGTAAGTGTTGTTGATAATAAAGCTGTGTAAGGCTCATTGGGGAGGACATGTTTATGTGGTGCCGCTGTCCTGGACCTGAGATTTTAGGATCTCTAGTGCATTACAAGACCAACAACTGTGCCTTCCAATTTTTATTACCTTTGTCTTTATTTCCCAGTTGTTCTGTTTGTCATCTTTCTAACTTAACTAACTTCATGTGGTCTGCTCACAGTCTCTCTCTATGTCTGGTATTGCCAGTGCAGAGAACCAGAGCTCAGGTAGGTTTGAAGTTGAAGCTTTGCCTGACCATAGCTTGTGTAACAGGTATTGAGTGCCACAAGGGATAAGACGGATCTAGCTACATTTCACTGGCTGCCCTAAAGCAGGAGAACTGGACACAGGCCAGCGGAACATTTACAATGAGAACAGGATGCACAAAACACATTTTTATCATTCACTGATGAAACACGTAATACCAAAAACTGCTGTATCTATCTTGAAAGGTTATAGTAAGTGTTCAAAAGTGAATTTGAACTGAATTGGCCAAACTCTGAGGAAGCTGATTTGGAATTTGAATTAGAATTAGAAAAACAGAAAGAGGGAATTTACTGAATTGTATTGTATTAAATAATCAACTGAAAATTCAATTATCAGTTAATTTGTCTAGACAAATCTTTATACAAGCCTTTTAGGCTTACAAACCCTCAAACTCCAATTTCAAACAAGGATTTATCAAGGCAACAGTTTACGTTTGTCTTTTCTAGTGACAAAACTGCAGTTACATGAATTTCTTTGAATTTCAATTCATTGAAATTCCGCTTCCTTAGACTTAAATTCAGATTCACAGTTCTAAATCTTGTTTTCTACCTAATTTCAAATTAACTTCTGTAATTTAATTGAATTTAAAAGGCACTCTCAATTGAGTTCTGAATGGTGCACAATCGTGTTGTAAGGTAAGCTTTTATTTGCCAATTAATCAGACTGAGTTGTGTTCAATGCATTTTAGCCTAAAGCCTCAGGTTAAACACCATCTTCATGCATCAGTATGAATCAGTGAGATCTACATTAATTTCAGCCCAATGCTCAGGCATAGAGGCAATCAAGCCTGCAGTGAGAAGGTCTCACATGCTGCCAGGGAACCCTTCAGCACACTGCAATCCACTTCAACCTCAAGACTTAACAACAGAGCCCACCTCACCCGATTAAGAGGGGAGGAAAGGCGAAAGAGAGAGGAAGATCAGATGGTGAGTCTAGAATAGGATGGGTCTGTATACATGAGTAAAGAAGCATTTGCTAAACCACTTAAAGAAACCCCACGTCGCCAGGAAGAGCTTTTTTAAGGTCAGACAGTCTATTAGTGTGGCATTACACATCCATTTAACTTCTCAGCTCGCACTGTAAACACTGGCATCTTTTTTAACACACTTCATAGTGTCAACACTTCTAATAGGCCAACAGCTTGGCTTATTTGGTTCTTGGTTTTTCATGGTTTCTTACTACACTGTAAAAAATTTCCACCAAATTTTATTTTTAGTATAATCAACCTGGCTCATTTCAGTCAAGTTATTTCAACCTAAATTATATTAGACAGATTTTAAAAAATGAGTTGAACCTCATATAACTTGGAAAAACCTATGTTGCCTTGATTATTTATTACATCTAACATTTTTTTTTTTTGGGGGGGGGGGGGTTTTATAGATTTTGAAACTTCAACTTATTCCTACAATGACCAAACCCAAGAATTAAAAATTGGGGCTTCAGGCTTAGTCCATGTTTATTAGGTATAAGGCCATCTATATGCTTTAACTGTTAGCATAGCTAACATACGAATGTCAAATTTACAAATCACAACACTGATGACTCATCTTGAACTCACAGCATTTTAATCCAATCAAATACTTTCTAGAATAAGGACGCCCCTCCCCTTAATGCCACCTGCCTCGCATTAGCAAGTAGCAAATCTTGTGTTTGTCAAATGATTTCATGAAGTTGTTTGCTCTGAAAAGCTATTTAACAGAAAATTAACTTGTTTATTTGACATTATAAAACTTTTTAAATCAACTTGTCATTCTAATTGTTTATATGAAGAAAGAGCATTACAAAAAAGACTTTGTATTGTATAAAGATAAGAGTCTTAATAAAAACCTGTGAGTGGAAAACTACTATATGGCCTGTAATGGCCCCCTGTATGGCCAATGGCACTGTATTCCAGTGATAGACATTTACAGAGCAGGCCAGGGTGCGTACACCATAAAACACAAATGCAGAGAGTCAACCTGTAAAAGAGCTGAGTCTAACAGTTGGCATTTTCCCCAGCAGTGCTGCATCTAAATCTTGTCTGTTGAAGGCTGGTTTTGTTTGGGGAACTATTTCTCGGCCCAGCTCTGAGCCTATTCAAACAGAACACCAAACACTACTTTGTGAGACTTCCCTCAGCCCTCGCTGGCCCTAAAGTTATTATCCTCCCTCCAAAATAAGCCTAGAAAACGACAGCCGGGCTGTTGAGTGCAAACCTCGAGAACACTAAGAGAAAAGACCCAGGGAGCGGCGAGCACTTTGAAAACCCATAACCATAATTATATCGGAGATGAATATCTTTGATCCGTGCGGAGCGGTGGGGTGGCAAGAGCGACACCATGAGGGAGGCTCGTTCTGCTTATTCACTCTCTCCGTTATTGGACTCGAGGTGAGAGCAATTTGAATGTCCTCACAGAGACACAAGGAGGAGAAAGATGGCAGAAACTGAATACAGAAGCGCCAAAGCGGTGGCTTTGTTGTGCACAATGGAGGGAATTTGCCACGTTATCAGGTACGACCCGAGCTCGGATGAATGCGGGGCTTTGTTTACCCGCCAAGGTCTTTAAAGGAAAACTCTGAGGTCTATTCTTCCTTTCACGTCTTTCTTTTCACTGTAGAAAGAGCGGTGTCCAAACCACCTGTGCTAACCTAAAAGAGATGCATCATGGGTAAACATCATGCTATGAATGCAAATTTTAGAAGAGTCAATGGATAGTGCGCATTAACCTTTTTAAATAATAATCCAAAGTGAGTCTGATCAGGATAACTGGCTGTTTTTGTTAGCATGCATCCTTAAGAAGACCTTACATCCTTTAAGTTCATCAGCGCTTATGTTGTTTTGTGAAGGGGGACGAGAAAAAGAAAACGAACAATGGCCCTGACCTTGTCTGTGGGTTCTCATGGCAACAGGGCACAGCCCACTGTTTGTGGGAGAGAGGGGGAAAACAGACACGCTAGTGAGCAGAACAGTTAACGGCCTTTAAAAGCAACAGGAGACACATCCCTCGCCACATCCAAATCTCATTCACTGCCAATATGTTGTCAGGAACATACTGAGTGCGTAATTACAGCCACAGCGATTTTCTGACTTCCTGCAACACTTCCTGCTGCCAGTTTTTTTATGTTTATTTTTTTATTATTATACACAATACCTTTTACACGACTGTACAGAACAGCAGAATTTATGACAGATGCTGAGAGGTTTAAGTGATGACAAGTAGGGCTGTGATCAGCTTTTTATATTATGGGCACAAGGAAGAATCATATTTAATCATTTATATTCAACAATATATCAATACTGTACATAGACAGGAATATTTATGTACATACACTGAAAAAATTTGGTGTAGAAACAATTTTCACTCAGAAATTGTTAGTATATTTTACACTTAATTACACGAAATGGCAAGTAACGCACAGAATTAAATATGAAATTTTGAAGTAGAAAGACTGAAATAGTATTATTATGCTTACTAAGGCTACATTTATTAAATCACAAATACATAAATATTATATATATATATATATATATATATATATATATATATATATATATATATATATATATATATATATATATATATATATATATATATATATATATATATATATATATTTTTTTTTTTTTTTTATAATTTTAATATTTATATTTCTGTGATGAAATTTCCAACAGTTTTCATTATCACGTGATCCTTCAAAAATTATTTTAATATGCTGATTTGGTGCTCAAGAACTATTTCTTACTATTATCATTGTTTAAAACCGAAAACAGTGATGCTTAATATTTTCATGGAAACCATGACATTCTTTGATGAATGAAAATGTTAAAAAGCAGCATTTTTTAAATATATATATATTTTTAAATATTACACTATAAATGACTGTACTGTCACTTTTGATCAAATTATTGTACCCCTGAGGAATAAAAGTATTAATTTCTTAAAAAAAAATAAACAATGTAAACAAATCGTAAAATCACAGTTGAACTGAACAGTATGAACTGATGCATGCATGTTTTAAACTATTACTAATACTACTATTTTCACTACTATTGCTATTACTAGTGTGCTGTTAGTATAGAGTAGTTTACATAAATTAAATTATCGTAATTATCCAATTTATCCAATTTTCCAATCATCTAATCATGGTGGCAGAAAAAGTACATATGAATTTTATGTTCATGTCCATTCATTTCAGATGGATTTAAACAATTCATTTACAATGAATCCATTACAAAACATCAAAAGAGGAAGTAACTTTTACATTAGAATTTTACATTAAAACATCTGAAAAAATAAGACCAAAAAATACAGCTCATGTGAGGTCATTTTATTATAGGCAACACTCCATCCTAACCACGCAAAAACAAAACTGTCAATAACAAGTAGTAGAACAATGATGCTGAAGACGAAGCTTTAATTGCTTATGCTCCATAATGAGTTTATGTGATTATAAGAGTGTTATGGCTCTCGTCACAGGCCGTCGTGAATGTTTATCTGCATTCTGAGGTTTAGTGGAGGGATGCTTTGATTACCATTAACATGCATCCACCTTTTAATAAAAACTTTGCCTGTGTGAAACACTACTGAAAAGAAGTCGCTGTAGGCCGGCGAGGTGCCGAGTTGCCTCATTGATATGTATCATCAATGTATAATGACACACAGGTAAGGAGAGGTGACAGCACAGTTCAGCCTCCTCAGCATGTGCTTATGCATGTATGAGAGAACCAGTCGCTTTGCAGTGTATGTCTGGTAGCACACGTGCGTCATCACAAGCACCTTACCTTAAGGCGAACTGTGAGGTCTGGGTGTGTTTGTCTTGGTAAATTAGTTAAACCACACACTAGTGTCATTTTGTCAGCTTCTTTTTCAGTCCTGTGTCAAATGTTCTTTTTAGTTTTTAGCATATATATTTAGTCAATGAAAACCTCATGTTTTAGTCATGCTACATAATGGTTAAACTATTATTCACAATTGTTTTGCTCAAAATTTTTGCGATTACTGGTTATGATTATTGCCGTTTGAGGAATTTCATCAGAATTACTGAATTAAGGCCTGTTCACCCCAAGGACAATAACTGTAAAGATAATGATAAAGATATAGTTCTAAAAATCGTTCTTTATATTAAATAATAGTAGAGTCCACACCACAGCTATAACGATAAAGGCACAGAGAAATTATATCGTTGGAATCACTTTCAGAACAATTTTTTTCCAGCTGATGAACGATAAAACATTGACACCCAATCAGAATCAATCCTGCTGTCACGAGCTAGAGAATTTAAAGGGGCAGACGCGGGTCCGCTTAAAACAAACAGAGGATATAGTTTGCTGTTCTGAACGCTAGTATCGTTATCTTTACAGTTATCATTCTTGGTGTGAACGGGCCTTTACAGAACTGCTTTCACTTACAAGACAAGAATGTCAACTCACACACATTTATGAGTTTATTGGTTTATCCCCATCTAGTTTTCTAGTTTCTAGTTTTATTACCCCCATCTAGTTTCCTGATTTATTAAATTATAATATAAAGGAATCCAGTCTCTAGTCATTATGAAAATTGGTACAACTCAAAAGCTTCTCTCAAATCTAAAACAGTGAAATTCTTAACATTAAATCCAATAATTCCAAATTATATTCATTTTCTTAAAATAACAAAAAAATGACTTTGCATTGTGGCACAGGAGTTGTATAAGCGCATCTGTTCAGCAACTACATTCACAATCAATATAGTCAAGATCCATGTTTGGATGTTGCAGATTTATGTAGCAAACGGCAGAGTGAAGAAACACTGGCTGTATTACATTTTCATTTAAGCAGAATATCTTGAAGGTGATTGCTAAGCTCCAACTTATATGCTTGTCAATGTTTTAAGATCATCTTTTTTCCTTTCTTTCTTTCTTTTTTTTGTAAAGAGATTGCGCTCATGGTTGCCAGATTTCAAAGATAAAGTAAAAAGAAAAGCTCCATTTTAAACTCTTGACATCTGGCAACCCCAAGCATACAATATCGTTGTATGCCTTATTTTATTGTTGTAGAAAATATAGAGAGAGTTTAGATACAGTTTTTTTTTTTTTTAACTATATTTCAGTCTTCTGTCTTTTTTCATCAAGTTTAATTTCAGTGTCTTTTTGTCTTTGCCTCGTCTTAGGCATCGAAAAAAGATCTGAATATTTTTTTTAATCATAGTTTTTGTTAATGCACTACCACATACTAATGTAGAGAGGTTAATAAATACCAATTTGTCCATAGCTAACGCTATGTCAAAATACAGAATTAGTGCACGATTTGCACAAGAAATTAAATCAAGCTCTTGTGTTTGATTAATCAAAGAAGCCATGAACATGTATTAGCTATTCTATCATTTAAAAAAAATGATGCGCCCATCAGATTTAGCTTTGAAGGACACGTTGGTGTTGATGCTGCACCAACGCTGGCATGATCCTACAGCCGTCAGGTGGCTGGAAGTACAGAAGAGCAGGTGGCTGCTGTCTAAGCCACCCAAAGCCCCTGATGGTGAGCTCATCCTCTTAAGGTTTACTCCTCCATGAGTGTCTGCCATCGGGGAAAAATAAAAAAAAACACCACGGACACCACTAATAAAAAACAGCCTTAGTCTACTCATAGATGGCACTGCCATATGGCATGTCGGACACAAACAGATAAGAAAGGCGCTTAGTTTTGTTTGTCAGCGAATCTGGGTAATTACTTACTAGCTTAGACCAGCATGAACTGGTCTTGTTGTTCACCAGCAAACATGCGTGTGTTTATATCTTTTTCTACACTTACACAAACTCATTATATGTTGGCACTGGCAGTCTTGTTCTCTTTCTCTATTCATGGGGATGACTGCACAAACATAATACACAGCGTCAAAACCTTTGTACATGCTACTAATCCCATCAGCCCTTGTATAACAAGTTTGCATTATTATGTCCAAGTGCTCGGATGTAAATGACCACCTCAGCTGACCGTCCATGAGCCTGAAGTCAACATTAGCCATTCAACAATATACAGTCTCTAACTGAAAACCAGTAACCACAGAGGAAGACTGTTTCAAGTTAGCAGCATCCACCAACAACTTAATAATATGCTACACTGTAAGTAAATATAACAACAAAATGTGTTTTGAAGACAATCCCATGATTATGGAAGCCTGTTTCCACCACAAAATAAAATTAAATAAATGAATAAATAAATATTAAATAAATAAAAAAAAGTATTGCAAATGTTTATATCTAAAATTCAGACATTTTACTTAAAATTGCGAGATATAGGCCTGGTTTCATAGACAGGGCTTAGACTAAACCAGGATTAGGCCATAGTTCAATTAGGACATTTAAGTAATTTTTATAAACATTCCTTAGAAAAAAAGCATTACTGGTGTGCATCTTAAGACAAAACAAAGGCACTGACATGTTTTAAGATCAGTGAGTGCAAGTTTCTTTCAGTTGAAACAGCTCAGATTTACATTTTAGTCTAGGACTAGGCTTAAGCCTTGTCTGTGAAACCGGGGGATAAACTCAGAATTCTGACTTAATTTCAAGTCTGCGTGCTGCAATTCTGACTTTTTTTCCCCACAATTCTAAATGTACATTTTGCAATTTTTCTCAGAATTCTGAGTTTACATATAAAACTGCAAGACATAAACTCAGAATCTCCCAATTCCGAGAAACAGTCAACACTGTGAGATATAAACTCAGAACTCTGACCTTCTTTCTCGTAATTCTGAGCTTTTTTCCTCTGAATTCTAAATTTACATCTCACAATTCTGTTTTCCTGCAATTGCAAGTGTATATCTCACAATTGTGAGTTCATATCTTGCAATTCAGAATTGTGAGATGTAAACTCAAAACTGCAAGAAAAAAGTCAGAATTTAATTAAATTTTTCTCTACATATAATTAGCATTACATTCTGCTATATATATGTATGTATGTGTGTGTGAAAAGTACATTTATTCTTTTGCTAGATACTTTTAACCAAAGCGACATACATTCATGCAGTCCAGTTATTCATATTAAATGTATCAAACCTTGGTATTGCTAGCAACACAGTCTATAATTTGAATTTCAGAAGTAGCACTTTTGTATCGTTCTGTTATAACTGTAAATCAAATGAATGTCACTCTGTCTGACACACGCCAGCAAATACAGTTATAATTACAAGAATTAATCAATCCAAGTTCAGAGTGAAATGGGTGCAAATAATTATAATGATTGCCTGCTGTTGCAGACGCAGGTAAATGAAACGATGTCATGCCGTGCTGAGGTCTCACAGCATTGGCTAATTGTCTTTGTGACTCAGACCCTTGAGACAGAATATCTGACCGCACTTGCTTCATTCATTAACACTGGGCCTGTTTAGCACCTGGTTATTACAGCCAATGAGAGCCTATCTAGAGACACTTAAACTAGCCTGTGGTTAATGTCGTCATATGATTTTCCAACCGTTTTTAAAACAAGACTTTTCAAATTAGAGATAAATGTCCTCACCATCTTAGCCCTTTTTATGTATACATACATAAAATGTAAACTTTATATTTTTAAATTCAAAAACAATAATGTCAGACACAACTTTTTTTCTTAGAATTGTGAAATATAAACTTAGAATTCTGACTTTCTCACAACTCTGAGTTTATATCTCACAATTCTGACTTTTTTCTCTGAATTCTGAGTTTACATCTCTTTCTTTTTGTTTCTGCCACAAAAAATGTAATTGCACCTATTTATCTCACAATTCTGACTTTTTCATTCAATTGCAAGTTTATATCTCAGAATTCCAACTTTTCTTCTCGGAATTTTGAGTTTATATTTCGTGAAAGTTAGCATTTTTTTTCTCAGAATTACAATTCTTACGAGAAACTCAGAACTCAGAAATGTAATAAAAAAAATCTGAATTGTGAGTCACAACTTCCTTATATATATATATATATATATATATTATTCTGTGGCAGAAACAGGCTCCTAAAGCATCAGTCATTAGTCTTGCAAAGCTGACTTTTGAGTAATAGCATAAAATCTGGTCCACTTTATTCTGACCAATAACCAACCACTTGTACAGGAAGAGACCACTTGACCTAGAAAACATGCATACCTGTTACTAAAGCATTTTTTTCTGAATAACATGAGTGCTGGGCTCATTAAAGTAATGCTTTATTCAGAACCTGACTGATTTTAATAGCCTGAGTCACCCGTTTAGTCCTTAGACTGAAAACAACAGAAATCCACCACAAGAGTACACAAAATGTACTCACTGCAGATTACACAAATACAGGTCTGCAGTCGCCTTTTTGAGGCAGTTATGCACATATATCCTTCATTGAGAAGGAATAGTAATATGTAGTGCTGACTCTGTGCCACACACACACACAATAACTGATACATCTGTTTGGTCTGACCTGGTCATCCACTTTGTGGGCTATAATAGTGGCTCCTTCCTCCAGTTCAGCATCATTCAATGGCCGAATCCGCAGGGCCACCTGCAAAACAAAACAAAACAAAAAAATGTAATGTACTGGTATAGTATTAGAATCCTAAACTATTTTTAAAAAAGCAGAATACCACTGAATCAGAAATAAACACTGATGGGTCACAGTGCAGCGATGCAGCTCTGCAATCTAGGTAGTTAATTATGCAGTATGAATATTATAGCTGGAGGCTATTATTGCTTGTAGAGCAACAAATGCCATGCAAACATTTAATATGCTTAACGGGATGCGGCAAAAGCAGTTCTGTTATGTTGCTCACAGCCAATACTCGCATTAAGTTAATGTCTCCACCTAAATATGGGCCACAGATTCACAGAGCAATTTTTTATTTTCATTATTATTAATATTATTAATTTTATAATCATATAGAAACTAGCCTAGAAAGGGTACATGACTGTCTCACATTTACATTAGCTAAAGCACTGGAATGATGTATTATAGTGGAAGAAGAGAAAGGGAACTTTAAACTGCCGCTGTGAATTATTGAGAGGGGGGCAAAAAAAATCACTAGAAAACAGGTATTAAGCTCCCAGAGAATCTAAATATAACAAGTGTAGACTTGTTTGGGGGTTTTAAGTAGACAAGCTGTCAGGGAATGAAACATGACTATAGAAGTGAATAAAATCCATGTTTATTTCTCTATATAGATTTATTTACATTAACTCACGCATTTCTATCCCATATTTGCACATAAATCTAAACACAGTTAAAGCTCTAAAATGTGCATGCATGCAATATGCATGCTCCTATACATAGTTTATGCATGATGTGTCCATGTTTTGATTTCACAGATTCTATAACTGATCACTATATCTAATGTATTAAGTTGTCCACATATCTTTGCATCACTAGATCATTTGAAATGGTTCTGCGATGTAAGAAATTCATTTTAAAAATCTTCATATAGTCTCTCAATATAAGCTCATAAGAACTGCATTTATAATAATTATATATAGAAAGATCAAAATGCTGCTTAAAATTAAGTTTAGATCAAGTTTAGCATGTCCACCACATAACGTGTCAACTTTCCAAAATTATTTCATATCAAAGACCCACATACATAAAAAAAAACATCACGTATACAGTTGAAATAAAACACTGTAAAGATACAAGATATGCGGATAAAATATAAGATAACTATATCTTATAATACATGTACTTCATATAAGCAAACTCTAGTTACACAAGTGCATCAGAATGCATACAAATGTATAGATTATATAATATAATAGCCTACATAATTTGGTTGAAACAAAGTTTACAGCTACAGAATGTTGTTAGAATATAAGCTGTATATTTGATGATACACACAAACAAATATATAAATACAGTCTCTAATCTACATGAATGCATACATATTTGGCTGAACACAGTCTACAAACTCTACAAGACACAAGTGCAGGTAAATAATAATAAGCCAGTGGACTTACTGTCAGCTGATGGTCCTTTGATTCTCCAGTGTCCTTCATCGTAATGTTTTGCAGGACGTTTTCACGGCGATTTGTCAACTAAAACATGCGCATCAGGTGAAGAGAGCACAACAGACGCCGCGCGGTCATGATTCATGCAATAATTCACCTGCGCCTCTCTCTCAAAGATTATATAAACACACTGAACGATCAAACACGGGTCGCGAGCGTCTCTTAAACGCCCGTCAGGTCCATGTCTGAGCAGGATGTGTGTTTCTCCACCCACAGTAAACCCGTGAGTGAGTGTGTGTGTGTGTGTTGTGTTTGTGATGTCCCTAGAGATGAGCAGCAGTGCAGTGCGCACTGAGACGCTGATGCTTCTTCACTCTCAGACTCTGAGACAGCAGCGACACCTGCTGGTCAGGAATTATACTGCAGCTTTCTTCCTTCGATTCAATGCTGTTTTAGTCCTGTTTTATGTCAGTGTCTAATTCCATAAAATAAGGAAATCATTTATATAAAAAATATATACATTAATATTATAGTATGCAAATTATTTTTATATATTAATATAAATATATTTCTAATTATTGTGTATTATATATGTTATTTAATTATTATATATTAATATAAATAATATTGTTTGGGTTAAATAAACATTAATAACAAAGTCAACTTATTTATTTAATTTTTGTAATTTTTTATTTATTTTTTGACGTTTGCATGACTCAGCAATACTTTTCGTAATTCAGCAACCCATGATGTTCGTATGCCCCTCAAATTACAAATAAACAAACTATTAATTTTATTCAGAAACTAAAAAGAAAAATAATCATAATAATATTAGATGTCTGCTCAGGGTCCATTTACTGCATGAATCAAATTTATTTTGAATTTTTTGTCATGTTATTGACCTATTCACACAATACCAGTATTTTAAAATCTTAAAACACATGTGGAAGGATATAATGACAAATATAATCAAACAATATTGAATATTTACAACTGATTACCAGTTTCATAATTCCATTTCAGACATCATTTGATGTTATTTTGAGGATATGAAAGATGAGTGAAAGTCTGAAACAAAACTGACCACTGCTGGACTAATTGCAATAATCACACATTAATAAAATAAAAATGCTAAATGTATTTTATTTAATTAGACACTTACATGACATAACATAAGACAAACAATAAACATTCAGTTGCATTTATTCCTTAAATTCAACATGAAATCACCAGTTTACTTAATGCACATTCCTGGTCAAGTCAAGTTTATTTGTATAGCACATTCACAATGCATATTGTTTCAAAGCAGCTTTACAGAGTTCCTGGTCATACTGTGAAACTCCACCCTGTTATTTGAATGCCCTCTTCACACAATCTAATATGTTCATGATAAATAAAAGTTTTCTTACTGAACATCCCATTTCACTCAGAAATACATCACATTATGGAAGTAAAATGGGTTTGCGAACATAATATGAGACCAGCTCTGTTTTGGCAATCTACAAAGAGATTTCTCTTCTTGTAAAAGAAGAAACACCATTAGTTTCATGCTCCTCCTGGAAATCTTTCTCTTCACACACACCTTTCTCCTGAAGGGAATAAGAAAAGACAGATCGAAAACTATGAGACCAGCCAAACCACTTTTTTGTCCAATTAACTGCCTACAGAAATCATGTGAGACACATAAAACAAATCTAATTATAAACCCCCTCTTTATTTTCAAATAACTTAGGTCCTTGAAAAGGCCAAAACCATTGATCACATGAGCCTTTGAGTAGAAAAGCCTATAGCAATACACTTCTGATGCTCACGCAAGCTCAAATGCCTCCTCACCAATCACAGAGGAGTATAAAGCATTCTGGGTATAGACGATATAGACTTTATTGATTTTTCTTTCTTTGTCTTTCACAATAGAGCTTTTTCAACCTAGCTATCAGGGTTATATATAGAGCTCAGGACCCTTATCTTATTGGAGCAACAGTCCAAACAAGGGGTGCAATTTGTTTAAGCTCCACAAAGGGGGCAATTTCATTTGACAGGCTGTTCTGAAACACACACATATGACAACACCCATCAAAACACACAGATGTGTGGTTAAAAACCTTGATTATAGGTTTTAGATGTCAGGTCTGACATTTAAAACTTTAGAATAATCATGTTAACTCTAGAAGCAAAACATCCTTCACCTTATCTCGTTCTTTCTCCTCTTTCTTCTTCTCGGCTTCCATGATGTCGAAGAACTCTCTCTCTGCACGGGCCACCAGCTCTTCTGCGCTCTCCTCCCCGTCTGCCTCTTTGCCCTCGTCCTCTCGGCTCGGAGCGGAGCGGCTGCGTTCCTTCAGACGCATCTCTCTGTGCCAAGCTTCCAGAATCTTCTCCCGCTTGGTCTCGCGTTCAAACATCTGCAAAATACACAAGTTCAGTATATGACAGATGGATATACAGTACATACAAATGTATGTTTGCATCCTTTTTTATGGGTGTTAAATGGGTGATTCTTCAGTTAGGTGAACTGTATGTGCATACAATCTTCTCAGCTGGGGTTTTTGCTTTGCGATTGCATGAAACCACAAGACCCTGCTCTGTGCCCACCATGAACTTAGTGGGCTTGTGCAATCAAAAACAAAGCATGTTTAAGTTCTCAACATCTATTTCAACAAGTGAGCCAAAAACTAAGAACTGCTCTTACCATAGTGGTCTCAAACTCCAGCGAGACTGCACCAAGGGTATTATCAAGGTTCCCCTTCTTACTAGGGTCCAGTACGAGTCTCTCAGTGGGCTCACTCATCTTACGAATGTCCCACCACAGTACCTGGTGTCAGATGCATGAGTATCTTTGACTTCATTAGTATGCAGTGCAAGTCTCAGTGAAATATTGTGTGGTTTATTTCTTTATTTTTAGACTTTTGTGTCACTGCACACAGACCTGGCCATTTGTAGAAGCCGAGAAGATGTCCGTTCCTGTCTTCGACTGCAACCAGATGACTTTGTAGACAGGATCTCTATGGCTGTGTTCGATGGTGGACATCTCTACTGGTTGGCTGCCTTTACGAGTGTTCCAATATGCTGGTAATGGGTTAAAACACAAGGTTATTCATGTGCATTTACACAAATACATCTACAAATGCCATTCTAAAGTGCATACGCATTTAATCTTTGCATTCAGTGCCATAGACTATTAGTCTAGCCATTAGACTTTACAAAGAGCCACATCTTTTTTATCTAGCAAATGCTATTCAGACAAGGTCAAAGGTACTTTTTTCCATTAACCATAATTTATTGAGAACTAAAACTGCACAGAGCGACTGAGGCCAATCTCATTACACCATTAAAAGAGTTCAGATGGTTATAAGTGTTTTGGTTGCTGGAATAGAACATGATTAATTGTGCATCCAGAGAGGCGCTCAGGTAATCAAACCCACCGATTTGTCCAGTGTAGCTTCCCCCAACAAGAATGTGTGAATCTTTTGGGTTGTACACCAGACTTACAAGTGGAGATACAGGTTTCAGTGTCATTTCAGGTTTATTGGGATTTCCTGAAAGTGAAAAACATTTATATATATATATATATATATATATTTGTCTTTACTATGATACATGACTCTTCTTATGTTATACCAATAGCTGTTCATATGTTATACCAATGTCCCATATGTAGGAGTCAAAGCTCATGTCATTGGGTGCTCTTTGAAACTCCAGGGAGGAGTAGGCGACAGCAAGTTTATGGTTGCCATCAGGGTGCCAGGACAAACTGGTGGCTGTGCGCTTCACTTCATTTGGGTCTCTAGAAAAAACAGATAACCCACAGATTCCCAAAGTATAAAAAAATATATAAGATTCAAGAATATATGGTTCTATTTATGTAAATAATTCTGAAAAAAGGGGAAAAAAAGAATAATTCGACTTTTTAGAACAAGTCCATCCTAATGTGTACTTGTAAATAGGGGTTAATCATTTTTTGATAATTGATAATAATAAGAAATTGATTATTGATAATCAATAATAATAAAAAATGTTTCTTGAGCTCTAAAAGAAATAAATTAATTTTTGAGCAGCTAATTTAAATTATAAGATTTTATATATATATATATATATATATGTGTGTGTGTGTGTGTGTGTGTGTGTGTTTAATTTAAGTATTTTAAACTGTATATATAATTCCTTTTGGAGCTAAAGAAATATTTCTTATCAGTGTTGGTAACCATTGCAATGCTTAATATGGAAAATATTTTTCAGGATTCTCTGACTAATAGAAAGTTCAAAAGAACAGCATTTATTAGAATTAACTGTCGCTTTTGATCAATTTAATGCATCCTTGCTGAATAAAACTCTTAATTTCTCTAAAAAAGTCTTACTGATCTCAGAGTTTTTGTATGGTAACATATATGACGTGGCAGGCAGAATGTCCACATGCAGCTGGACGGTCTGAAAAGTTACACTGGCGTCCAAACTCACTGCGTTTCTTTGTGCACACGTACACAATCTCCATTTTAGCTGAAGGTAAGAAATGTTAAAAGAGGATGGTGTAAACAATTCTTGATTACATATGAATTGATACTTTTTTTTTCTTCTTTTACATTAATTTGTGGGTTAAACTTTTTGCTTTCACTAGCTAATCTTAAATGGTCCACTAGAGTGACATTTTTTTAATATAAATATTTAAAATTAATACGGTCATAAATGTCTCTGTAATTATTATACATAACATTTTGAGAGATATTTTGTTTAAAATAGAGGGATTATAGTATGTCACACCCATTTACAGATGAGAAAATCATCCTGGTGATAAATTATGGGTGACAAATATGACAAGTATGACATATAACTCCTCACTTAATGATGTAATTAATGTTTCTATAAGTATTATACATAGCGTATTGTATTGTATTGTATTATTAACTAGTTTTAGAGGAATTAAAGAATGTCACACCCACTTACATATATATATATATAAGTTTCTATAATTATTATACATTTTAAAACTTAGTTTTGAAGTTTTTTGTTTAAAATATTTTAAGCTGAAACTCTGAAAACAAACATTTTGTGTTGTAAATGAGTGAAAAAAAAAAATCATAAACGTTTTAACTTTTAAGTTATATTAAATTACAACACGGACTAAACCTGTTACCTGCCATTACAAAGCCTCACAAGACTGTTAAACGTTCCCGGACAAAAAAAAAAAAAAAAAAAAAAAAAAAAAAAAAAAGTTCAGAACCTGCTTCGTTTATGTAGCAGCATCACAGTAACGTTAGTAGCCCTAAAATACTTCCCCCTTCTTTCCTTTTAAGAACGTCCAGTCAAACAGCAGCACAACGATATCATAAGGTCTTTAAAAAACAAAGTATGATTATTATGGACATTTCACTGAGCAGTTAAATGACTAATACTGTGTCAAAAGTTGCTTTGGAAGGACTTTTAAGTGCTGCACAAACAAACATTAAAACATAACATACCAAGGCATGTAACAGTCTATGGCAGGCACCCGTTTGGTGTCAAATCTTTCAAAATAAGACATGGTATTAATCATACCTGATTTTGTGATTTTTAGGGTTTTGATGGTTTGAGGGTCTGTAGGAGTTTACCGAAACCTAACAGTGCGGCGCAAGGGACGTCACGTTTACAGACTTTTACTCTTTAAATTAATTCATAATTAATAGCAATGAATACCAAAAGCAATGCATTGTTCATATAGATATAAACGCGTTATTTTATGTTTCATCAAATTAAGCTAACATTCTACACTTACTTACCATAATCTACTCTCTTTTTGCTGATGTTAGGCAAAAGCGCCAGTAGAGGGCGCCATATATCAACAATGAGGAAAAACACCATTCACTCCTATTCAGGAGTTATAAGAAATAGAAAACAGTTAACTTCAGTTTTACTTCGTTTTCATTTGCTTAACTTTAAGCAACGCATCCTTGTCAAACATTAGCCTACTACTGACCGCTATATCTCAGTAACTGTAAGGTTTTGAGTGAAGTCCATTTGTACAAACGCTTGTTTTCTAGTTTATCGGATTCAAACATTCATTTCAAAACGCTTTTAAATTAGAATCACATTCGTGATTTTTCACCCTACAAACTGAAACCGTCATATGATAAATCGTCATATTTCTGCAATAGTTTCATAAGGTTTACATTTTGTTGCAAAGTCAATAATAGTGTTTTATGGCAGCATTATCAGAGTGACAACTTAACCTATATAGTGTGAAAACGTCCTGCTACTGGCTATAAGTGAAGTGTCTATACATACAGTAAATGTTATGTGCCTATAACTTTCAAAAATAACTGTTACACTCATAGGTCTGAATTAAACTCAAAATGGTTTTATTATTTCCATGTTTCTGTCCTCTAAATTAAACAGAACTCAAGCACCACCCTCAGTGTCTGCAACACAGTGCTATTCATGCACCCAAAGTATTAAAATAAGTTTTAAAAAAAAATATTAAAAAAAAACAAATGGATGCGACCATAAATCTCAAATGAGAACACACCGTACAAGCATCTGTCCAAGTAGCTGATTTTATCAAACAACATACTGAAAATGGCACACAAGAATGGAGCAAAGAAATACAAATAATCACAGCATTGGTTATCATACAGGTTATTTACAGCTGGTCAACAGGTTAATACAAAGCATATGCCATTTGCATCATGGGAAGAAATTGGCTCAGTGTGCTCTTAGAGTTGATATGAGATCTGCGATTTTAAGTTCCAAGTAAAATGACTCCTCGTTTGTGCCTGCTGGAAATGAGGTAAACGTCTTTCAGGATGTCAGAAACATCACTTGTGGAACAAATTTACTCATCACTTTAAACTTCAAGTGATCACGTTGTGCTTAAAATGCCTCTACATGCATAAAACAAACAGGAAAGCTTTTATTCCCCGCTTCCATAGATACACACCAGCGGTCGCTCACTGAATAAAGCAATGAAAGGGAAAGAAAACAAAGGCTTTAGAGGCACAAAACATGCTTCCATTCTTGGCACAAAACACATTTAGAAAACAAAAGAGGCTTCACTTCAAAATAAGAAGATGCATTAGTACATCTGTACAGTTAGCCATCATAAAAAGTGATGACATGTCCATGAAGTCCACACTGCACAGTAGCTAAAAAACGTAAGACACCTTTTCATGAGCAACTGCTTAGAAAAGTACCTAGCAAACCTACTATGTTGATGCTCGCAATGCTGTACACTATGTAGGACTAAATGTCCAATGGACAGAATATTAATACTTCAACCAGTGTCCACACTTAAATGTACATAATCGTTGACAAATGGGTAACCTTTATAAGGTTATGTACTCGGTAAGAAAAAATGCTCAATTTCTATGCCTAAAAAATAGTGGTCCCACTATATTTATATTAGTTGTCTTTAACCTCTATGTTCTTATGAAAAAAAATAAATAAATAAAAAAAAACAACAATCAATTGTTATTTGTCAGTGTTGTTATTGTTAACTAAAATTAATTGAAAATAATTTTCAGTAATTGAAATGAAACTGAAATTAAATTAAATTAGATAAAAAATGAAGTATTTTAAATCATATTATATATATATATATATATATATATATATATATATATATATATATATATATAATAAGGATTGTGTTCACTTTGTATTGTAGAACACTTGCTATTGAGATTGAATGCAGTTAAGCTGAGGGACAGGTTTCATGGTATGGTTAGTATTAAGTTTTAGTTTTATGGGTAGGTTAACAATGTCATTTATGCAATAGATGCAATTATAGAAATGAATTACCGATGTAATTACATGCACATATATATATTTTTTAATATAAGTACAATGTAAAGACATGCATGTACACAATACGTGCACTGCATCAAATGATTGATTTAAATGTTAGTACATAGTAGTTAAAGACACAATATAAAGTGGGTGCAAAATAGTTTTTGTTACCCACGTCGAACAGTTTCTGCAGTTGAAAAGGCAATAAGGAAGACCAACTTGATGAAAACGTACAAATAAAACATCGCAAATACAACGAAGCGTCGCACCATCATCAGAATGATTGACAAACACACATACATGCAAGCACCCATACGCACACACTGAGTGCTCTTAAAATGACGTTCTCCTTTCAGACTGTGCTCCTTTAACACAAAGATGGCTGCACACACATGCTGGCGTGAAGAGTTTTCCCATGTGTCCATATTTCCAGAGTGTGAAGACTCACACCAGAGGACAACAGAACAGTTCTACGCTCGGAAATCCTCCCCAAAGTGTCTGATCTGGTCTTCGGTCATGGAGAGGTAGGTGGCTCTCATGGTTGGAGAGTACTGTGGAAAACATCCACACAGGAGTCACAGACTGACAATATATACACATCACTAAGAACATTCAAAGCATTTTTCAAGAGTGAAATGAACATGAACTAGACTTTTTGTGTTTGTTATGGACTACAAGTTTACTGATGACACCAAGGCACGTTGTTTTAGCTTGTTAATATCTAAAAGATTGTAAAAATGAAAATTCTATCATTTACTCACCCTCATGTCACTCTAAACCTGTATCAAGTTATTAGCTAACAAAAGGGTTTATAAGGCATGCTAGGGGCCAGACAACACTACAATCCGACAGAGAAATGCTCTTGTAAATGCATTCTGACCTCCTATAGGGGACGTGCTCTACATAGCTCATCTGTGTCTAATATACAACATATGTGGGTATGTCTATGAGGATCCATGCCAGGAGTGAAAAAGGGAAAAATCACCCACACAGAATTTATTCAAACGCATGGGGAAAAACAAGGGATGAAATATAAGAAAAAAAAAGGGAAGAGAACAAAGGGACCGGGACAATAATACTGTAATCATACAGCAACTTACGCGGTTTCTATATGGCTGAGAGTAAAGCTCCAAAAAGAATTTTATTTTTTGGTTAAAATAAGGAAGAAATATAAGAACAGAAACATACAAACAGAGAAACATACGAACAAACAAAGAAAAAACGTAAAAGAAGCTATTAGCAGAAGACAGTAGAAAGCCACTGGCTATCAAAGGACAAATAGAAGTTTAAGGGTTGAAAAATCATGGCAAAGAGTTAAAAGTCAACATGAAATCAAAATTTTGCCCATTTAGTCTCTTCATACATGGTCTAATTTTTGTTTTGATGAGAGTGCGCACAATAATATTGGAAATAAGTACTAAGGAAGTACACTACTGTTCAAAAGCTAAAGTTTGTAAGTGTTTTGTGTTTTTGAAAGAAGTCTTTTATGCTTATAAATAAAATAACTGGTTTTCTATTTTAATATATTTTTAAATGTAATTATTCCTGTAATGCAAAGCAGAATTTTGAGCATCATTACTCCATTCTTCAATGTCACATGATCCTTCAGAAATCATTCTAATATGCTGATTTGGTGTTCAAGAAACATTTCTTATTACAATGCTGAAAACAATTTTTGCAGAAACAATGATTTTTATTATTTGATAGAATATATACTTTTGAACAATAGTGTACATATGGCCAATTTTGATTTCATATTGACCCTTAAAATGATTGTGAAAAAGGTTAAATCTTTGGTGTGATTTATTGTCATTGTGCCAACATGAGTGTATGTGTGGTCATGAGAAGGGCTTGGCCTCTGGAGCCCAACGCACCGAAGGAGGAGGAGATCCCCTCCCGATCAGAGGCACATTCTCATAGCGCGGGTTTCCTCCAAACAGCGCAGACTGGTTCCTGTCAAAACAAGACAGTGATGAATGAAAAGAAAAAATGAGGGCGAGAGTTATGAGAAAGCGAATGAGAAAGGAAATATTTTAGAAATAATAAAGCAAGTGAACTTTATCTAATATTCCTCAAGAAAGGAAACTCAATCAACATCTCCTCTATATTACATCCAAAAGTTATTGAATTGCACTGTCACACAAAATTCAGACACATCAATCTGAAAACAGGAAATCACAGAATATGAAAAAGAATAAATCACGTTTAAGGTGGACTCTTACATATATTCTGACAGGGGTGCGTTGGTCACAGCCTGTGTTGGAGGGTGCAGGCTGGTCTGGCTGCCCATGCTGCTACTGTAACTGCAGAAGCTGTGCATGTTGCCCTGGTGCGAATGGTGGGATGTCATTCGCCGGCTCTGAGGGTTAAACGGGTCCCCATCATCAATGTCATCGTAATCTCTATCTCTGTGAAGAGAATGAGAAGCATTGCTTATACTTTCATTCAAAAGTTTGGGGGCGGTAAGATTTTTCTCCTATGCTAACCAAGGCTGCATTTACATTATTAAAACTACAGAACAAAAGTGCAATTTACAAATATAGCACCATCAGAATTAAAAATACAAGAATTAATGGGATGATTCACCCTAGAGTTGTTCCAAACTTAAGTTTCTTTCTTCTGTTGAACATAAAAGACAATATTTTGAAGAATGTAGGTAACCAAACAGTTTTTGGTGCTCACTGAATTCCATTTTTTTCATACTATGGAACTCAATGGGGACCAGCAACTGTTTGGTTTTTCACATGCTTCAAAATATCTTCTTTTATGTTCAACAGAAGAAATAAACTCTTACAGGTTTGGAATAACTTGACAGTGTGTAAATGATAACAGAATTTTCATTTTTGGATAAACTATCCCTTTAAGCAGTCAAGCACAACAGAGAGAAAATAAGGAGCTAAGCAAGAATAGCAGGGAACATCAGACTAATTGAAAAAAAAAAAGAAAACGAATGAAAGACTATTACTAAAAGAAAATTGGTAATTGAAGACTTGTTGATAATTTTAAGCAAATTGGTTGAAAACCCACTTGCAATGTGACATAACTACTTATTTTTGACCAACAGGTGGCGTAGCCACCAAATTGATCTGGTGTGGTTAGACCCAGTTTGGCATCATGCCATCAAATTCGACTAGGAGTTATACAAAAATGGTTTCAGAAAGCAATGTAAGTATATTTGTACATTGCGTTATCTCTTGTGACAACTACATGACACCACTGGTATATGCCACACAAAATCTAAACAGACCAGTTTTTGAATTTTGATCAAAC
>CM077256.1:6108013-6183013 GCA_039654775.1 Spinibarbus caldwelli
GTATAGGCAATAGGAAATGGGGATGCAGACACTATGCTATAATGTCTGTCTAAGGAAAACAACAGACATGCAGAAACACCATGCACACACTCTCACATATAGTCTGCACATAAACATCCCCAGGCTGTGAAAGGAACACATATTTCTGTCAACAATACATTTGCATTCAATGATGACATCATTGTTCCATTCTACCAGGAGTGCAAGAAAGACTCAAAAATTCAGATCAGAATACAATTGACAGCACAGAAAAGAAGCAAAATAAGTGTTGAAAAATAATACAATATACAAATAAAATAAAATAAAATGGCAATACTGTCAACTAACTCAGACTGCGCCACCACGTCAATTAATCTAATTTCTCAGCCTTTATCATACAGCAACCCATTAAAAGCATTTTTTTTTTTCCTGCAGTGATCCACGTCCATCAACTTTAAAAAATTCCACTCATCCGATCTCAGAGCATGGAAGTTTAAAGTCAAGTCCACATCCTGTTGAACTCCTGAGGCTCAATACCTTGTGTTATGCATTAATTCATTAGCCGTGAAGACAGGATCAAAGCCCTGTGTGTCTGTGTCTAACGCCTGCAGGAAAGATGAGTTCAGAACTGAGCGTGTCCACTGATGCTGAAGAGGTGGCACATCTACATTTCTCTCTTAATGAGCTGATAGGGGAAATATTTGAAACCTGGAAGTAAACCAAATTAGTCATGCACAGAAAAACATAAATTGGTATATTTGCAAACAGTATAAGTGTTGTGCCAATGAGTGTATATTTCAGTGTTTTCTTCAAGGTTTCCAACATAACATGATCAACAAAATAGTAATATTTTGTAATGTAACACATTGTAAAGGTTAAATAAAAATAGCACATAAACCGAGTTGGTGAGTCAAATTTTAGTTTAGTCCCCACTCTGATGTTTCAGTGAGTAATAGAAATAAAACTGATATCTTGCGAATCATTCTAAGCGATTCCTTTAAAGAACAGACTATTAAGACTAATTTGTTCATGAATCATACTAGAGATATACTATACTATAGCCTATACTAGAAATACTTGATTGTTTTTAAGGCAACCACTGAAAACAGCACAACGTAAAGCTCCATCTTTGTTATTTCTGAATTCCACTCACTTTCTCACCATATTCAGGCGGCATACTATGAAAGCCCATTTCTGCCATGGGATAAAAAAAAAAAAAAAAAAAAAAAAGGTAATTGCAACTTTTTATCTCACAATTCAGACTTTTTTGTCTCGCAATTATGAGGAAAAAAAAGACAATTTCAAGATATCAACTTTTTCTGACAATTTTGACAATTTTTTATAATTCTCACTTTTTTCTCACAGTTGCAAAAGAACATCTTGCAATTCTGATTTTTTTTTTTTCTCAGAATTCAGAGTTTAGTATATCTTACAGTTCCGACTTCATATGAATTCAGAATAGTGAGAAAAAGACTGAATTGTGGGATATAAACTTGAACTGCAAGAAAAAGAGTTTGATATAATTGAACATAATTGAGATACAAAGTCGCAGTTATCTTTTTATATTCTTATTCTGTGGCAGAAACAAGCTTCCATAGCAAGGTTGTGAGTTTGCAGGCTATCATTATATTATATTATATTATATTTTATATTATATTATATTAAATTTTTATTTATTTTTATTTAGTGTAATTCAGCAGCGGGAAAACATCTGTGCAGAAATCTTGTGTATTTGGAAACAGACTTGTAAAAAACGCATGAACAGTAATTTTTCACCCAGAAAAACATTTTTTATTTTTTTTTCCTACACACACACACAGCACTAGCTACAAGTTCCACTGACAGGCTCTATTGATTCTTCCATACTGTTTGCTTTTTGATGGATATAATTGGTTTGTGGGTAGCTGTTAAACTGAATTCATAACCTGCCAGTTACAGTTATGAGTAGGAGAATAAGTGGGTGAGTGAGCGAAATAGTTTCTAAGAGAAAATAGAGGGGATATAAAAGTTAAATGAATCACACTAAGCCATAACTCTTTGCCAAAATCAGATTTTCCCAAAACACTACAGTGAAGCTCTCTTAGCTTGTTTAAAATTCTGAGCCTAAATGAAAAGTCTAAAGGTTAAAAAAAAAAAAAAAAAAAAAAAACTCTGAATGGTGCATTGACACAGCCAAATGTAATGCAATTCATTTTATTTAATCTGAATTAATTTGATTGCAATGCATTAAACTTTCATCTAGACTGTCAACAAAATGCTGTTGTGGAAATAATGTCTGAATCAAAAAAGCCACTGGGTCTATTTAACTGAAGGTGGGCCTCCATTCAATACTTGCCCTTTCTTTTATTTCCTCCTCCTTCATTGATGTGGTTTAATGAAATCTGCCACTTTTAACTCTTTTCCCAATAAACGCATAAACCACAGTGTTTTTGAATGCACACACACCCACATCAAAGGCAATAAATTGGAAGTTTATTACCTCCTTCAGGCCAGCAGACAGCAGTTGACTATTATTTGTCATGCTCTGGCACATAAACAAGCTTTTGATAGCGATGGACTGACTGTGACCCGCCTCAAGTGCATATAAAAACCAAATAACATCACATACAAATACACAATAATATGTAATCACATGAAGTTTTCTGAATGGAAATACTAATGCATTTGTCTTGAATTCTCCATATCTCAGATAATGACCTGAACGGAATCACTGACTGAATAACAGGCTTCTTGGCTTGTACTTACCACTGCAGTAGCCACATCAGCTCCGAGAGACGCCCAACTCAATATCAGAGTCAGAACACCGCAGACCATCATCCTGCACACACGCCATAAACAATACGATAAACAATTACGCTACTGTGTTGAGTCGCCAGTTGATGTCCAATGTCAAATCTGTGTTCTGAAGTGAATTATGACAAACATGGGTGGGAAAAAAAAACAGGTTTTATTTTCTTTATTCAAAAAAATTAATTACTATTTTTGGGCTGAAATGTGACCTTGTTTTCATGAGATTCAACCATGCATAAGCATAACACAGTTTGTGCTTTGTGGTAGACAGTACTCCCAGTACTGTATCCCTTTGCTTACATTAGACTGCAGAACATTTCCAGTGCTTCAAACATAACATCAGGCTTTCTATGTTTAGAAATCCACTGTGCTACTAAATGACACACTTTCTACTTTAAGAAATACTATGCAGTAAAATCCAACTGATAAATTAAACAATTACTCACGTCTAAGCTATTGGTTTCCTTTTTCATTTATCATTTAGATGAGAACTGTAATGAAAAACATTCTGTTCTTTTCAGGTGTACAGCATTAAAGCCAATCCTTTGAGAACGAGGAGAACATTTTATTTGCTGTTCTTTTCTCTTTGATCTTTCTTTTAATTAACTTCTTTCTATTCAATCATATGTCTTAACATTTTAAAGGGGGTCATGTCATACATTTTTTATTGTTTTTCTTCCCTGAGATAAAGTTTCTCCTACAGATAAAGTTAGCCAAGTTTTTTGCTGCAAAACAGCCATTTTTCCATACCCGATCTGACCCTTAAACATTTTTTTTTTGGTTTCTGACTGCAGTTTTTGCTTATTTTTAACAAATGGTCTTGGATAGGATGTTTTCTGAGCATTATAGGAAACCTTCATAGTACAACGAACTTGTATTTTTTTTTATTTTTATTTTTTTTTTAAATCAGGGCAATACAACCCCTTTAAAAATTTGAGAGCTCTATGAAAGGCTACAACACATCACTCAAAGATCTTTCTTTTTAGATCTTTGTCTTTAATTCCAGTATTCTCATGGTAATTCAATGTAATGACGTTTGTACTTACGTAGTGAGCAGCCAGCGGGATTGTTTGGCCAGGCCCAGACAAGCAGCGAGACAGATGACCAGATCCAAGATCAGTATCAGTAGGTATGTCAACCACCTTCAGAAGAAAGAAAAACCAGCAGATGAAGACTTTTATAAGCAGTTAATGAATAAATATTAAATGACGTGATCGGAGATGCTGGCGAGAATTCACACAATATATTGCCAAGTTCAGAAACTGTTAATCAAGATATGTGTGAATAACAAACAGGGTAAGAAGCAAGAGAGTGTTTGTGCACCCATATAAAAGACAAATGACAAACAAAATATCTTTAATTTCTCAGCTGTTTCACACAGTCCTGCTTCTCAGATTTTCCTCTTGGGGGAAAACAAGCACAGTATCTCAAATGCATCTCCTCTAGAGTTTCAGAAAATATCTTAACAGCATCTCAAACTGTTCTCAAATCTGACACAAAGCCAAGAAAATAAATAAATAAATAAAAATAAAAATAGGAAACATTTCTCTTATCACATCTGACTCAAACACAAAGTTATTATCAGAGCTATGCTATCCACATTCCTGTTACACTCATTTTTCATGTCAACAATTGTTCCATTTGTGTCATTTCTTACTTCTCTTGAATTTTAGGTTGCATTTCAAGTTATATACTTAAGTAAAAGATGACTGAGACTTTCCTGAGCTATGAAAGCGCAATCTCCAAGAGACAAAATCTTCTTGTTAGCGTGTGTGTTCAGCCTAGGCCACTCCAGAGAGCTCTTCGTCTCTGGAAATAATTCATAATAGATGAACAACTTCTATAGGTATTAATATTTCATATGCTGAAACCTTGTCAGAGGGGAATAGATGAACGTGTCTCTTCCTATAAACTGCTCTCAGACACATGCACACCCACATTCACATTATCACTATCACATGTCAGCTAAATTAATATGCTTCCTATCAAAGATGAACTTTTCTGGCAACCTAAACTAAAGAATTGTGACATCATCACTTATCAACCTGCCATCTGCGATGTGGAATGATGACAGGAATATGAATGCGGTACTGGCGGATGTTTTGATGGATGACCAGCGGTGAAGCTGGAGCAGTAAACAACGTGTGATCTATAGTGTCTAACACGAGGAAATGGCTTTAAATGCAACTATAAAACAGACTGTACACACATGCAGTCATGCATTAGCAGCTGATGGACTACTATGGAGCTTCACTCAACCACACTTAGAAGAACATGAAAAGTCAAGCTTGCAATATTTCATAATGTTTTTGCCTGCTACAAATAAATCTGCACTGCACAGAAAATGTATTGCAGGAGAGGTACATTAAGGGAAGATTCAAGCTGGCAGCTCTCATCATTACCTGTAATACTCCACATATGCTGTCTGATCAGCTATGGCGGCCAAGTCTACTTTTGCCTTTTCCCAGTCAGGAAGCCCAAGTAGCTGCTTAATGATGTTTTCTGACATCTGTTGCATGAACTGCAGTGTCTGCACAAAGTCTCCCCGTGCGGCAAAGATCTCTCCCAGTCGAGACAAGTGCTCGTTTAGGCCGCTCTGCATGCCTCCCACAGTACCAGTTACCTGTGAGATAATAACACTGTTAGAGCACACAGAAATACTTTGATGGGTTAATAATGACATACTCTACCATTAAAAAATTGATACCTTTATTCAGCAAGAATGCATTACTTGATCAAAAGTGACAGAAAAGTAATTTACCAATTTCAAATAAATGCTGTACTTTTGAACTTTCTATTCAACAAAGAATACTTAAATAAAGGTATCATGGTTTCCACAAATATAATAAGCAGCACAACTGTTTTTTTTTAACATGGATAATGATACGAAATGATTCTTGAGCACCAAATTGGCATATTAACATATTTTCTGAAGGATCATGTCACACTGAAGACTGGAGTAATGATGCTGAAAATTCAACTTTGCAATCACAGGAATAAATTACATTTTAAAATATATTCAAATAGAAAACAGTTATTTTAAACTAATATTTCACAATATTATAGTTTTTACTCTTTCTTTCATTAAATAAATGCAGCCTCGGTGAGCATAACAGACTTCTTTCAAACTATTTCAGGCTGTGTACTTTTCAATATTGAAAACATTAAGACCACATTTTTTAATAATCAATTTAAAATAAGTAATTAAGAAAGCATCACTGAATCTGTTTATCTGGCTGACATGTACATTCTCTAACTGCTAGCTTTTCTTGAAAAACTAACACTAGCTTTCTTTTTTTCTATTCTATCTACTTGTTTCTTAAAAAAAAAAAAAAAAAAAAAAAACACTAGGTTTTTTTTTTTTCTATATTCTATCTACTTGTTTTCTTAGAGAAAAAACAACAACAACAAACCCCCCCCCCCCCCCCCAAAAAAAACCTTGCTACGTGTACTGCGTTAGACTAACCAAGACTTGTCATAGCATGTTGTTGCTCTTTTGTTGGTTTTGATTGCTTCTATTGTCCTCATTTGTAAGTTGCTTTGGATAAAAGTGTCTGCTAAATGACTAAATGTAAATGTAAAAGTACATTAAATGCAGAATAAATAAAAACACATAGACACATGATGTCTTTCTTAACATAATCTCTTGTTCAATATCCCAAATTAGGTATTTGAGAAAGTACTGCATGTGCTCTGAAAAGAGCTGTTTTCTGTGTGAACAGAGACAAAGAACTAGCTGGTTTGTAACCAGATTTGTGTTCCCTCATCCCTTGTAATAGACCCACCCAAAAGCTTCATTAAATAGAGTGTGTTGTGTTAGAAAAAAAAGATGAGATGATGCCAGATGGGTGCATGTACATACAGCATATTTAAAGTTCAATAAAATCTAAAAACAGCAAAGAATCAGGGGATTCCCAGGCAAATGCTCTACATCCTGAAATCAAATACTCATGGCCCAGACTCAATTCCCTGGAGTTTTCTTTGGGTTATGACATCACTACTCAAGAGTGAAGTGATCTCATACCCAAAGCTGTGAAAAACTCAATTCCACATTGATTATCTAGTTTGACCGGATTCGTTTTTCATGGAATCTTTGATCTCACATCAGCACTGCACTCTCCTGAATCCTTTCATCTTCATGATACACAAAAGTCTTGTTGCTTTTTTAGTTCTGAGGGTGATTTTGAGAAACATTTTTTGTTTCTTGGGAATAGCAAAGTTTATTGTGTGGCCACGATTGTGAAAACCTCCTCAGTGGGGTTTAATATCTCAGCTGAACGTAATCCAATAATCCAGCTAATGAACAAACGCTAGACATCTGAGCTGTGTTTCTTAAGCCACAACTGTAATGCATATGAGGAAGTGGTTAAGATACCAGACTGAGATTTTTCTCCCAGCGCTGCGGCTCTAATTGATTGTCTCTGGTTTCTGTAGGCGCTGAGCTTCTGCAATTAAATTTGAATGGGAGAGTTGAAGCGTGAAATGGAACACAAGCACTAAGTGGTGCTGCCTGCTCTATATCCAGATATGATTTTCTATTTCTCCATTAAAATTGTGGGGGGAAAAAAAACAGTAAGACAAAAAAATGGGAAGAGAGAGAGAGCGATTACAGAAAAGGGAATGATGACCTTACTGCTGACAGGTCTTCTAATAATGGCTGTGGGAATGCCTGGGGATTTGTTGGTAGAACTAGTTCAGAGGTTCTCAATATAGTGACTGAGAACCAGAAATGAACAAAGACCAACAGTAAAACAGAAACTGCGAGGAAATAGTATGATAAAGATCAGATGTGACTCTTAAAAGCAGTGGTGGGTTGCAACTTGAGCTTTTTAGAGTTCAGAACCTGACATTGAAAGGAAAAAACAATTTCAGGAATTTGAGAATAACAATCAAATTCACTTTGTCTTCAAATTCAACTTCGACGAACGTTTGATTAACTGCCTCGTGGGTGATGGATAAACAGCTCTCTGCTTCACAAGATTGTATTACTTTCTATCAATTTTCTCTAGTGGTTAACTGATGTGCGTGAAGAATATCAGGAGGATTGTGGGTATTTTCCTGGGAGAGACTTTCAGTGAGTTTTTGGGTTGTTTGAAATGGTAAGAATCCCACAACTTTTCCACCAACCACTAGCAAAAACTTTCAAAACTCTGCAGAAGAACATGCATTTCTTGCACCTTTAAAATATTTGAAATGTTCCACCCTATTAAATCTAGTCTAAATATTAGAATATTGGCAGTCATTTGCGCACTGCCAGTTGAAAAAGAAAACAAGCAGACAAGAAAAAGAAGAAAAAAAGAAAAGAAAGCAAGATCAGAAAGAACGAGAGAGAGAAAGAGGGAGAGTGAGAAGAAGAAAAAAAACATCCTTGTTAACAATTCGACTAACAGTTGAGTAGCTAAGCCAGTAAATTAACATTCACCTGTGACTCAGTTTTGTCTTTCCTGAATGGTCAGGAGGGGACAGTGAAGGGTCGGGGACAACAGCAGTCTCAATATATAGACCACTGAAGTGGCTCATACTCCTGAACCTAGAGCTCAGTCAACATCCATTCCACAGATTGAAAATAAAGGTAGTCTATAAATCACAACCCTTTCAAACGGACTCTGACTTCAAACTATTTTCCTCCAGTTTTTCTTGAGCGAGTCATTCTGCAGCCTTTCGCATAAACTGAAATGTCCACAAATGTGACACTTTAATCTACGCTGTCAAACATTTCACTAACTACTTCTCACTCAAAATTCAAACTCTGGATAAGGTTACACTCAATGAAAACATCGTAATGGTTAAGCAGCTGGCTTGGGTCCAGAAAACATCCGCATTCTGGTCAAAGCGTTAAAAAAAGTGACCTTCGCAAACTGAGAGGACGGTACAAAATGACCCAGTGCTCTGTATCATGTCACACCATGCAGAGAACAAAGGTATTTATAGAACAACAAGAGCTCTGGGTTGATATTCTGTAATATAACATCCACCCTGATAAAAATTCTGAAAATATAATTTCCTTTTCCTGTATTGACTACAAAAGTATTGGACATTTTCAGAATTATTACCTGGAAAATAAATACAGTTACATTTAACTGAAAGCATGTCATCACACTACATGGGGTAAGTTGTTTATTGACATAGATTTTAGAATAATATCTTTAAATAAAATATGAAAATATTATGTAAAATTATAATATTTAGAATTAATAATAACAACAACAATTATTATAAATAATTAATAAAATATAAATGATTATAAATAAAAAGGTACATGATATCCGGTTTTAAAATGTTCATACTGTGGACTATTTAAAGTCTATAATACAGTAAAAATATAATTTAATTATTAAATTAAATTAATAAAAATTAAATATTAATTTTACATACATTTTATAAAGTGTATACAACATAAAACACATGTAACAACTTGCCCCAAAATGTATCTACAGCATTATGGTTCTCCTGTAACTCAAACCAAATAATTTATGTCCTTGTTAATCCCTAGGTGCCTCTGTGAACACAAAACAGATCTACACAGGAAGCCACACAGTTCATTTGCAAGCACAGAGGGGGTGCTGAGAGGAGGTGAACAAGAGACCTTATGGCCCAGAACCAATAAACCCCGAAAACCAAGCAGTCAGCGCTCAACAGTCTTACAAAAAACAAGTCCTGCTTTTCCTTCTCTTGACTCCTTTGAAAGGGCAGCCCAGTGCTTTCAAACAAAAAGAGCGTGTGTGCATGTGTGTGTGTGAGAAAGAACGAGCATCTGTGTGCAATGGATGCCAAATTAATTCATTGTTTTCAGGCAGGCAGAGCCATTGAAGAGCCTCAATCAGGAAGTCAAAGATTTCCACAAGTGACTTCATCAAAGCCTTTGTCGCAGGGTTCATGGCTAATTATGGGCATTGCATGCTGGGTTTTCAGACAGTGGACACTTTGTACCATTTGAAGGACCTGGTCTCTAGGAAGCATTTCAAGAATGGAGGGTCTCTTCTACTTGATGGCGGGCTTAGATAAATGTATTGATGATTCTTGAAGCTAGCTGACATTAATCGGAGGTCATGACCTGAAGATCAAAAACATTTCTCGTCCTTCTGAGCACCATTACATAATTTTTTCACAACAATGTGCTCTTATCTCTCTGAGGCAGACTGCTAATGAAAATTGCGGCTGATTTTTCCCCAAAAGTGCAGTTCCTAGGTCAGTTCTGCCTTTTGGCTTGTGATGACTCAGAGAGTGTGTTGAGGGAATCGAGTCGACCTCAGATAAGTGTGTGCCTCATAATTCAGGGTGAGACAGAAACAGACGCATTAATCTCCATTAGTGCAGATGGGGGGTTAATCCTCAACTCCTCAACGGTGTAAGCGGGCAGATGCTCAGAGCGCCTTCAGTCTCCGCTCAGTTCAGAACCACAGCATAAACGCTTCCCTGAAGGCTCGTACAACAGGTGTAAGTGAGCTGAACAGCTGTGAATTACTGCTCTATAGCTTGTGAGATGTTTGCACTCAAACTTAAAAACTTTTTTGTTAAGATCTCTATGGAAGTGAATACATTTGTTATCCGCTACACACTTGGAAATAAATATAAGGTTAGGTTTGGGTTGATGATGTCATCACTAGAGTTGGGATAATGTCCAGTGGACCTCAAGCTGACAGTATCTGGAACTGATTACTGTTTTACTGTGTGACTTTCAAATTGTCCTCTTCATACAACATCTCATAATAGCAGCTGTATATCTGTATGGAGAGACAGATGGATTGATAGATAGATGGAACAATAGATAGAGCGATGTAGCAACAGAGAGGTAGACAGGGTGATGGAATGAGGGAGTGATGGAGTGACGGAGAGATAGAAAGAAAGATGGAACAGTGGATGGATGGGTGGATAGACAGAACAATGGATGGATGGATGGATGGATGGATGGACAGATAAAACAATGGATGAACGGACTGACGGATGGACAATAGAACAGAAGATGGACAGACAGTCGGATGAATGCATGGATGGATGGATGGATGGATGGATGGATGGATGGATGGATGGACAACAGAATGACAGACAGATGGACAGAACGATGCACAGACAGAATGATAGGATGATGCATGGATGGAAGTATGGATGGATGGATGGATGGATGAACGGATGAATGGATGAATGAAAGGATGGACGAAAGGATGGATGAACGGATGGATGAACAAACTAAATGATGGATGGATGGATGGACTGACTGATGGATGGACGGACAGACAGACAGAACAATGGACAGAAAGAGCAATGGAACGACAGAACGATGGATGGATGGATGGATGGACAGACAGACAGATGACAGAACAGTAGATGGACAGATGGAAGGATGGATGGATGCACAGATGGATGGACAGATGACAGAACAATAGACAGATGGATGGATGGATGCACAGACAGACTGATAGAATGATGTATGGATGGAAGTATGGATGGATGAAAGGATGGATGAAAGGATGGATGAAAGGATGGATGGATGGATGAACATATTAAATGATGGATGGATGGACTGAATGATGGACGGACAGACAGATAGAACAATGGACAGACAGAGCGATGTAACAACAGAATGATGGATGGATGGATGGATGGATGGATGGATGGATAAACAAAACTTGTCATCTTGATTACAGAACTGGCTTTACTGACAAGTTGCGCATGCATATTGCATGCGATTTATCATGCAGACCTAATAGATAGATAGACAGATAGACAGATAGATAGATAGATAGATAGATAGATAGATAGATGGAGGGAAATGTGAACTCATCCCTGTTTTTGCAGTCTTTCAGTCCACCATGCGATGAAATAGCTAAAACTCACAACCAGAGGCATGAAAGGCCCTACCAAGTGCATGAAATTGGTGCGTGAAGCAGGATTAAAGCGTCTTAGTGTCACTGTCAGCTCTACGCATTTGAATCAGAAAACGAAGACGGATATAAATAGGTCTGGTTGACGATACATGAATAAGGTTTTATTCATGCCCCAGCCTTCAAGGCCTTGAAAGGGACAATGAAAAAAGGAAAAAGAGGCCTTCATAACTGCACAAACATAAAAGGCTGTAAAAACCAATTTGAGGTATTTTCTCCAACCACTCCATATCACAGAAACACACAAGAGTGTGTGTACGTTTTCTAACACACACAGATACACCCCTTGTCATTCACATCTTTCCAGAGAGACTGAGCGGTTGCATGTAGCTGCATATATCTTCAGCGGTGTCCTTGCTATTGCAAAGGGATGTCAGAAAATCAATCGTGCACTCAGTGGGGAACCCATGAAATTTTAGCAGTGCCGATTGGCAGAAAAAAAAGATTTAACAGGAGCAGGCAACTGAACTGGATATAGGGACCATCTGGCTGAGGTTTGGTTGGAAAGAACGCTTTGATAGAAAGTGCAGAACTATTTGCGGCGAGGGAAAAGAGATAATGTTAGAGCCTTTAGAGGGAGTAAATTCGCTTGGGAGAAATCAGTGAGACTATTGGGACATTTCAGCTGAAATCAGTCAAGACTAAAGTTGGTCAGGGACAGTCTCAGTGTGTTATTTATAGTCAGCGCTGCTATATTTGTACTTACCAAACTGTCCACTCCCGCCAGCGTGTGATTGGCATTATAGAGAGAATAGGTCAGCTGGTACACCCCATCATTGGTTTCACTGTTTCCATAGAAACCAACTCCCACGGCAACACTGAAAAGTCACAAGGTGAAAAGTTACAATTAGTTCACACATTGTAATCATCATGCCCTTACGGAATATGCACATGCAGAAATCCACAGAGGCATTTCCAGAGATCTGGAACACCTGTCATTCACAAAGTTTTACATATCCCTCCCTCCTTACATGCTTTTTATTAAATCCGACTGGTCTCGCAAGAACGTGACAATATCTCGCAAAACATTTTGTAGTGTTTACATTAGAGCTGCGTCAAAAAATTGCGATCTTGATTTAAACACCCACGCGAACTTATTCCTGAATGACAACGATTCAGCTATGTCTATTACGATTGTTTGACATCGCGAGTGTCAGTGGATCGTGAGACGCATGTTTTGTTGCTGCCCATGTCTAATGAATCAGAGGGTCGGCCATCATCACGCTTCTGATGAGAATGCTGTCATTCACTGATATGGGTGGCGACAAAACACGTGCTGCTCACACTAACAACTCCACTAACACCTGTTTCACATCGTAAGTGTCTTAAAGACATTCAAATCTGCATTCATGCTGCTGCTGATCCAGAAAGAGCAACACAAACAGTCTTTTCAACCACACATCATTATTTCTGTGTTACAGACATTTAAACAACAGAAGTAGGTCTACTGGAATAAAAGTTTATTGTTTGGGTATAAACACTTTGTCTACAGTAGCGATCAAAACGAAAGTATCTTAACACCAGGAGGTGGCGACAACCCCTTTAAAAAATGTATTTGACATTGAATCATTCATTCAGAAGATTCCAATAGTGAAACAAGTCTTTATGAACTGAGACAGTGGCTCCTTCATTGAATTTTCTTTTTATTTTGTTCAAATGAATGTATATTTTTAAAAGACTTAAGCAATGAACATTTTGTCAGAACCACTAGTAAATTACGTTATTTTGTTTAGTTTTCTAATATTTTTTTTTTCAGAATCGTGAGAGAATCGTGATCTGCAATTTATTTAAAAAAAATTGTGATTCTCAATTTATCCAGAATCGTGCAGCTCTAGTTTACATGTTTATTACTGCATATAATTCATTAAAATAGAAGTTTAATTTCATAAAGTACAAGTTTTTCAAAATGCACCTACATTTTTTTTTTGCATTTTGTGTTTTTTAGTTGAATAAAAGACTATTTTTCCCTATATATTTCATAACTGAGGATTTTTTTTTTTTTTAAAGTCTCGTTCTCGTGAACCCAGTCTCGTGTCTCGTCTCGTGGGATAAGCGTCTCGTCACACCCCTAGTCATTATTATTAGTCCTTACTTTTTAATGTTTCTATATGGTTTTAATTCAAATTTATTTCAGTTTTAGTCATTTTAGTCACTTATTTCCAAAGCAACATTTATGGTTTTTCTTTCATGTTTATGTTTTTCATCTAATATTTATATTTCATTTTATTCCAGCTTTATTTAAGCTACCAAAAGATTTTTAATAGCTTTAATTGACAATATCAACACTATTATAAATTCAATTTGTCAACTGGGACAATGTGAAGCCAGTTGCTGAGTAAGCCATGTCAGAAAATGTTTTCTGAGCGCAAATAAACATAATTTTGGAATGAATAGGCTCTATATGGATCTCAAGTTAAATGACTGGAAGATAAAGGCTCTGTGGTAGGATGGGTAGTGCACGCATGCCACATGCAAGTCTTTAATATTCAGCAGGAGCCGTACTGAGCCAGAGGCTAATGTTCCCTAGACACAAATAACATAAGGGTTGAGGAAATGACAAACAAGATGGTGCCTTCTGCCAGTGAGAACAGCTCACAAACACAATGAGAGTGAGAGAAAGAGACAAAGTGTTCAAAACAATAATACAATCACTAATAATTCACCAAAGAAATTATTCTGAACCAAACCTATATACTTAACTTTCGCAACAAAATGATGCTTAAAATGTGATTCCTTGCGAATCAAGAAAAAATGTGCATCTTGTTTTTATTCTGTCATCAGCTTCCCCCCTCATGTTGTTTCAAACGTGTATAACTTACTTTCTTCTGTTGAAAAATCTCATAAAACTTACACTGTAGGAGCTTGTGACATATCTGAATACTAGAATGCCACAGAGACTTTGGGCTGGTAAACAACCACCTACTAACCACCCACAACACACTAGTATCATATTGGCAAGTTTTGGACAGTCTATACAACTGTTTGGGCTGTATATTAAAAGTAACTGGACTGACATATCCAGTAATATTGGACTGGTGGAGACATACTCATGATATTTCATTGCAAGCATCATATTTCTTTCTAGCTCACTACACAGCTTCATAAAACCAGACAATGGTCCAAATGTGGTCCGAACACAATCCATTTGAGATACAATATCTGAGAAACAAGTTAATGAGTTTTTGGCAAGAAACAAAGAATATGAGCGTGAGAGTGTATTCCCTCCACCCCAAGCCATGATCTTCTCACCAGTGGGAACAGGAAGCATCTCACATAGGAAGAATGATGTCATCAAAACAGCCAGACTCATCTCTGTTCTTGGTATTTGGTTCATTAACCCCCAGAGACACTATAAGGTCAATAACACTGCACAGGAAGTGAAGTCACATCCTGCATTGTATTGTTCACATAAGCTGCCCTTTAAAGTCTATTCCTGACCGACCCTCCTTTGTGTTAAACTTGAATTCATCGTTTCGGGACCATAATGAGCAGAGTAATGAAATGCAAAATCTGTTCTTGGCCCCGTGTCAGCTGAAGAATTGAGAATGAGTTTAGATCAGACTGACAGTGTGGAGCTGCACAAGGGACTCCTGGGGAAATGTAAAAGTGTAATGATTCCTCCAAAGCTTCTTGCCTTTGGAGTGGGTGAAGAGTCATAAAGACACACTCACAAACACAAACTCAAAGAATGCACAGTGCCCTGCGGCCGCGTGCCGCCTTATGCCGAAACGACACGGGAGAATATGTGCGGCCTGGAACAGGGGACTTTATTAAAATTATGGGAAGACTGAATTCTCATTAGCTGGATGCCTCTAGCCAAACTGCATCATTCTCCTGATCCATCTCTGATTTAAAAAGTGCACAGGAAAATTGAGCTGCACTGGGGAGAGGAAGGAGAAAGAGAGAGATAAATGCCAGCTTTCTCATAAAAATGGCAAGAGCTGACTTCAATTGGCAGATTCGATTAGCGTTACTATTATTAACGGAAACTAAAATGGAAAATAAATGAAAAAAGATCAGTAGTGATTTGAATGTAAAAAATTAGCTGAATGATAAAAGCAAAACAAACTGTGGTTGGTTGCTTTTAATGTCAGTTATGATGATCTTTTACTATCCAAGTATGTCGTTCTTGACTGAAATAAGCTACAAAATGGATTAGACTTTATACCAATACTCAAAGGTCTGTCTCTGCGAAAGACTAAGAAAATCAGAATTTGAATCCTTTCATGGATTAGCTCACAGATTTATTCAAAACACACTGCTCACAAAAAAAAAAAAAAAGACTTCATCATGAGACAAAGCGCTTTCATCTTTTAGTGTTTAACCAAACACTTCAAATGCAAAACCTGTTTGGAAGAGACAGCTGAGAGAACAGCTCTTCTCGCTGTACTCTGCAAGATGAATTACCGAAATTATTAACATTGTAGATGGTTGCTGGGAAAGAACTGAATCAGAATCATTCTGCACAGAGCTGCTACAGCACAAACTGGTCTTCAGACAGGCAATAAGGAGGAAAAGTATGGTGGCCCAGTAGTGCACAACACAACAAAATCGCCACAACACAATGCATAGAACTAATTTTGTTGTGTTGTGCTAATTTTGCTGTGTTGTGGCTTGTTTTCTGCTGTGCTAATTTCATTGTGTTGTGACTTGTTTTCCATTGTGTTGCAGCTTGTTTCTGTTGCGTCATGCTAATTTCGTTGTGTTGTGGCTTGTTTCCATTGTGTCGTGCTACTTTCAGTGTGTTGTAGCTTGTTTTCCATTGTGCTGCGGCTTGTTTCCGTTGTGTTGTGCTAATTTTGGTGTGTTGTAGCTTGTTTTTCATTGTGCTGCGGCTTGTTTCCATTGTGTTGTGCTAATTTTGGTGTGTTGTAGCTTGTTTTTCGTTGTGTTGCGGCTTGTTTCCATTGTGTTGTGGCTTGTTTCCGTTGTGTCGTGCTACTTTTAGTGTGTTGTAGCTTGTTTTCCATTGTGCTGCGGCTTGTTTCCGTTGTGTTGTGCTAATTTTGGTGTGTTGTAGCTTGTTTTTCATTGTGCTGCGGCTTGTTTCCGTTGTGTTGTGCTAATTTTGGTGTGTTGTAGCTTGTTTTTCGTTGTGTTGCGGCTTGTTTCCATTGTGTTGTGCTGATTTCGTTGTGTTGCGGCTTGTTTCCGTCATGTTGCGGCTTGTTTCCGTCTTCTTGTGGAGATTTCGTCATGTTGTGCACTACTGGGCCACCGTAGAAAAGCCTTAATTTAAAAAATAAATAAATAAATAAATAAAAATAAATAAATAAAACCTCTACACATTAGACAGGTACTATGATGCTTATAAATCAGGGCTCGCAAAATTTCAAAATCCCTGTAACCCTTTGGGCAGGTACTCTTCAGATTTTGGTAGCCCAAAAAAAGACCCTTTTTTTTTTTTTTTTTTTTTTTTAAATATAGAAAATCAGATAGGAGTCTAAATGTCAATCACAATACACAAATATCAACAAATACGAAGGAAGGAATTTTATTTCACTATTTACAGGGTATCTGCAGAATTTTTAAAAATAAATTTAAGGCAATTTATGACCCATTTTAAGAGCTGCACAAGTAAAATGAACACAGTATGAGCGGGGTTGGACAATGTCTATGGTAACATACAGTATTAAGCCATAAAATGACATGATTTACAGTTCAGATACAGGTTTTCACAAAAACAAAAATCTTAGACAACAGCATTTCAGCCTTTAGACCATTTTTATGAAAAGGGATAAATCAAGCATTTAAATTATTATATTAATTTAAAACAAATAAATATTACTGTCTTAATTGTTTAGATTTTTAGAAGGCACATTAACTTCTTTCTCATTTACAGCTCTGTGTTTGCTGTGCAAAAACATGGGTTGATATTTGCATTGATCTGACCATAAACAGCAAGAAAGGCTTATTGGAAATGCAAATTCATTCTCTGCCACGAGGTGGCGCTTTAGGAGCGGCTTAATATAGCGGTTTCCCTCAGAGAAACTCCCTGTTAGCGGCTGTACACAAAGCAGCACCGTCCGCGCTCATAAAAGCTGCTTTATCAGGCATTATAGGTAAGATGAAATAAAAATGCCAACGACACATTTCTGAGGACAGTCGGTTCCCTTCAGATACATTCACATAAAGACATTTGCGCCGCGTTTTGACTTGAAATGTGCAGCGCTCATATTTATTCAATTGCATCATTCCCTTTTGAAGTTTAATTCAGCTGTATCGCCATTCTTGTCTTTCTGTCCCAACTGTGACCTTTTGAATTTATAGTTAAGACGTTTCTTATACCAAGTTTGATACAACTAAATTGAAGAGTTTTTAAGGACCCGTGGGAGCCCTGTATTTAAGGTAGCCCATCGGGCAAGGAGGTGATACATTTTGGTAGCCCGACTGGAAAACAAAATAGCCCCGGGACGTCGGGCTAGCGATTTTGCAAGCCCTGTAAATCTATGGCAAACATACCAGATTGTAGGCAATTGCTCCCCATGGTTCATTTATTTGAAACAGAAATGTAACATAATATATTGTAAAATGTTTGTGATATAATAAATGTCTTTACTGTCAATTTTGATTAATTTAATGCATCCTTGCTGAGAAAAAAATCTTTTAAAATTATTTGATAACAGTATTGTAAATTTTACCATTCACCAGTTAGAGTAACATTAACAATAATAAATTTATGAGTCCTTAAAATAGAACCAAACTGCTAATGCTGTAATTTCCACAAGAACCACAGTGCCTTTAGATGTTTTGCTTTTAAATGACTTTAGATGGTTAAAAACAGTGTCAAAAAAAAGCTCTACTCTGGCCTCAAAAACCAGGTCTGAAAGCAGGCACATAAATAATGGCTAAAATAGTGCTAGTCCTTTTATCAACTGGATGTAGAAAAAAAAATAAATAAATTAAAAAAAGAGAGTGAAAGAGTAGCTTTACTGTGTTAAGTATAGATTTTAAAAGTAAAATGGAGCAGTAACTTACATCAGCCTCTCACTGTGTTCTCTTGCTTTAATTTTCAATTTTTTTTCATTGCAAAATGAGGCATCATTCACAACTGAGTAAGATTTCAGTATGTTCTCAGATGCTTCCTCCCCTGAGGGGGGCAGTGTTTCGTTACGATACATCTGCATTCATTCATTCATTCAGTCAGTCGTTGGGTTCTTTGTTCATGCCACCACAGGACTACCAACCGACAAGAGCCCCACATTATTTTGTAGGGGGTAGGCAGGCTTGTTTGCTGAAGCTACAACCATCTGTCAAGCCATCTTGGTCCTGCATGATTCATTAGAACATGTCTGATGAACACCATATTGGTCACTCACCCTCAAACTGTAGGCCACAACTTCCTGCTTCATCAAGTTCTTCAAAATAAAAAGACTGCGCAATGACCTGAGAATTGCAGTAATCGGTGATTGGTATCTACATCACATCAAATATAAGATCATACAACAGCATTTAGTAGCATATTAAAATACTACTACAATGTTTGTTTTTTTGTTTTTTTGCTGGATTAATGCACGAAATGAATTTTCCATCCACTTCAATTTGATGTTACTTTCCTTACAAAAAAAAGAGAGGTCACAGAACAGAAAAGAGGCTGATTTGAAAATTACTTAATACTAGTGATGCAACAGAACGTAGATGATCCGTGATCCGTACGGACCAGTCCCCACGGTTCGGCACGCATGTGATTCGCGGATTAACTGTTAAGTTTAACCATCATAGAGTGAAAGTTTATCATTTGCATGTGTTTGTCTTGCCAATTTACGCATTCAAGCAATTTCAGACCATTCAGATGAAGAAGTCGAATCGGAACTCGCACACCGTTTTCTGTGCTCAGCCGCTGCCGAACACACTGAAGCGTGCACATGCAGAGAGAGAGAGAGAGAGAGAGAGAGAGAGAAAGAGAGAGGGGCGCGATTCAAATACCGCGTTTCAGACAACCCCTCAACGGATGGATACATACACATAAAATTATGTTAAAATAACCGTTTTGGCAAATATTTTGGTAAACAGTCGGTTATGTCTTAAGTTAATGTATACAGCTGAGAAAGAAACCGGATGTGTGTCAGTATTAGGTACGTGCATTTAGTCTTAGAGACAGCAGCCTAGAAATACCTGCTTCTGTCCGCTAATCAAACAACACCGTATCTTTAACAAAGATGAATATGTATTTAACTTATGCAGTAAGGATTATTGTGTTGTTTTACACTTAATTATTACATTTCTGCACCTGAATACTACTGTTACTGTCTTTATAATTTTATGTTGTAGGCTGTTCATCTATGCTTCTAATTTGTGTAATTGTTCTTGTTTTATTACTGACTTTAGTAGTTAAGCTAGTAGTTTCTGCTGGGGTATAGAAGTAATTAAAGTAAGCTTTTAGTCATTAATGAAAAGCAAGCTTTTTTTTTTGCTGATCCAAAAAATTATCTGATCCGTGACTCAGAATCCATAGTATGATCCGAACCGTGAGTTTTGTGATCCGTTGCACCACTACTTAATACTGTTACAAAAAACACTTATGAAAACTATGAACTTTTTATAAAAATATGGCAGGGGTTATGAAATGCATTCACTGCTCCAAGCTAAGCATCAGTCAATATAGAAAAAAAAATAATGACGAGGCTAAATTGTGCTGATCTAAAATCATCGCTGTCAACCATATGCTGAACAGTGGGTGTCAGGAATGAGCCCTTACACATGCCAAACAGGAAGCTGACAATAGGTTACAGATGTCAAGAGAGCAGGTGTGCGTGTGGCAGAGAACAACTGGTGTCCACATACACACACATATGGGTGAAGCAGAGCAGGCAGAAGAGATTTCTCGCCCTCTCTCTTCCCTTTTACCTGTTAGTGAAAGCTGTTGTGAGATACGTGGAGGCCATGTCATCAGGTGGACCCTGAATCACATGCAGGCTCTGAAACAATGACAGCTACTGCAAGTGCAAGACCTGTCTTTTCACAACAGAAAAATAGCAACTGGAAAACAAGTCAGCTCAGTTCTTTAATGGATTTTTTTTTTTCCATTTTTTAATAATAGTTTTTATAATTGTTATATTTGCATATTAATTTTGACATTACAGCCTCATATTAATAACAATAATACATTTATATGTAGGCTACACAATATATCTAATAAATAAATAAGTAGATAAATAAATACATATACACACACAATTATACAATACTTTTTGGATGCACTATTGATTTAAAGGGCACCTATTATGCCCCTTTTTACAAGATGTAATATTGGCCTTAGGTGTCTCCAGAATGTGTCTGAAGTTTCAGCTCAAAATACCCCACAGGTCATTTATTATAACATGTTGAAAATGTCATTTTTTGGGCGTGTCTTAAAAAAAAGCTGTTTTGCTGTGTGTCGCTTTAAATGCAAACAAGCTGCATATTCCCGCCCTGTCTTCAGAAGAGGGCATAGCGTATACATCTCTGCTTTGCATACCTACATCAATAAACCGTCAATAGAAACAACATGACTGACAACGAGAGAACTGGAAATCAGTATGAAGGAGAGACTCCGGTGGAATAAACACCTATGAGAATGAACCAGGACGTCTCGGAATGGTAATTTGATACATTTATGTACTTGTAGAGTTTTCACAGCCCATTTGCAATGATGGATGAGCAACACACATACACACAAATACTGTGATAATGTTCGCTATGCGCTTTAATGAAATGACACACACAAATACAGTTAAAACGTTAGCTAAGCACTATAACGACATGACATTTATGTTAGGGGTGGGAATCTTCAGGCACGATCCGATCCGATCCGATTCCGGGAGTCACGATCCGATTCCAAAACAATTCTTGATCTACATTTTTTTCCCCAGTTAATTCTTCTGCTGTGCAAATACATATTAACAACTTTACATTTTAACCAAAATTGCAGTTTCTATGCTTTTTGTTTATAGTTGGAATCTCTGTATGTCAGTACTGCCATCTTAAAAATAGGAGTGTGAATCTTCACTGGTTTCACGATTCATTTACGATTATCATTATCAACTCAATATCACGATGCGTCACATTCTCAGTTTTCAATTTTACTGCACATGGCTACATTTTCATATAAATTTTATATCAAATTTATTTTGTGCAAAATTTACTTAATTTTTTTATTATATAAGCAGGCTACTTTTAAAAAAAAAATACTTATTTAAAATGTGTTCTTTAAGTATTCGAAAGTTTACAGACAATAGTTATGGGTTTTTCTTTTTTTCCTCAGCATTATTGCCGTTTGATTATTACTGATGAGATCATAGACAGTGGCAGCTTTAACAGGCTGCATTCACACTAATGCACAGATCTATTTCGATATATCAGATGTTTTGTCCTGCTCTGAAAACATAACTGACTGTGTGTAGCCTACATCAATTTCGTATAAAAGTATTAGAAAATGCAAGTGCATTTAACCGCAGCCGCAATCGAGCTCCAGGACAAACAAACACAAAGCACACGTGAAAGTCTGTCAGTGCGCGAGTTTCGTGCATCTAATTTGTACTGCATTCCAAACGGCATAAATGAAAGCATATCTAAAGAAAACACAGCGGGTGGAAGCACACACTGTCAAGCAATGCGCACGTGTCTCAGCGCAAATTCTGTGCAATGAAGCCCGTCGCGTCTCTATGCACGCACAAAACAAGCTCAGAATCGATTCTGAAATATTCGGAATCGATTCAGAATCGCTGAAGAGAGAATCGTGATGCATCGGAGAATCGATTTTTTCTCCCACCCTTAATTTATGTAAGGGGTACTGTTGCGTCATGTTCAAATATTAATTAGACGTTGCATCTAGGGATGCACTGAATGTTCAGCAACCGAAAAGACCGAATAAATTGTACCGGACAATGATGTGACGCGATTAAATAGAGGCATGCACTCTTTATAATGCTGCGAACATCTCAGCAATATAGAAGCATTTAAAACTGTCCGAGAAAGACGTATAAATCTTTACAAGCCCTGACAGCTAAAGACTGTTTAGCACTGCATTGCATGACTTCGATGAGAAGAGGAAGGGGTGGTTGTTGCTGGTTACTGTATGATGATTAAAATCGCGAAATGGCCTTAAACAATTAGTAAATAAACTGCAGGATGCTATGTTTTCTAATATGCGCATGAATTGCATGTATTCTGACAGCGCTGCACGAGCTCATGGCGCTATCTGCTTGTTAGCCAGGGTTCAAAGTGCAAAGCACTAGGAAAATCTGCGCTGAAAATACACACCTGTCAGTCAACAGCGGTGGGCGGGGCTACTGAAATATGACGTCATATTGCGGACAGGATCCAAAGCGCTTGTTTCTTGAGTCTGGTTTGGTTTTATGAAGATTAAAATAAAAAAGACTGGATGGATTATCATCGTTCTAAGATGGCTGTGTACACACAATTCCAACACACATTTCTGTCCAAACACCTTGTAAAAGTGGATTTTGCATAATAGTTGCCCTTTAAACATACTGTCCTTTTTAACACTAAAGGCTATAGTCATAGTCATTACTAGTTAGTGTTTTATATTTCATTTTACATTAAATCAAAGCAGTTGAAAATGCTCTTCATGTTGAGATATAAGGGACTCTTGAAAAAGAGCAGTACATCCGAGGACAGGGCAACCATGGCAACACATGCCGTAGATTAACTGAGCATCTAAATACCAAAAAAGCTATTGCCCAACTCCTGCCATTCAGCAACATAATGGAGAAAATAAGACAAAGATTTTCACATTATGTAGTCACAATGAGACTCGCGTGGCATCCCAGAAAGCACCGTCTGCAATTAGGGCCAGTTTCACCTGCAGAAAATACTAGTAGTTTTCTAGCTATTGTTACTAATTGTTTTCTTCGGTTTTGTTTAAATAAATCAAGTTTTGAGCTGTGAAAGTTAAAATGTGTGTTGATATTAAAATAAAATTGCATCTCAAAAGATCAAGAACAATTTAATTTGTCACGATATAACCCCTTTATATAACACGGAAACTGTATCAAGACCTTTTATAATGCTATTTAAATTTGGACAAACAAGATTTATAATGATCTGACATTGAACTGTTCAAAGCAAATCCAAATGTATTATTGAACAATTTTAGATTCTAATACCTATCATCTCTCCTGAGTGCAATCTAGGACCCCTATAGAGCTCCATCATATTACACTGCATGACCCGAGACCCTCGCTGAGACAGAAAATTGATTTGGAGCCATAAAGTCACTTGTCTATCTACTTGTTCACTCATCCATCCAACTAACCAAGCAACCCTATGATTTACTTTTGGACACTGCAGAAACACTTCTGCTACAAACCACATTAACGTTTAATGCAGATGAAGTCAGCCTTGCTGAGACATCCTGACAGTTTTAGCAAGACCACATAAATAATAGAGGGAGAGTTTAGGAGTGTTTAATGTAAAGTTTCCAAAGATGACTGTATACAGAAAATGCAACACCAACAGACAGCCTTCAGTGAATTATCAAGTTATAAGATACAATGCCAGCAAGGCGACAAAGGTGAAAGGTACCAGAATCCATAACATACTAAATAACTAACTAAAAATTTATGCTGATATCAAACAAATCAGAATATATTAGGGTATGTATTGGGTATATATGACATATATTGAGTAATACATAAATTTCACATAAAAATCAAATACATGAATATATATTTATACATAAAATATAATCAACACTAAAGACATTTTTTTGTACACCACAAATTTAAAAATAAGATTTTTTAAAATAAATTCATACATTTAATTATCAAGGATGCATAAATGCTGCATTTAAAAATCAGAGCACAACATTAAGTTCCTTTTTTAAGTTTGCTAATATTATTTATTTATTTATTTATTTATTTATTTTTATATATATCAGTGTATATCATAAAATGAAATAAGATTTTGGTCACCCACCCCCAATTCAAGGTATGCAAGACTAATTCAGAATCATCGGCCAAGACGATGTTCTTCTTAGCTGTGACATTCAGACTAAATTCCTGCTGTTAAACTCTGACCACGTTTCTGCATTTAACCCAACAGTGAGCTCTGTTTCACCACAAAAGCTTTCAGAATACAGACAGCCGTAATGCTAACTTAATAGCATCAACACAGATGAGTGTCATGGGATTGTAAGAGAGGATGATGTCTCATAAACATACACGCATTTATATACACACATTCCTACACAACACAAACTAATTCAATTGAGCACTTTAGGGCTCAGCATTTCTCCAGCAGCGCTGGGATGATGTAACAGCTGGGATAGTGCCTGCTTGGAGACTGGAGCACTGAGTTAGATTAGATAACTCCCCTTCTGCTATTAGCATGTCAAAGTAACAACTACTTCCTTTAAGAGAGCTCTGTGTAGTGAGGCTCCCAAGAGTTAAGACCTTGAAGGTCTGTGAATGTGGCTGTCTGCAAAGATAGCCATTTTTAAAGACCAATTCATGACAACATGAAACCAAAACTGACTAATGCACCACGACTGTCAAGCTTTAAAGGGGACATCAGATACAAAATTCACTTTTACATGGTTTTTGCATTTAAATGTGGCTTAGCAGTGTGTGGACATTCACTCCTTTTTTAATTCCCAAAAAACCTACAGTTTCAGTTATCAAGCCGTTTTGTTTTTCATAGCAGTATGACGAATATTTTAACTAAAGTATTTTGGAGACATTTCATGAAGACCCTAAAAGACCTTTTCAGTGAATACCAACCTACATTTCAGTTTCTGTTAATTACAAAAACAACATTTCTACGGCTTCAGATGACTTCCAATGTAGCACAAAAGTCATATAGACTCCTTTCTTAGTTCTTTTATGGTGTTTTTTGTCCTTTTTGGAGCTTGACAGCCATGGTCACTAAGACCCAAGGCTGAATGCTGCTCCTTCTTAATGGATGACGGAGGCAGAAAAGTGCACAGTGTCTGAGCAGAGGTCAGAGGGCCGTCTCGGTATGTCCAAGGCTATTCAACCCCCTGTTAAATTCTTAAATACTACTCAGACTTTGAGTGTTCCCACAACCCCTCCTCCAACTCAGACCTGATAGACAATGTGGCCCAAAACAAAACTAAAGTGTTTCTATCACCGGTCAGCAGTATGGTGTTTATACTGGAATGTAGACTGCTCTCTACATTCAAGCACAGCAATGCTACCCGAAGTGACCCAGTGAACCATCGTTTTTATAGAGCAAGAGACTAAACTTGACAGCTGAGTCCACTGAGCCTCTGAGAAAGAAAATGAGAGCAAATGAGAGTGTGAGTAAGAAACAGAGGCTCTACTATTTACCATGTGTTCTGTTAAATCTCTACAGCCAATAAAATAGAGCTGTTATTTTATCCACTCCTATCTTTCTTACTTCAATATTAAAGGGGTTTTATATATATATATACATATATATATATATATATATATATATATATATATATATATATATATATATATATATATATACATATATACATACATATATACATATATATATATATATATATATATATATATATATATATATATATATATATATATATATATACACACACATATATATATACATATATATACATATATATATATATATATATATATATATATATATATATATATATATATATATATATATATATATATATATAAATTATAATAATATATATAGTAATTATATAAATATTGCTAGAATTTAAATAAAATAAAAATTTATGCTTGTGATGCATAATAATATTCAGCATCATTACTCCAGTCTTCGGTGTCACATGACCCTTCAGAAATCATTCTAATAAGCTGAATTGATACTCAAGAAAGATTTTTTATTATTATCATTGTTGAATTAAATGGTGTTGCTTAATATTTTTTATGGAAACTGTGATACTTTTTTTCCAGAATTGATGAAAAGAACAAAAGAACAAAAGATGAAAAAATGATCAAAAGAACAGCATTTATTTGAAATAAAAATCTTTTATGACATTTTAAATGTCTTCACTGTCATTAAACATTAAACTTGATTTTAAAAATTGCTGTTTTGGGAATGTGGAAGAAGTTTTGATTTCTGAAAATTACAGAGTTTTCATAGCACAATGAACTCTATATCTCAAATTATCAAGGACAATTTGATTCCTCATGATATGACCCATTAAACAGAGAAATGAGGCCGTTTTTCACATCATATGTGACCCTGGACCACAAAACCAGTCTTAAGTCGCTGAGGTATATTTGTAGCAATAGCCAAAAATACATTGTATGGGTCAAAATTATTGATTTTTCTTTTATGCCAAAAATCATTAGGATATTAAGTAAAGACCATGTTCCATGAAGATATTTTGTAAATTTCCAACCGTAAATATATTAAAACTTATTTTTTTATTAGTAATATGCATGGCTAAGAACTTCATTTGGACAGTTTTAAAGGCAGTTTTCTCAGTATTTTGATTTTTTTGCACCCACAGATTCCAGATTTTCAAATAGCTGTATCTCGGCCAAACATTGTCCTATCCTAACAAACCACACATCAATGGAAAGCTTGTTTATTCTGCTTTCAGGTTTTGTATAAATCTCAATTTCGAAAAATTTACCCTTATGACTGGTTTTGTGGTCCAGGGTCACATATATAATTTTAACCGGTCTCATCCGTTAGTGTTCTCAGACTCTTCCTTTTGTTATACGAGTACGTTTTGCAATTTATTCACTTGCTAGCTGATTTGTTCCTGCAGACACTGGGCTTTAAAATGACAAAACTTATCAGCACCCTGTGCATTAGAAGTTACTAAGCATGTTTACAAGAGACAGCGAGTTACAGAGAGAGAGAGAGAGAGAGAAAGAGAGAGAGAGAGAGAGAGAGAGAGAGAGCAATCGAAGGAAGAGACAGAAAGAAAAAAAATAAATAAATAGAGGTGGGAACACAATGAGGAAGATATGTCAGCCAGAAGTTAGGAGCTAATTTGCCAAAAGGGATTTTTCTAGTATTTGCCATGTTGATGCAAAGCTTTCCCATCAGTCATTTCAACACTGAAAATTGTGTGACAGATGACAACAAAGACCTTCTTAATGAAATCTTATCACGCCAGAGACCACGATGAATATGTAACCACATAATTCTCCCATACACTTACAGTGCTTAACTATGCTGCCTGCAACTTGAGCGGCTTTATCTTCCCAGCGTGAGAGCGGTGGGTGGTACGTACCAGCATATGAGTCCGGCAGCAACAGCAGCCCAAGTGACACAGCAAGAGCTGGATTTCTTACTTTCCTCTTCCTCCTCATCCTTCCGACAGCAGCACAGGCAGCTCAGGTAGATGGCCAGACACAGCAGGTTCACACCAAGCCCAGCTGCTGCTACACAGCCCAGGAAGATGAGCGACTGGGAACACACAAATACACGAGATATGAGTTTCTATGTTAAAAAAGGGAAATTTCTTGTTCTTTGGAAATGAAAGAGCTTTGTTCTATTTGTCACTCATAACATAAGCTATCTTATCAGTCAAATTAGCCCATTTCTTGAAAAAAAATCAGCTGTTCAGAAAGAATCACTGTTATGATATCTGAACTATGAACTGAACTATGCACTCCATGACCAACCATATTTACATTAAAATGCAAATTTAATTTTTCAATTTATTTGCAAAAAATTAATAAATAAATAAATGAAATAAAAGGATGTTTTTCATAATCCAATCAACTCCTAATGGACCAAAAGCATTAATTAATTAATTAACAAAAAGGGTTAAAAAAATTTTATTCTCAGAATTTATGTTCCAACCAACTTTTACCAGATAAAAATCAATACCCGTACAACATTCTTTTTCCTTATTGATTTTCCCAGTTGACTGTGAAAAATGTTCAATTATGCATGTAATTAAGTTATGATGCTGCTGATTTTAAAATGATAAAGTCAATAACAGTTTCCCCCCTAAAAATAGTCATTTTGTCATCAGTACAACCATACAAATTTGCTTATAAATATTAGTAGTGTAGCAAAAACAGCCAGCTTAATTTTAAGGCTCAGAGACAGATAGACAATTAAATATAGGAAACGGTGGTATATGAAACCTTGACTATACTTATAAGTGTACTTCAAGTGGGAAAATTTATCAAGGTGCAGAATGTGGCCCTTAAAGAAGTTGCAATGAAACTGAGGTAGCGACAGATCTTATCTTCCATGTTGTTGTGATGTACATCAGAGTGTAGTGGATTATCAAAAAAAAATAAAATAAATTTAAAAAAATAAAAAAGTACAGCAAGGACCTTTAGTTAAAGTTTATTTAAACTTCAGTTAAAATCCAGTGACCTTGTCCACTAATACAAGCTTGTTGTTAATGTAGAATGAAGTCACAACCTCCTGAGATGTTTTCGAGCACAGACAACACATTACACTGATAACAAAGAGGTCCTTTCCGGCTGCAACACTCTGTCATATAACTTAGAGTTCCAGTTGATAGATCCGGAGCTATTTTAGTCTCAGAGCACTTAATGGGGGCACAAGGTACTACTCTGCCAATGCCCAGTACTACACACCATCATAAAAGGAGCATGGTCTCCTTTTTGGCTTTGAAAATGGTCTTAACTGGGCTGAAAACCTTTACCCAGACAGCAATCTATGGACTTTAAGCAGTGACTGAAAATAAATATGACAACTGATGGGGCAGCACAATTATTCAATTCATAAACACACACCATGTCGTATCCCATCCTGCTCTTGGCTCTGGAGAGAAAGTAGGACAGCTATAGCAAGCAGCCCAGAGTCTATATTTGCTGCATCACCATCCCTGTTTCCTGCATTGTCTCTGTCTCTCTCTGTTACAGCCAACATTCTCTCTTTCATTCTGTGGGTGGTGGGACATCCTAAGCCATCTGCTTCACTCCCATAACTCTAAGACTAATGAGTCAACCACTCTACCCACAATTCCAGTGGCTGCATTCATCCACTGTGTCAAAGAACCTGCTTCGAAATCACAACAAACAAGATACAGAACTAGGTTATACAATCTTGTTTTTCACTAAATCTCATTTAAGATGATATAAGGATAATTATCACTTTATAATACAATTTTATGACAAATTAGCAATTAAGACCTAAAAAAAATGCCATGAAATTAAATGGCATGTATTTTGTACCGTATTTACAGTTTTATCATGTATTAACAGACCAATATACACTTTTTTAAAAATAAATTAATACTTTAATTTAGAATGATGCATTATATTGATCAAGTGACAGTAAAGACTTTTATATTGTTACAAAAAAAATTCCATATTCAGAGTATCATATTTTATATATTTATATATTTATATATATATATATACACACACACACACACACACACACACACACACACACATGCAGATTATATATTATGGTTTCCACAAAAAATAATAAGCAGGATAAAAAATAATAATTAATTTAATTAAATTAGACTAAATAAATAATAAATAAATAAACACTGAAGACTAGACTTATGGCTACTGAAAATTCAGTTTTTGCATCACGGGAATAAACGGTTAATTTAAATTATAATAATATTTCACAACATTACTGCTTTTACAGTATTTCTGATCAAATAAATGCAGCCTTGGTGAGCATAAGAGCATATTCTTTAAAAAACATAAAACTTAAAGCCTTACAGATTCCAAATTTGGCATAGTAGTAGCGCTGTGCAATTAATCGAATTCGATTATCATGCACATCTTGTCAGTAAAGCCAGTTCCGTGAATAGTAGTAAATCGCCATCACCTGTTTTCAGATGGAGCGGCATTTACTACACAGAGCCGTAGTTCACCGACAAGCTAGGCAATGTCGCGTTCAAAATTGCAGACGAATCGCTTTCGCTGCTCTGTGTAGTAAATGTTGCTCCATCTGAAAACAAGTGATGGCAATTAACTGCTAATCGCGGAACCAGCTTTACTGACGAGATGCGCATGATAATCAAATTCGATTAACAGCACAACCCTACATAGTAAAGCATCAATTTAACCATTAAACATCAGATATTTAAGTAAAATGCATGATGAAACCTACAGTGCCTCATTTCAGTTACATTGTCTGAAAAAGATGAGCCGGTGTCTAAGCCCCTCCTCCACCTTTGAGGATGGAGAATTCCCCCATCAGGCCTTTGTGAAGGGCAAATAGGGGTTGATGAAGGTACTGTGATGAGGAAATGGGGGGAGGAGGTACGCAGACTGCCACAGGGGGGTCTTATGGGAGGGGAGGGGGGACATATTAGGGAACGAGTGTGTGTTTTCCAACTGAGGAGTGGTGATGTGAGAGGGTGTGTGGTTGAGGCAGGCATATTTGTGTGTGTGGGTGTGGGTGCTCATCAGCAAGGGGAGCAGTTGGTGTGGAAACAAGGGGAGGAAGACTGGCATTATGTTTAATGCTTTTGGCCAGAGACAGGAAAAAAAACCTCACACACACATAAATAAACATCACCATGGCAACCTCTAGGTCCTTGTTGCATTTGTAGTTAAGTCCTGGGACAAAGTGAAAAGAGGAATTATCATTGACTATTTTAATGTAGCTGCGTGTGACTACATGGCTGGAATTACCCTGACTAAATCCCATGATCTTCATGAACTACGAGAAACTTGTTCTATCTGACAGAGAAAAGCCTGAGATTAGTGATGGGTGGTATAAGCTAAATCCTATATCATGGTAACAGCAACAGTACACATATGCATTTTGGTTAAAAAAAGGTTTATATATTTAAAAAATGTATTAGGCTATTTATTACATTATATATTATAAATAGTATAAATGGTATATAATATAATTTTAAATTATTTTGAAAATGAATGTGTTTATTTACAGTGCTGTCAAACGATTAATCGCATCAAAAATATGTTTTTACATAATTTGTGTGTGTACTGTGTATATTTATTATGTATATATAAATACATACGCATACAGTATGTTTTTTGAAAATATTTACATGTATTTACATGTATATATTTATATTCACATAATTTACATTATATATAAATATATTTACTATATAAACATTTTTCTTAAATATATAGGTGCATGTGTGTATTTTTATATACATAATAAATACACACAGTACACACACATATTTAAACAAAAACTTTTATTGTGGATGTGATTAATCGTGATTAATCGTTTGACAGCACTAATTTATAGATTATTATAGATTTATTTATAGATTATTTTTTGAAGTATTTTTTATTCAGCTTTTATTCAACTAGGATGTATTAAAGAGGCAGTAAAGACATTTACAGTGTTATAAAAGCTTTCATGTTCTTAAAGTTTCTATTCATCAAAGAACAATGAAAAAATATCAGTTTCCACAAAAATATGGGGTTATTTTAAACTAAAATAATATTTCACAAATATTACTGTTTTTACTCTGTTTTCAACTAAATAAATGCAGCCTTGCTGAGCATAAAAGACTAAAAACGTTACTTACATATATGTGTATTTTTATATAACACAGTGGGGAGTCGGATGGATGCAAACCAAAAGATAAAATTAGTAATAACAAATGATTGTGTCTGGCATGAGTGCAAAAACAGCTCTGCATTATGTAAGACTCGATACAATAAAACAAATATCAAATGGATAGTTCCAAAACAAGTTCTTCCTTGTCTTGACTTTATCCTTGTTTGAATAACATAGCAGTCCTGCTAACAACCAAGCCAATATATCTAACACAGTACAGCAAAATAATGTTTGTCACATCTCCCCTGTCACATTCAGAAGATATACAGGTAAAGAAATGGAGAAGCCCACAAAATGATGTAAACAAGAAGGATAGGAAAGGAAGAGAAAAATATTGCTTGTGTGTGCGCAAGAGAGAAACGGACAGAGAAGGAAGATAAAGCATGCAATTAAGATTCAGAGCCATTATTATGAATATAATGAATCGCTTCAGAATACATTCCAAATACGCATAAACAACACCCGTGCAGCCTTATCTGGCCTTACCAATGTTCTCTCTGTCACAAGCATACACATTGGCACAGCAAAAGTGAGTGTGTAATTATAATAGTCAAACAAATACAATGTGCACACACACAGAGGGTGTGCATTAATACCAGGCACACATGAATAATGGAACACCTGCATTATCGTCTATGGAAATAAAGCAAAGAGGAATTATTTACACACTCCCACACTTCTTCAAGTCATTTCCACCCACCTATTCCCTTGTCATTCAAACGCACAAACAGACGGGACACAACAAGACTGAGAGCTGTTTTTCAATTAGCTGCTGCTAATGCTTACAAATGTCTATAAGACTACAGCACAAAGTTCCCACACCTTTTCACAATGTATTTCCATCTGTTTGTGATAACTTGAGATTTTTAATAGAATTTTAAAGACACCACTCACAATTTCTACACATTATTTAAGAGCTGATTTCTATTAAATTATATGAAACTTTTCTCTTAATTTTCAAGATTTTTTTTTTTCACTGAACTAACAAAAATTATGAACTTACTGCTATAGCTTGCAGATTTTAAAATGTTTCAGTTATACAACATTCATTGTAAACTGTAAATAACGCCTGATGAAGGTTGTATGACAGAAACCTGTTCAAATTTGATTAAAATTTGTATTTAAAAGCTACAGCAGTGTTTGGGAATCATAATTTTTTTTGTTAGATTATATGCTTGTTTATATGGTTTATCAGGAGTGGCTTTTTTTGTTTATATTCATTTATATATGGAAGTCACAATTTAAAAATTCCCTGATATTCCACAACCACAGAAAGGTAATTTCTAAAAATAAATAAATAAATAAATAAATAAAAATTCATGATTTATAACACAAAACTTCACCTATTTACTTTCTCAATGGCAAGTAGTACAATGGATTAAACACGAATGTTAAAAGTAGAATGCAAGTCTGAAATCGTATTTGTTTGTAAAACATACTCCCATCTGTTTCATTTACAATAGGGTTGTGACGGTGAGGAAATTTCCCCACCGGTTAATCGACGTGTAACAACACCGGTAGTACCGGTATCACTGTGGGGGTGGTTGGGGGTATGGGGTTCCCCTCTTTTTCACACTTTCTTTCGCTTTTAAATAGCTTGTAAAAGCGGGGTGCGCATTTTACCTTCACTTTCAAATTAGCAGCAATTCGGCGTAAAGCACTTGTTCGCTGTTAGTTCGTTTTCCCTCTTTTCCTCACTTTCCTTCATTTCTAAACAGCTTAAAAGCGATGTGCACATTTTACTTTCACTTTCGAGCTCGCGGCAAGCATCAACAAAATACAACTTCAAACTCAACTTAGCCTATAGCCTATATAAATTATAGAAATTTTATTAACAAAACGCATAAAAATACACCATTCTATAGGCTATGCCTAATATAAAATAACAAATAACTTAGGCTACACAAAGTTTAAATAGCCTAGGTAGGCCTATACAAAACTGAAAATCAGCAAACACTGTGGAATCAATTAAATAAGAAACGAATGTTTAAAAAAAAAAACTTCCAGAATCACCTTAGATAAACGGCAAACGTCAACAGGCTTTTCAAAATGCAAAATATTGCCAAACATGCGCTTTTGCATTTCGTTTTGAAACTAAATCTTCCGCTATCATCTCGTCTGTCTCACCCTTGTCATCTTCTTGTCAGTCAGCTTGAACGAAATCTAATCTATGATGCGACTGTCGTTCGGCACGCTGTATTGAGGTGCCACGTACAGTTTTTAAATTGTAGTGTCTTGTTCTCTAACTGAACTAAATGATTTTTATTTATGGCGTTATTTTACTGCCAAATGTCGAGAGCGCTTCTTTTTTTTTTTTTACAATAAAAAACGAATAAAAATCAAGGAAAGGCCCTAATGAAGAAATCTGTTTCAAGATATTTTTTAAAAAGTGCATAGGTCTAATGATAACTTTTGACAACGTTTAATTCAGGTGTGAAAAGAATTAATCTTCATATATATATATTTCAACCCAAGTACACAATACATGTATGGCCACATGAACTTTAAGAATCATATACTTTTTTGTTTGTTTGTTTAGATAAATCGCTCAGAGAGGTTTGGCCAAATGAATAGACAAACAGGTTTTTTTTTTTTTTTTTTTAATAAATCATCCAAGCACCCTATTCCTAGCCATTTCTAATATACATTTGATTTGACTAAATATTATTAAATTGTAAAGAAATTCCAAGATCAGTTCCCTCTTCACATAGGCCTAGTATTTTCATCGGGTCAGTCATAGACAAATCTGACTGGTTGATAACTTTTGACGTTTAATCCAGGTGTGAAAAGAATTAATATCTAGTGCAAGAGCACGGAGAGATTTGCGAGTGCACAGGACAAAGTTTGAGCGCGCACACGCACACTTTGAGCGAGAGGAGAGACACTTTTTAAGTGCGCTCACTCTCTCTGCGCGAGAGCAGCGTATATCCGAGAGCGCGCGTCCGGTTTTGTGTGAGAGCAAAGGAAATCCGTGCGCGAGCGGGGAGATTTGCGCTCACGCATTATATTAATCTACTTTCGCGCTACAAAAATGCGCTCTCGACATTTGGCAGTAAAATAACGTCATATTTATTACTATAAAAAAATCTAAACGCCGGTGGGGGACGGTGCCGCGGTGGGCAAGTGACATACCGGTGTTGCGGCTTAACACCGCCAACACAGTCTAACGCAGCAAGCCTAATTTACAACTGTGATTTTTTTTTGTTGTTTTTTTTTTTTACATTCCACATGCAAAATTGGTTGAGATTGTTGTTTCATCTTGATCCTAAAGGAGCGAGGTCTGACAATGCAGCCCTTCAGAAAGCAGCATGCTTTTCTGTGCTTGTTAAGACTATGAATGTAAATAAGGGGAATGTTGCTGACAGGTCTTCCATAATGTTGTTTGTTTCTGCTCCGCTGTGGTTGAAAAGCAACCACCCTGTCTCTTCCAATTTTTTGTTTTTCCATTACTTGTATCATTCAATTTCTGCAGTCCATCTATCTTATCCAAGCATACAGAGAGAAGTCTAGGATAAAAAAATAAAACATAAAAAAGGGCAGGCAGGGGAAGGACGGGTGGGGAAAGAAGACAGGACAGTAAAGAGGTGAGGAAACACAAAAGTTGAGCTGGGAAGGAGGGTGAAGAGGATGGTGTGAAAGAGGCACAAGGGAGGGATGAAAGGGGTTGAAACAGAGGATTATGGGGAAAAAAGTGGCATGGCAGTCTCTATGAAAGAGAACAAAGGACACAGCGCAGCCCATGTGAACAATTTCTGCACATCCTCACTCACAGCCACCCACCGCCTCTCAGTCAGAAACTAGGGCTGGCTCGATACCACTTTTCAGAACCGATACCAATCCGATACAAAAAATTCTGAGTATCTGTCGATACCGATATCGATCCGATACTAGAGCAGTTTTTTTTTTAATCAGTGTACAATTTCTATACCTCAGTGTGTGTTGACCTGCTCATCACTCTTTTGTGTTTTACACACAATCTACTAAATATAGACAACTTTACTGTAAAGAAAAACAAAAAATGAATGAATATGTAATTATAATCTATGACAAAAACACTATTATAAACTAGGGGTGCGCCGATCCGATATTCAGTATCGGTATCACTCCGATACTGGCATTTTCTGCCGGATCGGGGTATCGGTAAGACGAGGCCGATCCAAATCTGATATTCTGTGTTTAGCTACTATTGTGTTATTGTTAAGTCCCACGAAAACCACAAAAACCATTATAAAGCATAATAAAGTTTTCGTGCACTATATTTCAAGTGTTCTGAAGCCGTTCCATAGTTTAATGTGAGGTACAGATGAATATTTAAGTCAAGTTCACGTAAACACTTCTCTCCGCCGCGGCTGTCTGTCATCTTCCATTCAGCATTCAAACTGCATTCAGTTACGACAGTCAAGACGACAAAACTCTCTCCACTGTTCTTATTATACTTGATCTGTAAATAAAGTTCAATGCTTTTGCATAAAAGGATTTTATCTTACTACCGGGTGTTACTTTCTACCGGGTGTCTTTTAGATTACAACACTGTTGTAGAGAGCACTATGAATGGAGCACAGTAACTGAAATTTAAAACAGTTAAAAGAAAAGGCTCAATAAACTGTTGCACAGATTTAATACACTACACATTAATATCTCTTTCCTTTGTGCTTCGAACTTCTCTATGTGGACTCCGGAGCGCTGTGCCTGTGCACTGTGACTCTGTCTTGCTTTAAGCGCATCATTCTGCGCACAGGATGTGCATAAGAAATTGTGCCGCTCTGTATTGGAGCCCTTCATATTATAATATTTTTGCGCAATGAAAGATTATTAATAGCTTTTCTTGTTCGTCTCTTCTGTCATATGGTGCTGCCTCATTACTGTGCAGTATGTTTAAAAGAAACGTCTTTTAATTTTACAGTATATATTATATATAAATATATTACTTGTTTTCCATGAATGTATTTTACAACAATACAAAGAGGAATACATCCCTTTTACCAGATTTACACTTATTCACTTTTCTTTGTTTCCCAATAAATGTTTTTTTTTCAGTAATTTTAGATTTTATAAAATTATTGTGCACTCATGATTTTTCTAGAGTAACTTTTGCTACTGAATTATCCACTAACCTAGTTTATAATAGTATTTTTGTCATAGATTATAATTACATATTCATTTATTTGTTGTTTTTCTTTAGAGTAAAGTTGTCTATATTTAGTAGATTGTGTGTAAAACACAAAAGAGTGATGAGCAGGTCAACACACACAGAGGTATAGAAATTCTACACTAATTAAAAAAAAAAAAAAAAACTGCGCCGGTATCAGATCGATATTGGTATCGGCAGATACTCAGAATTTTTTGTATCGGATCGGTATCGGTTCTGAAAAAGTGGTATCGAGCCAGCCCTATTATAAACTAGGTTAGTGGATAATTCAGTAGCAAAAGTTACTCTAGAAAAATCATGAGTGCACAATAATTTTATAAAATCTAAAATTACCGAGAAAAAAAAAAAAACATTTACGATACCGCGACACCAATACTGAATATCGGATCGGCGCACCCCAATCAGAAACACTGCTGTCTTTCTCCAGGAATGAAGTGCTCGGCATCTCTCTTGTTCTATATAATAAAATTTAATTGAAGCCTTAAGGAAATGAGTGCTGAAACACTGCTTATTCATTTAGAATGTGATGACAGTGTCATATATACTGTATGCACATTCAGCATCTATTCTCACAAGACTGTATAGCAGCTAACCCTTAATGTATCAATACTGTCCATGCAAATAATGATTTTATAAAGTTAACACTTTATAGTACTTGAAACTAATAGTACTGAAAAACATTATTAAATTCATGTACATTCATATTATAAACAATAGCATTCAAAAGTTTGGAGTTGGTAAGATTTTAATGTTTTTGAAAGAAGTTTCTTATGCCCACCAAGGCTGCACTTATTTGATGAAAAATACAATAAATATTGTGAAATATTATAACAATTTAAAATGACTCCTTTTCTTTTGAATATACTTTAAAATGTAATACATTTCTATGATGGCAAAGCCAAATTTTCAGCAGCCATTACTCTAGTCTTCAGTGTCTCATGATCCTTCAGAAATCATTCTAATATGCTGATTTGCTGCTCAAGAACATTTCCTATTATTATTTTTCTCATCATGTAGAAAACAGTTGTGCTGCTGTTTAATATATTTGTGTAAAACATCTATCAAATGCTATACAGGCCAAATTTGAAAAAAACATTTGGCTTTGTTTCCTTTTTGGAAATGGATACATGGATCTGATTTCAAAATTATATCGGCACATCAACCACGACTGTCATCAGGCACAAGAAGTTGTTTTCATGTACAAACACATTACATATCTTTCAACACAAAGAGATCTGAGTTATTTCAGTTCAGTGATTCGGTAAACTACTCTGTGTTGTTCTTCAGCTTGTTTGCATAGCGTGTCCACTACATTCACATACCGAATTTGCCTGGGGGTCATTGACATACAGCTCAACCTGAGCATAGCTGGCTACCGGTCTGGATAAAACACCCTTTTCAAGCGCCAATCACTCAGTCCTCATGAATAAGCGGGCTGTAAAACTAGACGTGAATGAGGTACCACAGACAAAGCCTTTAAGCTTCGAGGAACAAACCGGGCAGAATCAAGTACTGTTTGCTGCCTGAGGGTAGATCTCTATGGAGGCAAACAAGAATCAGATACTGGAGTTTGGGACCTTTAAACAAGCCAAGACAGAATATTTTCTCATGGAGGAAATAGATAACTGATCCCAGGTCAGGTTTCTAGGGAAAGTGGTCTATAATTTCTAGAAATTCCAGAAAGACAGGGATACGTAAGAATGTAAACCAAGCTGCTCCAACATGATACTTGTTCAAAGTTTACCCTGTTTGCTTATCTGAGAGTGAGGAGACCTACAGGTTTAGGACAACATTGAGACTTGTCAACCCAGTATACTCTATCGACACTAGTGTAAAAGACCATGCTAAGTATAAGAAACACTGGCTGAACCCCAATTCCTATACTATAGCATGCAACATTAGCATTAATGGATCTCAAATCATAGCACATTGAGAAAAGTGTGTGAAAAAGGCCAGATTGTGTACTATTTCCATTATTCTACTATTTTAAAGTGTGCATTCATGCAAGTATTCATTAAATTAAAACTTAGTGTAAAACAAGATTCTGTGACCCAACAGTCCAGTTTTCACTCTCATTTTATTTCCTCTCTGACCTAGCAAACCTACATATTTTATTGCCTCTTAAAAAAAAAAAGCAGGAATGTGTGTATAATATGCAAATTGAGTTACTTTAAAACTGACATCTCACATTACTATTCAAAACTCTGGGGTCAGTAAGATTTTTATCTTTTTTTAAATACTTTTATTCAGCAAGTGTGCATTAAATTGATCAAAAGCGACAGTAAAGGCATTTATGCTACAAAAGATTTCCATTTCAAATAAATGCTGTGTCATTGTATCTACAAATGCAGCTTTCAACGTTGAATTTAACAATAATAAGACATGTCGGTTGAGCACCGAATCAGCATATCAAAATGATTTCTGAAGGATCATGTGACACTGAAGACTGGAGTAATTCAGCTTTACCATCATAGGAATAAATTACATTTTAAAATGTTAAAGGGGTCATATGACGTTGCTAAAAAGAACATTATTTTGTGTATTTGGTGTAATGCAATGTGTTTATGAGGTTTAAAGTTCAAAAAACACATTATTTTCCACATACTGTACATTATTGTTGCTCCTCTATGCCTCTCCTTTCTGAAACGCGCCGATTTTTACAAAGCTCATCGTTCTAAGAAGCGAGGCGTGCTCTGATTGGCCAGCTATCCAGTGCATTGTGATTGGCCGAATACCTCAAGCGTGAGACGGAAATGTTACGCCCCTTACCGTATTGTGATGCCGTGTCCCGGCGCGACGACACAAAAACAATAAAACCCATTACAAACGAGGCATTTGTTGCATCCAGTGGGGACATAATTACTGATTATAATGACTTATACTGTCTTTTTACGCTTCGCGTTGCATCGCGCCGCGCAAACATTACCATGTCTGCATTTGTGATCGGAGAAACGACAAACAACAAGCACTACTCTACACTGCTCAAAACTCGCGTTTGAATCGTCAGTGGCAAATTCTTTAAATATGAAAACATACTTACAGGCTGTGAGTCAGAAGCACCAGACTGTCTTTGCAAAGTTGGAATTGCCCCACTTTATAGAAACAGCTTTTGAGCATAGTTGGCAGGCTACTCCCAGGTTCAGGAAATAGTCCTCCGTAAAATGTGCTGCACACACTCGAAAATTTGGGTTGAACTGTTCTGGAACAGTGTTGTAAATACAACTTAACCACTGATTTCTAGTTGTGTCCTCTTTTGGAAGCCCAAACAAAGTAATTTCACTTTCACAATGAAACACAGCGTCTCCAGGACATGGCGCCGGTGGCTAGGGCTGGGTATCGTTTAAACATTTTCAATATCGATACCGATACCTTGAGTTCGATACCGGTTCCTGAACGATACTTTTTTCGATACCAATGTACCAACAAGATTACATCATCTCAAAAAAACTTTGGTTTTATTTTTTCAGCTTGTTGACATTTATACAGACTCAAAGCCTCATCTCCTGAGCCACTGCACAAAGGAACAAAATATATCCAACACAATAAATCAGTGCAAATAATTTTAATAAAATTCAAATAGTTTTCAGTTTACACATCTGTTAGGCTACATTTACACTAGTGCGTGTTCGTTTTAAAACGCATAGCTTAGACAGAATCATCATTTCTATTCATTTATTCTAGGTTGTTGAAGACTTCAAGAAATTGAAAATCTTCATCCACTTTCATAAGTGGGTGTTTTATTTTCTTCCACCATATGTTTTATTATTAAATTACGCGTTGTAGTACATCTAATTATTTGAATGCATAAAAACAATTTAGTTTTTTCACATTTATTCTTAAAATAGCCTTATGAAATGTTTTCTTTTTCCTCAGAAATTCTGTGTTCTGTATCTGGTTTTCAAATGAAGGCATAAAACATTAATTTCATTTATCTTTAAATTATTGAAAATCAAACTTTATTTATTTATTTTGGCAAACAAAGGGGGTTTACTATTAAAATTAAAACATGGAAGAAATGTTGTGTGATCGTTACTTAAAAAAATAAAGTTTTAATAATTTTAATAATAGCCTTGTAGTAGCAGTATGCACATTCTGCTGAACAATAGTAATATATTTCTGCCGCAGTGTCTTCCAAGTTAAACCGAACTTTTATTTTGATGTGTTTCCGTGATTACCTTTACAGTTCTGTGTGTATATGATATGACGCTAGTTTTACTCAAATCAAACGGTAAAAATGCTCATGAAGTGACTCTCAGAGCAGTTCTGGAGATGTTGTTCATGTGTTTATGTCCTCATTTAGTGAGACGGTAGACGCTGACATCACCGCAAGCGTCACGCGCGCTTCAGTCTGTGTTTAGTAAACAAAACCGCGCAAGAGTAGACTTCTCCGTACGCTTTTGAGTCGCTCTCGCGGATGTCAAACACTGATCAATCTGCACCGCGTTGCTTCTAGTCCAACACACCTAGTGCTGCAGGCTTATTGCCTCACTGATGTTGACGAGATTAACACCTTAGGTATCGAAATTTGGTACCGAAAGACAAGACGTTTTTCGATACTCGATGGTATCGAGGCAATTCGGTCGGTGCCTAAAAAGTATTGAACTCGATACCCAGCCCTACCGGCGGCAACAAGAATACTACAGCGAGAATAAAAGTCCCGCCCTTTTTCTTTGCATATACATTTGGGCTGTGTTTTGCAAATCTCCCCACACCGTGACGTAGACGTGGGGGCATGTTTGAATGAGCCGTTTTAGGGGGATGTGGTCAAGTCTTAACTTTTATAAAGAATATCTCTTTGGTTTTGAGACTTCAGTCTTTGCAACTTCAGGGATCTTATCTATGCACAAACAGCTTGTAACACTCCAAAGAGAAAGGAAAACTTGAAATCGCATTATATGACCCCTTTAAAATAAAAAATCAATTACTTTAAATTGTAAAAATATTTCAGAATATTACTGTTTTACTGTATTTTTGATCATATAAATGCAGCCTTTGAGCGTAAGAGATTTATTTTAAAAACAATTTAAAAAAAATCTTACTGACACTGCAGTGTAAATAAAATATTTATTTTTTCATTAATTACAGAATACGAATCCACCACAAACCCAAAGTTTTATGTAATAAACTGTTATCCTGCATCCTAACCAGGCACAAGCTGACAAGTTTCCAGTGACATGTAAACTGTCTGTCTACACTGAAAGCGAAAATGAGTCATATGACATCACTGCCAATCAGAACATTTCTGATGCTGTTTTGAGGAGCAGATTTTAGACCAATGAGATTCCACTGTGGACGGGGCTACCCAACTCTACAGAAAAAGAAACCAAGATGTCTCATCACTTGTCATGGTTAGTTAGGAAAAAAAAATCTCAGCCCCAGTTCAAACTGACAGCACTAGAGGTTGCCAAATTTCCAAGGAGCTCAACTTTGATCTCCAACAGTCACCGTCACTAATGTGACTGAACATCTCTGACTCATGAAAAATGAATGTCTCGGCAAAATGCTGTCAGTCTGGATGACCTTTCAGATTTGTCACAGTAAAATCACAATAAAACATTGTCCAAAGTTTGAGACGGTTCTTCAAGATGTTATTTCATACCATATTAATGAAACCTCTCAATTCTAGCTTATATGTCATTGCCAGTGGAAGATGAACTTCTGTACTTGGCAGAAGTATGCAAACTGGGATTCAGCCATATTTTGTGTAGCTAAGTGGTGGATGTGCTTTCTGTGGAAGTTCTGAGCCAAACTTCAGCTATGTGATGGTCACAGCAGGTGGAGAACAGCTGTGTGGAGCGCACTGACGCCCATCTGCTGGGAGTTTTGAGAGATATACACTCGCTGAAGAGTGACACCATCAACCTCCTGATCAGAAGTCTATAATTTTACAGTTTTATGCTCTGTGAGGTACAGAATTACATATTTTACATGATGAAATGGAGTAATATGCCTGAAGGAAAGCTACCGTATTATGTATTAAAACGGCATGAAAGAAATTCTTCAAACATATGCTAATGCAATCTCCAGGTGATTTTCAAAATCTCGGTGAACTAAAAGCTGCAAATAGTTTCAATGAACAATATACCAGTATATTTGAGAATATTCAAGTGCTGGATCAAGGCAGGGCCATGAGGGGGCTGGATGACTGGGGTTTTACAGGAATGCAGGTGAAGGAATTTCCCTTGCGGTAATTTTGAGTGACTCAGTAGCACGGTATGCAGTATTACCGCATATATATATATATAGATAGATAGATAGATAGATAGATAGATATAATCTGTGTGTGTATGTGTTACGATGTAACGAGGTCATATTCAGAAACCGAAACTAAATCGCGTTGAAACAGGAAGTGAAGTAAACAGAAGAGAATGACAAAATAACGGTCCACATAACAAAACATAAACCTGACAATAAGATCGTTAGTTTATTGTTAGCATATATATATATATATATATATATATATATATATATATATATATATATATATATATATATATATATATATATATATATATATATATATATATATATATATATATATATATATATATATATCTCTGTTAGTTCTGATCCTCGAATCTGACTGAACAAGATATTTTTTCTGTTGACATTTCACCTGCGAGTTCTGGACGGGCTGTCAGTCAGTGCAGTTTCATTGTTGCGCCACAAGGTAGCGTCAAGGAAGTGTCTTTGAGTGAGTCTTTAAACCGTTCATTCAACTACATGTTCAAAAACGCTGATTCATTCAAAGAAAGATGTAATGAAACACGCTGTTGAAATCATTTTAACTTTGAGCGCCACTTTTAAAGGCTCAGCTGACCAGCAATGCATCGATGCTAAGACAGATTACGCTTTCCTTAGACATGACAACCTGTTTTCACAAATATACATGACTCAGCCTGAAGGACAGACGCAGGTAATCGCATGCGATCAGTCGATCTCTCTCTCATTCGCTGTCTGTTTAGGCTTGTTAAGTTCAAATTTATTGAGCCTCTGTACAAATCAGCATGGTACACATTAGAGATCGATGGATATGGGTTTTTCTATAACCGATGCCGATGCCGATGTTTAGAGGTCAGGGTCAGCCGATGGCCGATATGTGCTGCCGATTTTTTTGGCCGATTTTTAGGGCCGATATCTCTAAGTTTTCCCCTTCATTTGCATGCTAAAATGTCACACACTAATAATAAGTAGATGCACAACATTTCTAAACTTAACATCATCATTTATTGAACACTGACTTGAACCATCTCTCGAATCTTAATTTTTTGCACTGCACGGTATTAAAATAAAATATTTATACGTACTATTATAATATTTATATCTATACGGTTAACGTTAGACAGGTTTAATGAGGATAATAACTGTGTGACATATATATATATATATATATATATATATATATATATATATATATATATATATATATATATATATATATATATAGTCATTGGTTGGAACACGTCACTTTATTAAGCTGATGTCCATTTTTATTCGCATTACACAGTAGAGGTCTGCTTGGGACTGTTTTTTTAGTCCCGCTCCCGTGAGGTTATATCCCGCACCCGCTATAGTCACTCTTTGTTCACCCACTGTCCGCTTATAATAATTTTCTTCCCGACCCGACCGTTCCCGCTAAATTTAGATCTCGTTTCCAGAATCTCACATTTAAATTTCTGCTACTGAAAGAAAGAGATATAGGCTAACAAATAAAAGTGTAGTCTGCACAAAATTGTATTTATTTTATTCGTCTTGTCAAGTATTGAATTTATTGACTTTGACCTGAATTTATATGAATTATCTTAAGACACAAAATTCGTTAAACATTTTATGCAACACAGTAGGGAAAAAAGTGTCACAGAGAAAATAAAAATGTTGTACAAAAATTGTATTTCTTATTTTTATTCGTCTTGTCAGGATACAGTTAGTTTAACATTTACAACACAATAGGAAAAATTGTTACAGAGAGAGAGAGAGAGAAAAAAGTAAGTTTTACAAAAACTTATTTTTATTTGTCTTGTCAAAATACTAAATTCGTTTGACATTTTTCTGTTAACACAGAAGGAAAAGTGTCGCAGAGAAAAAAAAATAAATACGACATCTGTCATTTAAAATTATAGGCTAGGCAAAATATAAACAAAACCGAGTTGAATGTCCTTCAAGGACAGCGCATCCACACTTTGCTCCATCCTTATTCTGCTCTGTCAACCTGTCTGTTCTGTCTGCGGGCCGTATATTCACCACTGGTAGGCCTGCTCTGAGGACCCTTATGCACATGCTGCACACAGACCTCGCAAATAAAACAAAGCACTTCATGCGTGCAGCGCGCGCATAACAGTCTGAGTGCAGGCTCTACCGGTGCTTGATAAGAATAAAGCGCAGATATGCTATTCTGACGTCGGGAACGGGATATTGCTAGACCGCCCGCTCCCGTTCAAATTGCACCAGAGTTACCGATCTCTCCAGGAGCTCGGCTTTTTCCGGAGAGAATCGTAAAGCTCTATCTTTCTTTTATAAATATGATAAAACTAAAGACTTTTTTGAGATATGAAGGATGCAGTACTACTCTATAGGTACTCAAGATTAACATGAGATTGGGTGAAACTGTGTGTGTCAGGTGTCCTTTAAGGAAGGTCCTCAACGGACCAGTCAACCTCACTCGATTCTGTCCTCGTCTTTCCTGCATGGCTTTTGAAAGGGAGTAAGGGGTTCGGGGGCAACCTCGGGGGGCTTTTCCAACACAGTGCACTCGAGTGAACCTCCCCAACCTCACAGCTGGGACATCATTAACTCAGAGCGGAGCAAGTCATGGGCTTTGGGTGAATAAAGAAACAAAAAAGAAAGACAGATAGGAAGAAAGAAAGATTATAAGGGCTCTGCAGCATTCCATGTCACATGCACTACCGCTCAAAAGCTTTAAAAAATTTAAAGTAATAATAAATGTTTTTGAGCACCAAATCAGCAAATATTACGGTGATTTCTGAAGGTCATGTGATGCTGAAGACTGGAGTAATAGCTACTGAAAATTCATCTTTGCCATTACAGTAATAAATTACATTTTAAAATAAATTAAAAGAGAAAAGTTGTTTTAAATTGTAATAATTTTTTCACAATATTACCATTTTACTGTATATTTGATAAAATAAACGCAGCCTTGGTGAGAGGCGATAACATTAACTATAAGTGATGGATTACAAAACTGATGAAACAGCTTGAAAATACCATGCAAAACGTACACCTCAATGCACTAATATTAAAATGCTCATTGAAGTAATAAAAATGAATGCAATTAATTTACAATTAAATATTTCACAACCATGCTCTTGTCATGTATCTCAATAAGGGACTGATGCAACGGTACACTGACTATGAGTGGGCTTGGAGAACATGCAATACATTCCATTTCATGTACAATAACACTATTCACTGAGACCTCCAACACTATACTAACATTTCTGACCCAAAATACCACAAGCTGACAATTGTCTTTTCTCTCAACTTGTCCACACCGCCATCATTAGTCTAACAATATCCGCTGGTAATATTGTCTTGCTACTATATGGAAGGATTCAAAATGCGGACAAGATGTTAAAGCATGAGCTTTACTGCTTATTGAAAAAGGCCAATGAGCTCTTGACTTACTACCATGTCAAAGAGAAACTAAATATTTCTGTCTTAAACTACCCAAAAACAAACTGTAGATTTATGGTATATCTGATCGGCCTGATTTAGTAGGTCATTGTGGTTTACCACAAAGTTTTCACATCCTTTTTTGGGATTTTTTTTTTTTTTCCTGAGAAAATCTTTGTGGGTTTTAAGAAACCTGGCCCACCCAGAATCAGCTGCAGAAAATACTTAAAAGGGTGCTGACACAACCAAACCTGCAAGAAAAATAATGGAAGAGACGGCTGATAAATCAAGACCAGGGTTTTTCTCTCATCTTACATCTAAAATTGAAGTGAAGTGCCATGGTTCAGGTCTGAAGTGATAAAACAGAACCTAAGGGAGACAATAAATAAGGACTTTCAGCAAACAAAAAGGCTTGACACCAAAGTCATGGCAAGAAATATTGGCCAAACATCAGAACTGTTGGAAGAAGGGCAAATGTGAGGCCCTGAATATAACTGGTCATATTGAAAAATTAAAAATATGGCCTCTTCATCCCTCACGTTCCTCCATAACCCATTTGTTTATAGACTAAGGGACAATTTGATATTGAAATCATAAATTCGAGCAGATATGCACATTAAAAGGGAGGAAAAAGATTGATGATTAATCCTGTATATGACAGGTTTTAGTCCAATCAAAAACACAAAAGGAGAATTGCAAAGAATTTCGTATATTCGTACAATAACAGTAAATGACACTTTGGCTTTCTGAGCAAAAAGCAAGCGAAAGCACCATAAAACAACATTAAAGTGTCTTCTGAAGCCATATGATAACTTTGTGTGAGGAAGAAACCAAAATTTGCACTCCTTGATGCATCTTTTCAATAATTTGGTCGATTCAGTTCACCTGTCAGAGTGATCTGTTCATGAATCAGCTAACTCAGTGGAGCAGCACTCTAGTTAACAGCTTACTGGAGGAGAAGTTTATCAGTAAATGACTTGAACTTCAGTCTGATAATCACACAAAGTTATTGCACGAGAAGGCTATAGACCATAAATAGAACAAAAAAGAACTTCAATGGTGCTTCTGCATCCTTTTTGAAATCTAAATAACTCAGTTTCCGTTCTGTGCATGCAGTACATTGCAATTGCATGGATTGCAAGCATAATTCTTCTGTCTTCATGAAGCCATACAAGTTTGGAACGAATGTTTATCATTACTACAAACCATTTCCCTGACCATTTTCTTCACACAACCACATTTTGAAGTCAGGTTTTAAAATGTTGGCCCATTTTGGAACTGCACTGTTAAAAGTAGGAAGCTGGAAATTCCAAACTGAATGGAATGTAGCCTATGATATCACTGAGTATTTTATAGAGTTCTGTCTGTACCATTTCAAATTTGTCTTAAATAGCGCATCATTCCACCTGAGTGTCAGATGAGTCAGATGTCAGATGACTGAGAATTTCAGTATGATTCAGTGAGGCCATCTGTATCTGAAAATAATAACCCTTCTCTCTCATCATTTTTAGTGGTGTTTGCTAAGGCAACCATTACTATTAGTATTGTTCATGCTTAATGATTTGAACTTGACCCTTAAATATTAAACACAAGCAATTAACTCATCTTGCACAGTTTGTGCTACAGACATTAATAATACCTCAAATCAAGCAGCTCCATGAGGAGACATCTCCAGAGGCCTAATGGCTATCACATATGAACTCTTTTGACATGGGCCAGTAAAAAAACATCAACAACACAGAACACCCTAGCAAACATCCATAACAGTTCAGAAAAAAAAATAAATAAAAATAAAAATGTTGTCACATTTCTTGTAAATCACAATAACTTTAACCACAAAAACAGCAAGCAAATATCTACAGCTGTCTTTAAATAAATTGCTGGGCACACAGCTCTTTATGGTGAGAACCAAACAGATGCATCCTCTGTTAGGGATGGGGAGAAAAAAAAACAGCTGTTAGCAATTCATCCCCAAAGGAAATAAGTGAAACATATGGACAGATGACCTTTGACCGATCTAATACACAAACACATATCCACGAAGGCATAACTTCACGATTGGTCCTTTCTGGACCGGACGTCTACTTAGTTGCTGTCCTAAATGACAGGCCCAGAAGGGATCGGCATCCACAAAATCCCACAAAGAAAGATGTGTTTTATTATATTGGAGCATGTTTAAATTTATTCCACAGATTTTCTCCCAAAATCAGCACAGAAGATGCACAAAATGCGTCTGCAGATTCCATCTGGGCCTACTCATTGGGGATCTAGATCTAAGCGTAGAGCAGAAATATGTTCACTTGGGTCAGTGTCAAATCAGAAATGAAAAGCAAAACATAAATAAATAATTTAATAAATGCCTAAAATAACAGATTTTACACTCTGTGAAATGTACAGTATATTTCTATATGTTCTATATATTTATATGTTGTAATCTGAATCTAAATGATGAAATGGAAAAATTCAGAACAAGAAATGGATCCAAAGTGGACTTTCTCTCCTAATCATTTGGAACATTTAAATTGCTGTAATGATTAAACACACTGAATCTCTATAGAGAGCACATCATCCGCCTGGCGTTCATAATAAACGTTTGCAATTAGATATAAAGCACAAAAACCGTCTCTCAGCTTTGCACAGAGCTCATATTCACAATCTCCCAGGCCAAACCTAAAACCCCACAGAGGAAAGAGATCCCACCAGTTTCCTGTTCTGCTGAAAAGCTACATTAAGATTCAAATCGCAGCGTCAGCGGGAACAGAGCATTTAGATTCACAAACTGGGGGAAAATGGGTTATGAAGGAGGATCCCTCAGGCCATGTGAAAACGCCCCGGTGTTGATTCCGAGACGGCGGAGGACCCAGCGTGAGCGCCTGATCTCACACCACAGCATCTGGTCTCGCTCTGCCTCCATTTACACCATCTGCCTTAATAGAAACAGACAGCTACAGAAATGAGCACTCTGCCCCTCCATTCTCTCTCACATTCCCCTTCACTCCATCTCTAATCAACATGATGTTGATACAGGTCAGCGGAAAAACCCCATCACGCTCACAAAGACAGGTGCAGCACAGATTCAAGCAACTTACAGTCTGGGAAATAGGGGTTTTACAGTAGCAACTCAATCTGGTTCAAAATAAGATGCAGTTCTGCTGTGAAATGTGACAGTGATTTTCAACCTTCACTGACTACAAACAAACAATTTATTTAATATGTGCCAGCTATTAGAGCTTCCAAAACTCAACATATAAATAATACTGAGATTTTAATCATGTTGAACCAGAAAGCAAACATGCACTTTTCAGAAAGAGGCTATTATACAGGACAATAACATTACTTCTTGGGGGCAAAAAACAGTGTGCAGATCAATCAGACACTCAGTGCATCTAAAAATGTATTGCATTTCATTATTTATACTGCATAAGGGTCTCTAATCAAGCATGTCTGAAAAAATTTTATTAAGTTGCAATCTTGTTCATAGTCTTTCTCATAAAAGTATGAACCTCAGTGTTAAATGTCTATGCCATTTAAAGGGAATTGAAGGAGGAAACGAGTGGAAATACAGAGAACAAAGCCAATCTGAACCGTTCACACCATGATTCCCTATATGACAGTTAAAGCAAGAAGTGTGAAGCAGGGTTATTAAAGTTAACTTAAAATATTAAAACCATCACTACCTGAAATAAAATAAATATTAACTGAAATAAAATATTAATTCAGTGTTACTTTATGTACTAAAATTGAAACTGAAACTAAAATGAATCAAACAAAAATAAAAACTAATAAAAATGACAAAAACACAGAATTCTTACATTTTAGAATGGAAAATCTAAAAATAAAAACTAATCCAAAATATTAATAAAAACTACAACAACACCTCAATGATACTAAAATAACATTAGTCTCATGTTCTGACAAGACTCACTTTACAGTCATTATGGATGGGCTTTCAGAGACCACAATGGTGAATATGCAAAAATAATCACAGTAATTCTAATATTAATCACTTATTTTTTCTTTTAAATTATCTTATATGTTCATCTGACCTAAACAAAACTCAGATGACAGCTTATTGAAGCTCACAGCTTACTGTTAAATCACAAAGTAGACTGTTGTCCAATATATAATAGCAATTTTGTTTCGACTTCGTTTGATTGAAACTAAAACACACACACACACACACATAAATAAATAAATAAATGAATAATAATAATTTAACAAATCCAAGTATACTAACTAGAGTGTGTCTTTACATAAGATGAAAATCTACATTGTATCCATGCTTTTAAGGGGTCACTAAAACGACAAACATAATGAAAACACTCATTGAGGACTTCAGAAACATGTTAAAGACTTTTCTGAACTACGACCTGGACTCCCAAACAGAAAATAAGAGTGACAGTGCAGTACATAAAGCCCATCATGACTGTGTTTGAACCCTGAACCTCTGTATGACAGCAAAAACAGGAGCTCTGACCTGCTGGTAGTTCTCATCTTGCGGTTTAAACGTGTGATCCAGCGGCTGAAACCTTAGATTCACGTGAGGAAACTGATGAAGCCAGTAAGTCCACCAAGGAGCGATATAATCAACCCGTGCAGACGACATCCCTCAGCAGGCGACGAGACGAATAAATCACTTTCCCAGAGAGAGACGGTCGGACAATTTGGGTGTTTCTTTCCCGGTTACTCTCCGCTGTCTTGTCTTCTCAAACAAAAGCCATGGATTTAGACATTAGAGAGACTGAGTACTGGGACAAAAGTGCTGAAAGGGACATAAGAAGATTTCTGAATACTTCCCCCAAATCGCAGACCATGGGAATTGACGGGAAATGTTGAATTATTGCGTTAAATCCCGGTCTCGTGCCGCAGCCATTCCCGCGCGCGTTGTGCGCTCTGAGGAACTCGGGAGCGCGCTTGAATGAGCGCACGAATGGGACTCGGGGTCGCGCTTGAATAGGAGGATGAGGATGGATTGAAGCAGTTTCTTTTGAAACTTTTGTTAGGTAGCTGTTGTGTTGATAATGAAATTCAGCAGAGGCTGACAACAATATATATTATTGCTTTCGGAGATTAGCTTCAAACAATGTAAAAAAAATCTTAAAATAAGATAAATGCTGAATTTAGTAATTTATTTGAAAAAATATCTTACGCAATGCTGCCATCTATTGGGCAATTCAAGTAAATGCAGACACTGGTACAAAAAAAGCACGACACAGTGTCCCACGTTAAAAACACTGCAATAAAAAGCTGACACCAACTTTTCCTACCATATAAAGAAAAATACACTATTTTCACATTTTGATTAAGAGGACGAAATTATAGACAAAAGCTACCGTACTGCTCCATTTACTTTCATAGTGAGGTTATTTTAGATGTTAATTCTTTAAGAGCACGATTTCCTTATGCTGGTTTTGTTGTTTTTATGTAGCTGTTGTTAAAATGTCAATCCTGTTATCACGGTTTTGCACAGAAAACTGCATCACCATTAAATTCTCTTAATAAACACACTTTGTAGTTTCATGACCTTGAACAGAATGCCGGTCATTGCTAAATGTCAGTATTATTTTTCACTTAGTTTGAGATTACATAAAGCAATTTAGAAACATTGTTTGAAAGGTTTTTTTTTTTTTTTTTTTTTTTTGGCAGAAAATGGAAATGTCATGCATGCAATGACCCACCATTAACAAATTAACCTGATAAAATGCTACATTTCCAAGAAAGGTAGACATAAGACTACATCAGTGGCATGAGGAAATGTGTCAGTTTTATTACATCTACATTTTGTAAATGTGTTTAGACCAGCTTTATACCAAATACCACAGCCAAACTAGGATATAAATATCACGGCCTTTCTAAACAAGTAAATTAATCTATGGTAATTTTGCAAGAAGCATTTTAAATTTGCAAAATTATAGTTTGTTTCATGTAGTACAAATATTCCTTTAAATTAACAAACCTTTACAAACAAACAAATGTCGTTCCAAACCAATTAGACCTTTGTTCATCTTCAGAACACAAATGAAGATATTTTTGATGAAATCCGAGAGATTTCTGACCCTCCATAGACAGCAATGTACCCGAAATGCTCCCAGGACCAAAAGTCATTATTTTTGTTTTCTTCACACACAAAAAGTATTCTCGTAGCTTTATAATATTACGGTTGAACTGCTGATGGATTATTTTATCTACGTCCTTACTACATTTCTGGGCCTGGGAACATTTCAGTTACATTGCGGTCTACAGAGGGTCAAAAAGCTCTAGGATTTCATCAAAAATATCTTAATTTATGTTCTGAAGATGAACGAAGGTCTAACAGGTTTGGAACGACATGAGGGTGAGTAATTAATGAAATAATTTTCATTTTTGGGTGAACTATTCCTTTAACAAACCTTTTGGCCTAAAAGCCAAATTTGCAGTCAAAGGAAATTTCCTTTAAGTGACAATCTACACAACCATTCAAATACTTGGGGTCAGTAAGACTAAGTAATGTTTTTGGAAGAAATCTTATTTTTACCAACGCTGCATGTATTAAATGAAAAAGTAGATCTGTAATATTGTAAAATATTACAATTTCAAAGAAACATCTATTTTTAATATTTAAATGTGATGCAAAAGTAAATTTTCAGCAGCCATTACTCTAGGCTTCAGTCCAAGTTCAATTTCTTTGAAATATTTTGTAACAATGTAAACCTTTAGTGATCAATTTAATGTGTCTTTGCTTAAATAAATTGCTGAATAAATAATGAAACAATTTCATTAAAAAAAGTAGCCTATTGACCCCAAACTTCTAAAAGGTAGTGTACACCTTACACAAACTAAATAAGCTCAGAGACGGTTTAGATACTTCACTGTAAAAGACTGATTTCAAGCAGGTGCTAAACGTGAAAAGCATAGAAAGAAACAAACCACAATTCTTCATTTTCCCAATTTTATTACAACATTTTGTACAAGAGAGACATCTACTTCAGCTCCTTTACAGCCAGACCTGAAACAAGAGAGAGATTGGTCATGTTTACAATAATGCTTGAAGGAACAGAGTCCAGAACTGACACAGCTGTAAGTGTAAGTGAACCGGTGGAACTGAAGTCTCTGAGTGATGCGAAACTCAGCACTTGGTCCATCATTGCTCTAGCAAGCGTGTAAATGCACAGTGGGCACAGAACAGGCCCAAAGTGTTTGGACATCTTGCATACTTATCAAAAATCTGATCACAGCATTTCCATGACTTTACAGTTGGTAGTAAACACTTTAAGGGTCTCAAAAAAGCTTTTTCCCATCAATAAAATATTTAAGCTAAACAATACAACACAACCTTAACATTAAAGCTTTATTTTCGCAGGCCTGGAAAAGTTCACATTTTCTTTTGTTTGTAGGTTTACTCTTTTACATTCACATTACAAGTTCATTGTATTAAATCAAAACAACATTTCTACAGCCAAACACTTAGCAGAAATCCTTAAGGTTGATTCAATTTCTGCACAAACACAACCAGTTTATGTATTTGGTTCTATCTTGCTGATGATAACAGCACTGTTACCTATATGGTGTTTTTAAAGACTCACCTGGTGGCAGGGACTGCTTGAGCTTCTCAGCCTTCTCTTTGTCTGTGATGACCAATGTGTACAGGTATTTGCTGCAGCGAACCTTGAACTTCACATTGTCCTTGTTCTTCTTGATTTTGACAGCTGTTAGAACACAACACATGAATTTAGAGAAATGTCTATCAATACTAGTTAACACTTTTGTAGTAGCCAATGCAGAAGCCGAATATGGTTAGAATTCTGAATATGTGAAAATAATAATGTCGATAACATTAACACATTCAGCATGTGTGACAATCACATATTGTAGTCCTTATTCTATATTCTGTCACGTCAAACCACCAGTACAAAATCTATTCAACTTTAAGCTAGTACTTGTCAATTCTGGTCTTGTAACACCCAAATACTACACATTTTGGATGTCTCAAACAGGTAACATACATCAGCTCATTTGTAGAGTCTCTAGATATGCAGTCCTCCAGGACTGAGATGCACTACCTTCAATAATGTGAATACTTTAAAGATGCACCTTACTTAAAGGGATAGTTCACCCAAAAATGAAATTTCTGTCATCATTTACTCACCCTCAAGTATTTCCAAACCTGTATGAATGTCTTTGTTCTGCCGAACACAAAGGAAGATATTTTGAAGAAAGTTTGTAACCAGGCTGTTTTGGGGCACCATTGACTTCCATAATAGGAAAAAAAAAATACTATGGATGTCAATGGTGCCCCAGAACTGCTCTGTTTCACACATTCTTCAGAACATCTTCCTTTGTGACATTCATACAGATTTGGAAATACTTGAGGGTGAGTAAATGATGACAGAATTTTCATTTTTGGGTGAACTATCCCTTTAATAGTTAACAGCATCAAAACAACCCACAAAATAAGACCATACAAACCATGCGACGATAAAAAGCAATACACAGCAGAAACATAAAGAAAACCTCATGCAGAGGTCATAAATGAACCATGACTGGTTTATTAGAAATAAAACTTACACTTGGCATCCTTCCTCCTTGCTGTAAGCAGGAAATCTTTGATTTCTTCAATTTTGCGCGGCTGTAAAAATGAAAAACACATATTTGACACATTACGACACTTACACGTTAGCAGTTAGCTCATTCAGTGTGTTACATAAACAACTATTTCTTAATGATTACCAGAGAAGCTTTTAATATTTTTACATTTAGACCGATTCGCTACTATATCATTCATAAAAATTCTCCAACATTTCCAGGTTATCCATCAGCGTGACAATCCTCTATTTCACCACCATTAGCCACCTTCTGCTATCCCGTGATTTTACTTTTTAAGTAGATTTTAGAACAAATGTCACTAAAACTGATGCACTCTATATTTTACTATTTAATTAAAAAACGCGAATGCAAGATATAAACACATTCTCACCATTTTCTTTTGAGGTGCGACTCGACCCTGCAATGCAGAAACAGACTTTATTACAATACTATTCTGGAAGATATTTCGTTTAATGACACATTCGTACTTGTTCTTTCACATCACATATGTCTGAAATGTGAATATTGACGGATTGATGTAGATTTACACGGATTCATTTGACAGAGCTAAAATGCTAACACTTACACGTCCCGCGATCGAGGGAAAAAGGGGCGGGACTTCCGCGTAGAGCCGTAATGTAAACCGGCTACGGTGGCTCAAGAGGGACTCTCTAGTCTAAAAAGTCAAAACTCACAGTGACATCTACTGGTGCAGCATGAATATATGAAGAGTTTATTTGTAAAATCAGATAACTCCGTTTTTATTAATTTTCATAAATCATATTTTTTATTGTGTTATCATGTCTTTATTGTGTTCGTTAGATGTATTTTTTTTAGTTATTATTATTAAATCAAAACAACCCGACTGCAGTTTGATTGATATTATTTGGAATGCAGAATAATAAAAAAAAAAAAAACATGATTTTTGAAATTTTCAAAAACAAACTCTTCATGCAAATAAACTCTTCATATCATGTCATTTATTAATATATAATTATCACACCATTTCAAGTGAAGACATTGTTGTTATTATCATATTTCTACATTTCATTATCTTCATAACTTTTGACAACTTAAAAAAAAAAAAAAACTCCAAAGATGATTAAAATGGTAGAAAACTTTAAAAGAAATGATGACTTACCCTTATATGTAAATTGTAACCTTAAATCATTATACTGAATAAATAAAAATAAATAAACAGGTTTTATGTCTACACAGGAGAATTATTTTATATAATGCAAGGCACTGAGTGCACAAATGATAAATCAAATGAACCAATCAGAGTGACTGAGTCAAGAACTGATTTAAAAGAGAGATTGATTCATGAAACAGATATTGATTTGCTTGATCTAATCCCAGGAAATAGCCATAGGCTTGCATACATGTTTTTTAGCAGATCTGTGAGATTTGTTTTTTAGTTCAAACAAGTTGTGCACATCTGTCATGCATGCACATGCACATCAGTAATTCACACATCTGGCTCTTGAGTGTACAGGTGCTGGTCATATAATTAGAATATCATCAAAAATTTGATTTATTTCACTAATTCCATTCAAAAAGTGAAACTTGTATATTATATTCATTACACACAGACTGATATATTTCAAATGTTTCTTTCTTTTAATTTTGATGATTATAACTGACAACTAAGGAAAATCCCAAATACAGTATCTCAGAAAATTAGAATATTACTTAAGACCAATACAAAGAAAGGATTTTTAGAAATCTTGGCCAACTGAAAAGTATGAACATGAAAAGTATGAGCATGTACAGCACTCAATACTTAGTTGGGGCTCCTTTTGCCTGAATTACTGCAACAATGCGGCGTGGCATGGAATCGATCAGTCTGTGGCACTGCTCAGGTGTTATGAGAGCCCAGGTTGCTCTGATAGTGGCCTTCAGCTCTTCTGCATTGTTGTTTCTGGCATATCACATCTTCCTCTTCACAATACCCCATAGATTTTCTATGGGGTTAAGGTCAGGCGAGTTTGCTGGCCAATTAAGAACAGGGTCCTTAAACCAGATACTGGTTGCTTTGGCACTGTGTGCAGGTGCTAAGTCCTGTTGGAAAAAGAAATCTGCATCTCCATAAAGTTGGTCAGCAGCAGGAAGCATGAAGTGCTCTAAAACTTCCTGGTATATGGCTGCGTTGACCTTGGACCTCAGAAAACACAGTGGACCAACACCAGCAGATGACATGGTACCCCAAACCAACACTGACTGTGGAAACTTTACACTGGACCTCAAGCAACGTGGATTGTGTGCCTCTCCTCTCTTCCTCCAGACTCTGGGACCCTGATTTCCAAAGGAAATGCAAAATTTACTTTCATCAGAGAACATAACTTTGGACCACTCAGCAGCAGTCCAGTCCTTTTTGTCTTTAGCCCAGGCGAGACGCTTCTGACGCTGTCTGTTGTTCAAGAGTGGCTTGACACAAGGAATGCGACAGCTGAAACCCATGTCTTGCATACGTCTGTGCGTAGTGGTTCTTGAACCACAGACTCCAGCTGCAGTCCACTCTTTGTGAATCTCCCCCACATTTTTGAATGGGTTTTGTTTCACAATCCTCTCCAGGGTGCGGTTATCCCTATTGCTTGTACACTTTTTTCTACCACATCTTTTCCTTCCCTTCGCCTCTCTATTAATGTGCTTGGACACAGAGCTCTGTGAACAGCCAGCCTCTTTTGCAATGACCTTTTGTGTCTTGCCCTCCTTGTGCAACGTGTCAATGGTCGTCTTTTGGACAACTAAGTCAGCAGTCTTCCCCATGATTGTGTAGCCTACAGAACTAGACTGAGAGACCATTTAAAGGCCTTTGCAGGTGTTTTGAGTTAATTAGCTGATTAGAGTGTGGCACCAGGTGTCTTCAATATTGAACCTTTTCACAATATTCTAATTTTCTAAGATACTGAATTTGGGATTTTCCTTAGTTGTCAGTTATAATCATCAAAATGAAAAGAAATAAACATCTGAAATATATCAGTCTGTGTGTAACGAATGAATATAATATACAAGTTTCACTTTTTGAATGGAATTAGTGAAATAAATCAACTTTTTGATGATATTCTAATTATATGACCAGCACCTGTATTTCATCTCATCTGCCGGATTCTTGAGTGGCATCTGCAGCTTCTCTGCACTTAATTAATAAAGGTAGACACCACCGCTGCCCTCCTCACTCTAATTACTGTCCCATTGGCTCATATGCGTTTCGGCCCACGTAGAAGGCATAGGGCAGATCCCACAGCTCGCTTCCCTCTACTGAGCAGAATGCTGATTAGCTTCATTTGGCTCCGTGTATTTGCTGCCTCCATTCAGGGAATTTATTAAAGCCTGTCCAACCTCAGTCAGATGTTAACGAAGGTGGGTTTGGTGCAGTTTGTGCATTAAAACTTAAAAAAAAAAAAAAAAAAAAAAAACATATTTCAGACTGATGATGAGGTGCAAATCTACCCATCTCTACAATGCACGCAGATTTCTATCATACTGTATTTTATTATTCCACATTTTGCAGTCACTTTGGTGCAATAGCACTAGATGGCAGATTATGCTCATGAAACAAAGAGAGTTGAATGAAACATGAGAGAAAGAGAAGAAAGAGGGCAGTATTTGACCATTTACTGAGCCTATATATCCTCTGACTCCATTCAATTCCAAAGACATGAAACTGTAAAACTGATTGTTTTTGACTTATATAGTATGCAAGGAGACCTATAATATAATACATCGAGAAAGCTATTTGTTAGCATTCCCATTCATTTCAATCACTACTGGTTGAATGATCTAACCCTGAACCTTTGTATCAGACTTTCATGTGCTGGATGATAAAACTTGAGGAAACATCCCATAGACTTTCATTGAATGAGGGATCAGAACAATATACTAGAAATGATCACCTTGGCAGCAAGGTTTGGATGGGCAAACACATATTTTCTTCAAAATGTAAAAATAATTAGTTCATTCAGCAGCCTGTTTAAAATCTCACCTAGTGAAACTTCTGATTCTTATGTTTGCTTGAAATAGTCAATAACTTAAGCTTAATTAATCTGCATATGAAAATTTCCTTAAAAAATAAATAAACAAATAATCAGGATTTTTTTTTTTTTTTTTTTTTCAAGCAGGGTTATTATCATTAACCAAATAACCAAACCCACTTAAAAAAAATAAAATAAAATACATAAATAGATAAATCGTTAAATGAAATAAATCTAAAATAATTAAAACTAAAACAAAACAAAACTAAAAACTAAGTTAATAATAGAATATAGAGACATTTGAATGGCTATGAAAAAAAAAGAAAAAAAAAGGAGAATTGTTGACTTGGCAACTAGCTGAAATGCATATTTATTTATTTATTTATTTATTTATGTTCTTCTCAATATTTTATTTTATTTCAAAGATAATATTTATTTAATTTCAAAGTTCTGGTTTAGTTTAAACTGAACTACTGAAATAATTAAAGCTATATAAATAAAACTAAAACTTAAAACTGAATAAAAACTAATATAGACATATTTTAAAAAAATACTTGAAATAACATAAACATTAACTTAAAAAAAAATATATATATATATATATATATATATATAAAATATTTATTAATAATATTATATTTATTTCAGCTAGTTGCCATGAAAGCATTTCTCATTTTTAAGTTTATATTGACTAACTTAAATAACTAAAATCAAATAAATAAAACCAAAGGCTAAAATATAAAAACATATTTAAATAAAAAAAATATATAAACATAGTAATAAAAAAAACACAAAAACAAAACAAAATTGCTAAAACTTTAACTAAAGTTAAAATGGAAATAGAAAACATGAAAAATGGTGCTCAATTCCAATATTTTTTACCATTTAGTTTTTTAATTTGCAAAAATTAATCATTGCATAAAAACAACAAAAAAATAATCTCCTTACGGATGTTTTACAATTGACTACCACATCAGAACTGGGCTTTCCTTACATACCGTCTCTGACTGAGCCATTAGAATATGCGTGCCAAGTCTTCAGGCTCCATTTTGACTAACGTACATCGTCAGTAATGACACGCAGTCCATCACTCAGCCATTCAGGTGAGACAAACACAAGCTTCACTGTGTGTATAGCTAGAAGTAATATGCAGTGCTGGCCCGGCATCAATCATAGTTTGAATTCTGCTGGAATCATAAATGGGAATAAGAAGCAGGGTTCATCCAACCATCATTAGTTTTGTTCAACTTAATTTCATCCTTAATTTCAAACCTGTAGCACTGTAGGGCTACACTGGGATGGTAATGTATATATCTGGAACTAGAATAAGACAAGAGCCCCCGAGTGGAAATAGCACTGGTGAAATAACATGAAATGGAATTTTCAATTAGGTTTGCAAAAGATCTGCTGAGAATTTTACACTTGAATATGGAATTGAACCAAATGTAAGGGATCTCGTAAGTGTCTAGACCCACACAGACACGTTTTCTTTCCACAAGAACATATTTAAACAGTCACACAACTGAGGTGAATTCATACGCTACTTTTGACAAGGGATTTTTCCTCATCTTTATATGCATTATGTGTATTGATCGGCTAGTATTGATTCTTACATCCTGGATTATAAAATGTTATCTGAAAGCAATCACACAGTCTTCAGAGGGTGAAGGACATCATTTTAGCAATGCAACAGAAAGGGCCATTTCACAATGTGATAGGAACATTACAGGCCTCTGCTGGATCCAAGTTATTCACCTGTATATGTATGAAAATTACAGAAACAAATGTCAGAAATGAACACTTTTTTCAGCAAGGATGCATTAAAAATGACAAGAAAGACATTTCCATTGATACAAAAAAAAAGAAAAAAGAAAAGAAAAAAAAATCAAATAAATGCTGTTCCTTTGAACTTTCTATTCCTCAAATAATCCTGAAAATATATGTAAAACATATATCAGTTTCCACAAAAATTAAAAAAATAGAGAAAAATAAAAAATAGAATAAATAAATAAAAAATCAAATAAATTAAAACTATTAAGCAGCACAACTGTTTTCAACAGTTAATAATAAGAATCTTACTATTAATAAGATAATATCTTATTATTATCTTAATAATAAGATAATAATAATAAGAATTGGTTCTTGAGCACCAAATAAATCAGCATATTAGAATGATTTCTGAAGGATCATGTGACACTGAAGACTGGAGTAATATCTGCTTTGGTGTTTTAACGTCACATGAATAAATAACATTTTAATAGATAATTTATATATATATATATATGCAGAGAAAGGAGACTGGCAAATTGCATTGTATTTTGCAGAATAACGGTGAATTCACGGCTGTACTCATGTCATGTTGGCGTTATAATAACCTAGTTTAGCTCATACTGATCTCTCGGTAGAGCCGTGCGATAGGCTATATATCATCTGCGATAATATCATAATTGTTGTTTTAACGATGTGGGGTTTGACATTTTGACAGGAGTATATATCGCAAAAAACCAAACAAAACACACCTACAGAGTGCACGCATACATTACACGATGAAGGGTAGACTAGTGCGCGTGCGCATTAGAGTGTTCTTTCACTGCATGATTCAGTCTATTAAAATGCATTTAGAATGATCACAGAATTCAAGATATGGGGGCAGAACATGTATATATTTACATCATTTCAAATTGTTAACCAATATCACACGAAGAGTGACGTTTTTTCTTCCACAATGCAACATGATTACAAATGTGATATTGATTTTATACAACAGTTCAAAAAATAAGATGGTGATATTAAGGGACTTACGTTTTAGACACAATATTGCCTGTTTTTGCTCTATTTCGCCACCAAAAATAATTACAATTTGCGTCTCTGAGCAACATGCCGGTGTTTCCTTCCTGAATGAATCAACCGTCTAAATGATTCGGTTCAATCGCAGTGACTCACTTATTAACAGTGACTTGCTGTCACCTACTGCTGGCTTTAATTTCACATTTACACTATCTTTTCATTTTTAAATAATTCCAAATATCAGTATTCAACGTTTTAATGTTTAAAATATCAGAACATTATTTATGCAGTTGTAACTGTAGCTTAAATTATTCATGTCCTGCATTAAACAGTGTGTAAATACTTCTAAATGCCACTTCAGATGCAGCTTATGGGTTTCCACTGCATTGAAGAGATGAATTTTGTTGATAGTCATTTCATTTGCTTGGTAACAGCCCAAATGTCTAATTCTAATTGACTACTAAAATGTAAGATTTGACTCAAAAGATGATGCACACTTTTAGAAAAATGGCTTTATAAAGGTAAAAATGCCCATTAAAGGTAAAACTCAGTTTAAACGTATCGGAAAAGATTAATTTCTATGTCTGCTGTGAACTGACCACCACACAGAATAGAATATCAAAACTCTAGGAGTCCACAGTAGTCCTTAAAATGTCAGCACAATAACACACTCAGCAAAATATTGTCCGTCTAATAATTGTTATCGATAAAATCCCAGAAAATATTGAGATATATTTTTTGTCAATATTGCACACCCCATCCCTCGGTTACCTGAAGTTACTATTTATTGAACTAAATTGTTGTTATTTCACTTTATGATTATTACATTAAATGCATGAGACACAAGGAAAACGTTTCTGCTATAATGTTTTTTGTTCCCCTCAGTATAATCCACCATTGCTGGGTCTGAGTTTACGAGGCACCATTTAGTCAGAAGTCAGAAGTCTAAAAAAGGAACCGCTATGAATTTCACAGTGAGTATTTAACTCAGAGTTATTATTAAATATGTTAATTCCATATTTGTGTCAAATACTATGAGCTCTTAGATGTAATTTGTGTGATGTGGCTCTGTGTAATGCAGGCTGCATAAGTTATTATAGTTATATGTAGACTTATATTAACATTGTTATTATATACATATATATACACCGGACTTGCCATTGGAGAACCACACAACTGCAATGAAAATTGGAATAGTAAGCAGCAGCAGTTGCACTTCAGGAGCCCTGTCAAGTGTGCTAAATCTCTCCGTCATCCTGGCAGAGAAGGTGGTGCTTGACAGCTTAGGAGACTTTGTAAATGTATTTATTGTACTCTTTAGATTATTGTATGTACTCAACATGGAGTACAACAAGGATTTAAAAGGTTAGTTCAGCCAAAAATGAAAATTGTTAATTACTCACCCTCATGTCATACCCAAACCCGTAAGACTTTCACTCATCTTCAGAACACATATTAAGATATTTTTGATAAATCCGAGAGCTCTCTGACCCTCCATAGGAGGGTCAAAGTGAAAGTCGTGACGTATTGTCAAGTATGGTGACCCATACTCGAAATTGGTGCTCTGCATTTAACCCATCCAAGTGCACACACACAGCAGTGAATAGTGAACAAACGCACACACACACCGTGAACACACACCCGGAGCAGTGGGCAGCCATTGCTCCAGCGCCCGGGGAGCAATTGGGGGTTCGGTGCCTTGCTCAAGGGCACCTCAGTCATGGTATCGAAGGCAGAGAGAGTGCTGTTCATTCACAATCCCCACCTTCAATTCCTGACGGTGTGAGAATCGAACCGGCAACCTTCAGGTTACTAGCCCAACTCTCTAACCATTAGGCCACGACTTCCCCAGAAGCTATGCAACTTACACATTCAAGTTCCAGAACAGTAGGAAAGACAACATTAAACTATTCAGTGTGAGTCCAGTGGTTTAACCTAAATTTTGAAGCAACGCAAGACTTTTGTTTGCAGAATTTACTGCTTTATTTACAAAATAATATCCAAAGTGTGGTGGTGCTTCCCTTATTGGGTTGCAGATCAGTGTTTTAGTAAATAAGGTGGTTATTTATTTCTTTATTTATTTTTACACAAAACACTCGCGTTGCTTCCTAAAATTAATGTTTAAACCACTGGAGTCACGTTGATTACTCTAATGATGTCTTTCCTATACTCTTCTGGACCTTGAATGTGTAAACTGCATACAGTAGCTTTCTATGGAAGGATGGAAAGCTCTCAGATCTCATCAAAAATATCTTAATTTGTGTTCTGAAGATGAACAAAGGTCTTACAGATGTGGAATGACATGAGGGTAATTAATGACAGAATTTTCACTTTTAGGTGAACTAACCCTTCAAGTTCAAAGCACCTCTTATGAGATTATTATTTGTTTATTTATTTATTTATTGGCAAACATTTGAAGTGTAAGATGCTGTTTCATGAACTCAGAGTACCTTTTGTGAGAATGGTAATATTCAGGTGACATTACACTAAACACTGGTTGAAGTAACATCAGATAAATTATGACATTTTATGGTGTTTTTGATATTTTTGCATGTTTGTGAATGTTTTAATGTTTAAAGTGCAATTCATCAGCTTTGTGTATCTTATGAGAATTAAAAAGCATGATTTTGTAAGGTTTACTGTGTAGAAAATTTCATTGTATTTATCGTTGTAAGGTATTTTTAACAATATTGTTGTAGATTTGATTTAAAAAAAAGTATTAAAATGTGTCAGTGTTCAATGTATCATCATTTAATATATATATATATATATATATATATATATATATATATATATATATATATATATATAATTTTCTTTTGGGACAACGGGGAATGAACAATTCAGTAAGGTTGCTTTAGCAATATAAATTTGCCAATATACATTTTTAGATTAGGTAAAACAAAAAATGTATGCTACTACTATTTAAAATATTTAATTGGGCCAATAACATGGTTTGGTACATTTAATGTTTTTCCAATTGGCTCAACATATTATTTCTCATTGAGCCAATGTTAACAGACTTGCCCCAATTGAAAAAAAAAAATCAATTTGCACAAAATTCAATTGGGCCAATGGAAACATTCAGATGTAATCAGTCACTAGAAAATTTTGAGTTGAGGAGGTCTGAATTTTTTTTACAGTGTAACCGTTCTTGGCTGGAATGCAGCGTTCTGTTGCTTGCACCACTTAATATAAAATAAAAAGGACTGCCTGAGTTGCTGAATATATAGTATGCTCTAGAATTTTTTCTGTATTAGTACACCTGCCACACCGGACTGACATACACCGAGACATTTGATGATAGTCTTTGGCACATTTACCATCTTTATCATCCATTTGGCTGAATCAGAGCTTCAAAAGATGAAAAGCGTTGAGGTTATTGTTCTCTGATGAGAAACTGCAGCTCTAATAGAATCAGGGACCTGAATTTTCTCCGACTGCCTCTCTGAATCACTGTCTCCCATCTAAGTGTTTTTCTTATTACCTGAACCGAGGAGCTGAGCCAGCAGGTTTCCATTTAGCTAATCGGACTTTTATATTTACATATATCCATATCTGCCATCATTCACATTATAGCATATAGTGGATCATTACTCCTTGTAATACCATGCATCTCTTGGGCATTCTTTAGTTTGCTCTAATTGAACAATGTATTGCTCTGTAACAAGGCTCAGAAGAACTACTTTCTTTCGAAAGACCAGGATGTTTAAATGAAAATTCATAATTATCAAATTTTGTCACTTTTAACACAACAGAGCCTAATACATTAATTAAAATATTTAAAAAATGCAGTTAAGTCATTTTTTTATTATGTGACCAAAAATATTATTAAAAATATTACATGAATGTTTTTATTATAAAAACATTTAGCATTAAAATTACTGTCAAGTGTGCAGTTCAGTCATTTTTATTATTATGTGCCCTAAAATGTTAAAATATTATATTTTTGTTTTTATTATAAAAATATTTTTCATCAAATTTGCTGTCAAGTGTGCCAGTTGAGTTATTTGTTATTATTATGTCTAAAATGTTAATATATTATATTAATATTTTTATTATTATTATTATTATTATTATTATTATTATTATTATTATTATTATTATTATTATTATTATTATGTTTTCATCAAAACTACTGTCAGATGTGCCATTTAAGTCATTTTTATCATTATGTGCCCTAAAATATTAATGTTCTTTATTATATGAAATTTATGAAATATTTTGCATTAAAATTACTGTCAAGTGTGCCAGTTCAGTCATTTTATAGTATTATTTATTTTATTTAATATATTTATTATATTATTAATTATATTTATTATATTATTAATGATTAAAAAAAACTACTTTTCATCAAAACTACTCTCAGGTGTGCCATTTTTATTATTATGTGCCCTAAAATAATGTTTTTTTTTTTATTATACAAATTTTATTATAAAATATTTTGCATTACAATTACAATCAAGTGTGGCAGTTTTGTTATTTTTATTAAATGCCCTAAAATATAAAAATATTGGTTTTATTATAAAAATATTTTACATTAAAATTACCTGACTGAAAGTGTCCTAGTTAAGTATTTGGACCATTGTGCAATTCTTAAATATTTCTGCTGATGATGATTATTGGTAAATGCAAAACGACTTTAATCTCATCCAAATATGCCTTCTTTACTTTCTGTTTATGCCAAAAAAGCCCAATTTCATTCACGCTGTGCTGTGGCTTAGTAGTAAATGCACAACTCTAAGCTGAACCTTGGTGCTCAAGTGTTAGATGCAGATCTGAATGCAGCCCGTGCCGTGTCCCGATTCCATTACACCTCTGTCTCCCTGAATAGTCTCCACCCTACTAATCTCTGTCAGTAAAACGTGGCATCTCCCCTAAAAAGTCAGGATTCACATTTGCTTTTAATGTCTCCTCATACACAAAATAAAACACCATATCTATAATTTATTACTTTTGACTGGAAACTGGAGAGCATATCGTTTAGTTCAGAAGGACAGGACTGCAGTAATGAAAACAGCCTTATGATGTGGTGGATGCTGACATTCTGATAGTGTTCCATATCACACATGGGGTAATTCTGCATTCTGCTGTTGCTTGCTGTTCCTTTGAGCCAGTCAGAGCTCCATCTCCACATCATCTCCAAACCCAGCTGAACCTTTACCCTGTTTTACTCTGCTGCACAACATATTAAATATTTATGGTCTTTAAGAATGTTATTTACCAGCTTCAGTCTCACAATTCTAGTGCTTGGTGAATCGCACTCCATAAGACAACCTGGAGCAATGACCTTGGGTTTGAAAAGTAGTTTGAATTGGCAACTCTATAAGTATTCTGATGAGAATTCCTTGATTTGAGTTACTTTCAACTGTTTCAACTAGAATAGTGCAATTTTGATGCCACTAGTGGCATAAAACGGAATTACAATCTGTTTGGCCTGGTATCATATAAGGTTAATATGTTGGCATTGTGTTAGGTTAGCAGGCTAATCGGCTAGTGGTACGCAAAGCTGGTTGACTTGCAGTCTAGAACATTTATCAAAATACAGTGAAATTGATCAAAAATAAAGTACAAACATTAACACTGTGAAACATTATTACAATTTATAAAGTTCAAAAGAACAGCCTTTATTTGAAGAGAAAAAAAGAAAAAAAGAGTAAAAATGTAAATGTCTTTACTGTCACTTTTGATCAGTTTAATACCTTCTGGCTGAATAAAAGTATTAATTTCCCAAATAAATAAATAAATAAAAACGTCTGTTTGGTGCCGCTAGGGGAGTAGAAATGACACATTTAAACCTTTAAGAATATGGGGAATTTAATTGAAATAGTGTTGTATATCATCAGTAAGCAATTCACTAGACTAATGTCCAAAACCTTAGCTCACCTGCACAAACTTCTGAGGGCTGGAGCCCGGAGCGGCATCGTATTCTCTAAGATTTCTTTAAAGGTTGTCCAGTCAATAGTGATTTGGGCAGATTCAAGGAAAGTGAGAGACAAAATTCTTTTCCTATTATCATCAAGTATGTGAACTCTTTTATAAGGAATAAAGGTGTATGCAAAGTTTTTAGTGCTGTTTGGACTCTGAAATTCTACGGATTTACCAGTATGTTGACTTCAGGTAGAGCTCAACATCAGCTTAAACATTGTCAATAATGAGCAAACTTAATAACGTTAGCTAGGATTACTAGTTTGCAATATTCTCCACACATTACAATGCAGTAATTTCTTTAAGAAACAATGCTGTCCTTTTAACTTTTTCTAAAACACACACACACACACTCATATACATACATACATATATATAGGAATATAGGAATATTAACAAATTGAATGTTATGTCAGAATGTTTTTTTATACATTGTTCCATCAACAACAGTTAAAGGAATAGTTCACACAAAAATTAAAATTTGCTGAAAATTTACTCACTCTCAGGCTATCCAAGATGTAGATGTGTTTGTTTCTATATCAGAAAAGATTTGGAATGTAGTGTTACATCACTTGCTCACCAGTGGATCCTCTGTAGTGAATGGGTGCCATCAGAATGAGAGTCCAAACAGCTGATTAAAACATCACAATAATCCGCAAGTACTCCACATTAGTCCTTCAATTAACATCTTGTGAAGCAAAAAGCTGTCTTGTAAGAAACAAATCCATCATTAAGCTGTTGGAACGCTCATTCTGACAGCACCCATTCACTGCAGAGGATCCACTGGCAAACAAGTGATGTAATTACCAAGAAGAAACTTGGATGGCCTGAGAATAAGTAACTTTTCTAAAAATTCAAATTTTTTGGGGTAAACTATTCCATTAATGGAAACAAATGTCATGAAATTATTCAGTTTCAGAATTTCATTTAAAAAAATGGAACCACTACGATCATCTTCAAGATGCTAAGCAAAGCAGGAACAGGGTTAATGCTGCTGAGCTATTCAGATACACAGAGTAAACAAGCCATTTACATTCCACAGTTGTTGCATTTTTCTAATCTAGTAGAGTTTGTGTTGTTAAATATGTATAGTTGCAAGATATTGAGGGCATATTTGATCAGAATTTAACATAAAATGATAAAACTGCTGATTCGGAAAAGATTGCAAATGAGCATTAAAAATGAGCCTCAGATCCACACAAATTTCAGGAACTCTGCATTAAAAGGCTAATCCTTCCAAAAACTAAATAAATAAATAAAAAAAATAAAAAAAATAATAAAAAAAAAATCACTGAATGAATGTCAAAAAGGAAGTGAGCTAAAGTGATAGTATTCTTGTCTTTATTTCTTTATCTGTGGGCTGTTTGTGCATCGTGAGTGTTTATCAACAAAAGAAATTGAGAAGAGAGATCCGTGAAGCGTAGAGCACTGGCTATTAGTTTCTCTTAGCTGAGGATCCACATCACCAAGTTTAGTGATCCTTGAGACTAATAACATTTATTTATGAATTGAACTCAATTTGCATTGCGTGTTAGACGGCCACAAACAAAAACACACACTCCAAACGGACTAAATCCATACCCTTAATCCATACTCTTGTGTGCAATTGCATATACTGCACAGACTGGAAAAAAGGTAAGGCAAGCAATTAAAGCCTTCTCAGAAAATATTAATGAATATTTCTGTTTTTTTTTTTTTTTTTCATAATAAATAGCAAAGCCATCTTCAACCCTCCCATTGTAAAACCACGCAAGCAGAGGGAGCCCTCGCCCGAGTATAGACTGTTAGCACTCCCCCTGCTTCCTCTGCAACCACTTCCTATTTGGTGGCCATATTAACCTGGCCACCACGTGACTTCCTCGCGAAGTATTGTCAGTTTATCCTGCCTTACCGAGCGTTTGTATCATTGTCCTTATTGCCACGTGACACCCCTGGTTATCTGTTCACGATCCTGTACTATCATGGTATCATGGAGAATTAACTCATTGGTCCAAATTTTGCCTAAACCATTGCTTGAACATCAACATGCCAAGACCATGTCTCGCCACGAGTGTTGAGAGTCCGGCCTCTGCCCCCAGTCCCAAAATTCCTGCCTGCTATCATGACTTCTTAGAAGTGTTCAGCAAGACCAAAGCTACACAGCTACCACCACACCGCCCCTGGGATTGCACTATCGACCTTCTGCCCAATGCCATGCCACCTAAGAGTAAAGTCTACCCACTATCGCGCCAAGAATTCCAAGTCATGGAGGATTACATTGAAGAGGCTCTTAACTCTGGCTTCATTCGACCTTCCACCTCACCTGCAGCAGCAGGGTTCTACTTTGCTGAGAAGAAAGATGGAGGCCTACGACCATGAATTGATTATCAAGGACTTAACAATGTGATGGTGAAATTCCGCTATCCACTTCCTCTTGTTCCTGCTGCCCTGGAACAACTTCATAAGGCAAAGATATACACCAAGCTAGACTTGAGAAGTGCTTATAATCTCATCTGGATCAAGGAAGGCGATGAGTGGAAGACTGCATTTCTCGCCACCAGAAGTCACTATGAGTACCTGGTGATGCCGTTTGGGCTAGCCAACGCCCCCAGTGTTCCAGTCATTTATTAACGAGATCTTCAAGGACATCCTGAACCAGTATGTCAATGCCTATATTGACGATATCCTGATATACTCCAAGTCTGAAGCTGAACACATCGAACATGTCCGAACCATCCTCTCGTCTCCTTAAGCACCAACTCTATGTGAAAGCTGAGAAATGTGAGTTCCATATCCAGAACACCACGTTCTTGGGATATCACATAACTCATCAAGGAGTCGAGATGGACACTTCCAAGATCCAGGCAGTCACGGAATGGCCCTAACCATCCACAATCAAGGAACTTCAGAGATGTCTAGGCTTTGCCAACTTCTACCGGCGTTTCATCAGAAACTACAGCATGATCGCCTCCCCTTTGATGTCTCTTCTGAAAGGGAAACCATCCAAGTTAAAGTGGACAAATGAAGCCACCACCTCCTTCACAAAACTCAAGTCAAGTTTCACTTCTGCACCTATCCTGAAACACCCTGACCCTAACCTCCCATTTGTAGAGGAGGTGGATGCATCAGACTGTGGAATTGGGGCAGTACTGTCACAGCGTCATGGTCAACCGGCTAAGTTGTATCCTTGTGCATTATTTTCAAGAAAACTCACTTCCGCCGAAAAAAACTTTCGTGGAGTTACTGTCCATGAAAGCTGCGATAGAGGAGTGGAGACACTGGTGGGAGGGAGCCATCCATCCGTTCCAGGTGATCACCGATCACAAGAATCTCGAGTATGTGAAGGGTGCCAAGAGACTAAACCCACGTCATGCAAGATGGTCACTGTTCTTTTCAAGGTTGCAATTTACTGTCACATATCGCCCAGAAAGTAAGAATAGCAAGGCGGATGCCCTCTCCAGATGCCATGATCCTCCTCTCCAAGATTATTCTTCTGAACCCATTCTTCCTTCTTCTGATATTCTGGACCCCTCACTCATAGAGGAATTTCATCGAGCCAGGCCCGACCGTCCCGCGCCACGACCACGGGGACGTCCACGCCGAGCGCCAGGAGTCGCTTCTAGAGGGGGAGTTCTGTAACACCACGCCAGCAGAGGGAGCCCTCGCCGAGTATTGACTGTTAGCACTCTCCCAGCTTCCACTGCAACCACTTCCTGTTTGGTGGCCATATTAACCTGGCCATCACATGGCTTCCTCGCGAAGTATTGCTGGTTTATTCTGCCTTACCGAGCGTTTGTATCATTGTCCTTATTGCCACGTGAATGACCTGTTTGTCTGTTTGCTTTGACTTCTCTTTTGGATTACCCCTTTTGCCTTTTTACCTGGTTGGACTGCCTCACTGTATTTTTGACCTCATCGCCTGTTTTGCTGACACTGAGTTTGGATTTGTTGGACTGTTTTAATAAACATTCGCATATGGATTCTTCCTCGGCTTCCACCTCACCTTCATTACAGCCTTTAACGAAGCAAATCTGAACCTTGACATTTTCTCAACATTCATTGCATCAGCTGGTTATGTATTCATGGGTAAAAACTCTTCCTTAAAATGAGACAACCTTGCAAAGTTTAGATCTGAAGTCAGCTCGAGTTATATGAACTTCCTTTTGCCTATTCTGTTGGTGGATGTGAAATGTAATTGTAAATGTATGCAAATCTAATAGATTGATTAAATAACACTTACAGAACTTCACTCGCCACTGCCAACGTTGGTTGTACAATAATGGGATTTGTCATTTCTAATTACAGTGAAATGAGATGAAGTTTTTACTGTTAATTTCATATTTCTGCTTTTGATTACATGCATACGCACTACGTCTCGTTCTAGATTAGTTTAATTAAAGATTTTTAAATACATCTTTATTGGCTCTATCATTAATACTAGATAATTGAGGATGAAGAGGAGAGGAGAAACAAATGAAAGTGCACTTCTCCATCTGTCCATCACTCCATTTGCAGTCTTTAAATGTAAGAGGATACAGAGTTCAGAAATGGAAAATTAATTGAAGTATCTAATTCAATTTCCTTCCTCATTTCTCACTTTGATTTAATTCCCTCAGATCCCTGCTTCTATATCCTACAGCCTTCGAACTTCCTCATTCCACTGTACGGTGATTGCAATCAAACCAGCTTACCTGTATGTGTCAGTTTGCAAGGTTTTCCTGACCTATCTGAACAGAATTAAATGGATGAGAAAGTTTAGAGTGAAGGTTGGAAGTTTGCACTGCAGATCTGAGCTTGTGTAAGTTATTGTGAACTATCAATTTTGTCACAAGATTTCAGAACTATAGGGACATTAAAATAATCTACTGAGAAGTGATTTAGCCAGGGGAGGTTATTTATTTCTGATATATATCCTATCTGGCATATAATAAACTTTTCAGGCACATCATTGACAGTGATCTGAAAAACCAGGAGACTGGCGAAGCAATTGTAACACTTTTTTACACTGTGGTTCGTAACTCACAGACCACTACAATTCTAACTGTTATATTTTGGTATTAGAAACATTTATATGTGCCAAATGTGCTCAGTCATTCAATTTCTATTTCTTAACATACCAGTAACAATTTAAGGCCTGAAGCATAGTCTACGCACATGAATGCAGAAGTTTCTAGCTACGTGACCTCAATTTTGTGTATTGTGGCATTCCGAAATATGTCAGGCCGCAATTTTTAACGCAATGCAAGCATGTTTTGCATTCTCAAAGCTGATACTGTGGGTCAGTTTTCTCTTGTGGATAAATGTTAGTCAAGTTAGCCTGTTTATAGAAACTTACCTGAATAAAGGCAAGGACATTGGAATGTAACTCTATTGCCCCCTTGAGGTTTGTTGCCAATGCAATTGTTACCAGAATCACATGTTAAATAAGTAATTCACTGCTGGCAAGATGGGCTTTTAATAAAACTTGGCTGTCTATGCAGAAGAAATGTGGAAAAAAATTAAATCTGTGCCACATGACTTAGAGAAAACAAAAAAAAGGGGCTGTGGTGTTCCCATTTGGCAAAACGTGAACACTAACACACTTTTGATTTTGGCACTGCCCATCTGGTGGATCACACTGTCTGTGGGTGGGAATACAAAAAATGCAGTTCTATTTGTAGTTTTAACAAGAGCTCTGGAGCTGTCAAACATCCACTGGATGATGCATTAATGACAGCAGATTTTTGCTGACAAATAAACAAGGTTATTTACATATATTACCAACACTGTAAAGCTGCGGTCACACTAGACTTTGAGCATATGGAATTTCTTTGGATACTAACGTTAATGATATGATGTCACATTCTCCGGTGTCTTTTTAAAAATGAAAGGGATAGTTCACCCAAAAATGAAAATTCTGTCATTAATTACTCATGTCGTTCCAAACCCGTAAGACCTTCTTTCATCTGCGGAACACAAGTTAATATAATTTTGATGAAATCCGAGAGCTTTCTGACCCTCCATAGGCAGCAACTGAACTTCCACATACAAGGCCCAGAAAGGTAGTAAGGACATCGTTAAAATAGTCCATGTGACATTAGTTTTTCAACCTGTTATGAAGCTACGAGAATACTTTTATGAGAATGCACGAACAGAAAGATCTCATCAAAAATGTCTTAATCTGTCTTCCGAAGATGGACGAAGGTCTTACAGGTTTGGAACGACATGAAGGTGAGTAATTAACGACAGAATTTTCATTTTTGGCTGAACTATCTCTTTAAATTAAACACATAACAAATAGTAATAAATCCAAAATGTAAAAAAACATACACCACATTATACGAATTTGCAGGTCAGAGTGTGACTGCCCTTTAACAATACAAAGCTGATTGAAAATCAGCAAACTTACCCTTCAAGTATGTACAAATGGGACTGCTTGTTGGTCTGTTCACATACTTTTAGCCTAGCAATTCAAAGGCATCATTACTTTTGATAACAGAGGAGAAACAGTTTTTTTGTTGAAAGTTTTTCTCAAGTAAAATGATTACATTTTAATTCAGCATATGCCGAGTGTCATTATTCTGCTTGTTGTGATTGTTTGTGAAGAAATTTACTGTTATAATTGTGCTGTCTTTCTGTGATGGCAAGAAAACAAATTTACTCCAGGTTTCACCAATACGTCATATTTAGAAGGTGCAAATTGCATTGTTATAAAAAATGCAACTCACATGTATCCCACAAAACCATCGGTCTACCTGGTGGGATAAATAGTTTAATTCCTCGAGCAGGTTTCAATAAATCCTGAGATCCGTCTCAATCCAGGAAAGTCTGATCTGCCAGACATTTCTCGGCTGGCATCCCTTTAGTTGTCTTATCCCCCTCTTTGCAAGGTGAATATCTTCAGAGGAGCTTT
>CM077256.1:6188013-6255513 GCA_039654775.1 Spinibarbus caldwelli
ATCAGATAGGATTAGTGGTTCAAAAGTTATGAAACATTTAAGAACAATAGTTATTTTTAGCCGCGGGTTATTTTTATGTCTCGGCCTTTGAAGGTTAACCCATGGGCTTTTCCACACCCTGCAGTTTGAAATCTGACTGACTCGGTGGCAGCAAACTGTGAAAATGAAATGAAAGCAACCCCAAAAAAGAAATGAGAAGAACAGAGATTTTGGCCTGAGGCAAAGCTAAGCGGTAGAGAGGAGCTCGTTTGTCAAAGATTAACCTCTTGAATACCAACTGTAGAACAACCAAGGCCAACACTCTCTCACGAGAAGCATAGTTTTTAACCAAAATTAGGTAAAATTTAGCATTTAACAATTGGCTTTCTTCAATGCATGAGCTGGAATTTAAATTCAATTGGCAGATAACCACAGGATATTGAATTTAATTGACAGGTAGAGAAATTTACTGAATTGAAGTTCAAAAATAATGTTAATGCTTTCACATAATGCAATTATTTCCAATAATCAGATTAAGGACATAATCGCATTATGATGTTTACATGTCAAGAGCAAAGCTCTTTACTCCCGTTTACATGCAGTTTCCATTATTCTTATTATTCACTAAGAATTGTTTTTTTGTTTATTTTTACTGCCATTATTCACATACTTTACTTTTTATTTACTTTTTAGTCATTTAGCAGACGCTTTTATCCAAAGCGACTTACAAATGAGGACAACAGAAACAATCAATTGTAGAAATATTAAAATGTGAAATATTAAAACAACTAAAACTGATCCAAAACTAAAAGCTAAAACTTTATAATTAGTAAATATACACACACACACTACAAAAATTAATTAAATAAAAATGAGAAATGCATATGACAAAATTTCTAAATTTAACATTTAAATGAAAACAAAATAAAGCTACAAACAATTCAAAATATTAAGAGAACAAAAGGTAAAAGAGTGTAATAATAAAACTAAGCCAAAAAACTAAGCCAAACACCAAAAACAACTACGTGTATGTACACATACATACAGACATATATGCACACACACACACACACACACACACATCCATAAATTCAATACTATTTCATTTCCATGTAGTTTGTTGAAGTACTAAAATAACTCAAATTAAATAAAACTAAAACTTAAAAAATAACTTATACTAATCTGCGTATTATTACAGGTGCATGCCACGTAATTCATGTATGTCATGAGCAGATGCATTTGGTCAGAGCGGCAATATTGCGATTAAAGTGTTTACATGCCTGTATATTTCGATTAAAATTGGCGGACGCCACCTATGTTAATACGATTATGCTTGCTGCGATTATAAACTTAATCGAGACACCCCTTGCTGCAGACTGTAGCGCGGTGACGTCAGGTATGTGTTTACCGCGCATGTGCAAAGTGACGTATGGTATGTCTATAACACGCATGCGCATTAACGTGGTGACAGCGCATGCGTGTGCAATTTGCATTGCGTGGTGACTTTAGGTGTTTTCGCGTCGTACGTGACATATCACGTCATTAAAACGCATGCGCATGCTTAACAGAATACTCTAATAAAATGTAAAAGTATTAAAGAACGCTAAGGTGGAAAAACAAAACAAAACAGTAAAATGTAATACAGCACATATCCATGATTTTAACCATGTCTCATCTGAGGTAAAATTATACGGAATTACAGTTTATTCTGTAATGGCTATGTAATATTTTATCTACAATTTATTATCATTCTGTTGCACTTTACTTCACTGTGTATGATATTCTGTCTAATGGTGCCGCTGGTAAAATGTGTTTTCTTCACATTTTGACGCGGTCGACCTGGGTTCGAATCCGCCTTTTGGCGAAGTTTTTTTTTTTTTTTCTCTCTCTCTTTTCAAATTTCAAATCACATCAGAAAAGCATTTATTTTCAATAAAAATGAAGGAAATAATCAAAAAGTTGTGAGGGAGGGCTTTATTGTCTCAATAAGGTGGCATTCATTTAATAATTTGAATTAAAATGATAATTTACACTCTATGTTATTATTGCATAATGTTTTATAATTTACTGCAATATTGAAGTGCAGATAATTGCCACTGTTTGCAATAAGTAGTATAATTAGCAGAAAATCCTGCTATTTTAACAGTGTAAATAGAATGGCTATTTGCACTTAGTGTAAATAGCCGCTGCCTTTCTTATTTTAATCTTTCCTCTGTCATGGTTCTTGTTTATTTATTTATTTTGTATAATTTTGGACATTTTTCTTTTGCTTGGGCAATTCTGCATGTGAAATATTTAAGCCAATAAAGTAGTTTTAAGTTCAATTGACTACATTCAGTATATTTTCAGTGTCTGCATTCCAGTTTATGCACGGCTCTTCCAAAAAACCAAACTGATAACAGTGATCTTTTTTTTTTTATGATTTCAAAGAACAAAACAGAAAATATAATTGCATAATATACAAATACAGATTAAGACTACAGACTATAAACATGACACATGAGAAAGAAATAAAAAAACATTTCATCTACTCATTCTGAAATTCACCTCCATCACTGATAAAACAATAAACCGAGCAGTAGGCCTCAAATTCTTTGAATGAATAAAACCCATGCAGGACTCCCCTCCTGCCATTCCCAACATACCCAGGTGGGCAGTCTTTAAATATCTCACTGCACCGCAGGCAATGGGTCAGTGAACACGGCACCCGGAACTCCTGTTTGTATTGTGCTGAAAATGCACTGCAGTTCACGACACCTAATTTACATAAAAGAACAAACAATATTAAAGCAATATTAAATCATGTTGAAGAAAGGCAAAAGAGCCATACAAGGAAAAGATTTTAAATGTTTAAGTGTTATTTGCTTTGTCTGTAAAGTACCTAAGAGATTTAATTTATAATCAGCATTAACATCAACTAAATTAAAAAAGTTTGTCAAGTCAAAATTTAGGTTGGTTTGGCTTGAGAAAGCATAGCCTGAAAGTTTTAAGTTTTTTTCAATTTGAAAGTTTTACAGTTGAGGGCAATACAGTCTATCAGGGCAAAAAAAAAAAAAAAACAAAACAAAAAAAAAAACCAGATAGTTGAGAGGAGACAGACACTCAAATACTTTTTACAGTACTCACTACAAGTTAAGGAGTTAAATAACTATCTGTCTAGCCACATGAAGTGGGCCTCTTCTCTGAATTTTGTCTCACTGACAATGTCCCTAAAAAGTCACATAAAGTCACATGAAGGTAAATTTAAGAGGTAACACTTTACAATAAGGTGTCATTGCTTAACACTAGTTAATGTATTAATTAACATGCACTAACAATGAACAATACATTTGTTACAGTATCTATTAATCTTTGATAATGTTAGTTAATGAAAAAGATGACAAATATGACAATTTTTTTATTTTTATTTAAATTTTTTTGCAATTTAGCAGAATCCCTGTCACTTCGAACACACATCATAAAACATGCCATAAATATTTGAAATCGCACACATTTGCAATGACACTCTCTATAATTATGACCAAAGCATACTTACAATTAAAAGCCACTAACACAAACGCACATTTTTAAGAAAACAAAAGTAAATGTTCTTTGACTTACTGCCACTGAATCTCAAATCGAATCTCGAATCTCAACCATACCTTTCGAACATCCAGAAGTGAATGAACCATTATTGAACCTGCGTATTTACGGTAAACGTAACGTAGATACGTGACGTCGCCGCGCTACTGCGTATGCGTTTTATAGACATACCATACGTCACTTTGCGCGGTAAACACATACGTGACATATGTACCTGACGTCACCGCGCTACAGTCTGCAGCGAGGAGTACTTGGGCTTAATCGCAGTACTTGGGCTTTATCGCATTATATCGAAGTATTGCGTTTACATGAGGTAAAGTTTAATAGCAATATTGTCAAAATCTCATTATAATCGTATTAAGAGGCTGTAAACGCACTACTCCACCACTAATCTAATTATGGTACATTGCTCAACCATAAACACAACTTTATATAGTTGTGGTTACATAAATATATATTTTTACTTCACCTGTTACTGATGTTTTAATTATTTAACACAAACCTTCCAGTTTTGTCTTATTTTTTTAAATCAAAAACAAGCAATCACCATTTAAATGATATATTTGGCAACAAATTGGCAGTAGAAAGGAAATAAATATATTTTTAGACGACAGAGACTTTTCTTTTTCCTTTAATTTACAAGTTTGAATCAAACTGTCTATGAACCAAAGGTTGTTGGAATTGCAGGAAGATGAAATGCAATAAATTGAACACAGTTACACAACAGTGCACAACAAAAATATAAAATAGCACATAAAAACCATAAATTACTGAAGTCTCTAGAAACATTTCACAATCAATTTCTTCTCCATCCTCTTCTGACTGACCTCGCCGATGCTCTCTGAATGCACAAGTGAAATCGTCACATGCATAAAGAGCGTATTTATTAGATTTGTCATACCCGTGTCAAATGTCACATCCAATCTGCAGAAAATGAGTTTCCTGATTGCCGTGATGTCTGCTTTGTAAAAGAGAAAAAGGAAACGATTATGGAGAAGGACTCTTATGCCACGGTTGTGTCATGGCTGAGGTGAACGGGCTCAATAGCTCTCTCTGTAAAGGCTATTAATCTCTCAGTACAGAAGTCATGCCATTCTGTGGTCATGACACAATGTTTGATGTAAAAACACAAAAGCCTGTCATTGACCTCAAGAAACCACATATCAAAAAATGACTCGTCACCCAGGATGGCATGGGCGTCTGATATTACCCATCACAAGGAAGAGCAATGAGACATGCCTATCTGAAGAATCAAAAAAGGCCTTATAAAATATAAACGTTTCAAGGATTTTTAACTACTGATTCATTGTCATGTCATAACTTCTGGAACTGAAGCTGTAACGCTCTAGATGTCAGTGTGTGGCTGTGTTCAAAAACTTAGTGTGCTGCCTTAAAGAAATAGCTCACACAAAAATGAAAATTTGTTGAAAATTTACTCACTCTGAGGGTATCCAAGATGTAGATGAGCTTGTTTCTTCATTGGAAAAGATTTGGAGAAATTTAGCATTACTTCACTAACAAATCCTCTGCAATGAATGGGTGCCGTCAGAATGAGTGTCAAAACAGCTGATAAAAGCATCACAATAATCCTCAAGTAATCCTTAAAAACGTCTTGATTTTATTTTACAACAAACACACAGATTTTCTTTACCCAAGATGATAACTGGTGGACTGGAGACGTGTGCATTACTTGTGGATTATTGTGATGTTTTATTAGCTGTTTGGACTCTCATTTTGACGGCACCCATTCACTGCAAAGGACCCGCTGTTGAGCAACTGATGTAATGCTAAATTTCTCCTAATCTGTTCTGATGAAGAAACAAGCTCATCTACATCTTGGATAGCCTGAGAATGAGTACATTTTTAGCAACTTTTTATTTTTGGGTGAACTATTCCTTTAAAGGTTCTCTTCATCTTCCATCTTGAATGCATTTTTTTTTTCTCTCTAAGATTGTCGCATTGTCGAATTGTGGGATTCAATGCTCTTTGAAGGAATTTAAAAAGGCATCATAACTATGGAACAGCTTTATAGTATTGGTTTCATATTCTTGAAAATTTTCTTTAATCCATTCTGCACCCGCCTTTTCCCACTTTGTCTTCACACTCATTAATCACTAACAGCATCAGTCACGACAGAAAATAGATTTGCCCAATTGCACGTTTTTGAAGGGGGGAATGCACATGCTGCAGATAATTTCAATTTAATTGTTTTGGAGAAATTGTGTTTATGAAACGGACGATGGTGTGACTGTGTGGAACTGATGCCTGCTTTACCTACGAGTTTCTCTTGCTCTCTCTCTCACACATATTTACATGAAGTTACTGTCCTCTAAATGTAGATCAATGGTCCGATATCTGCTGCCAAGTAGAAAATTTCACTGATAATTGCAACATCTGTTTCCATTTATACTCAATTTGTACTTCACTTTTTGCCTTTTCCCAATCCACTGAAATGTTCATCTCTGCCAGACATTTTCTGCTGAACTGATGAATTATAGGTTGGCTATTGTGAACATTTTGTACAGTAAGTAATATTTCAACACTCTAAATAACAGACTACTGAACTGGGGGAATGGTATTGGGCCACAACTGGTGAGATTTGAACCTGCATGTGCCAAACGTGCAGCACAACTCAATGTTTCTGGACTAGTATCAATGTCAGGTGAATTGAGAAAATGCACATATAAAAAGACCACATATCTGAGTATGCATAGCTTTAGAAACATTGTTTTTTTTTGTTTGTTTGTTTGTTTAAGAAATTAATACTTTTATTAAATTGATCTAGAGTGACAAAGACATTAATAACATTACAAATCCTAAAAAGAAGTATCACAGTTTCCACAAAAATATTAAGGATCACAACTGTTTTTCTCTTTCATATTAATAAGAAATTTCTTGAGCAGCAAATCAGCATATTAAAATAATTTGATGAGAATGATGAAATCGATCATTTGAGCTGAAGACTGGAATAATGGCTGCTGGAAATACAGCTTTGACATTATAGAAATAAATTGCATTTTAAAATATATTAACATAGGGAACAGTTATTTTAAACAGTAATAATATTTCACAGTATTACTGTTTTTACTATATTTTTGATCAATAAATACAGCCTTGGTGACTGTAAGAGAGGAAAAAATCTCACTGATTCTAAACTTTTGAACATTAATTCAGCTGTAATAAATCATTCAACTAAATCTTATTAATTTGAGAACTTAATAGGCCTATTATAATGAACTTAAAAGCTTTCCTAAATACATTTGTACATTTCTAAAGTTGTTTAAGCGTAAAGTGCTTGCAGTTTAGATTCTGTTAATGCTACTAATGTATGTTTCAGTGTCTGTTTTGGCATGTTAATTTGGGATCAATGTAAAAGACTGGGTTAAGGTTCAGACCTGCTATGATTTTAACAGCCATGAGGGACTTGTGTTTACTGAACTGCTGCTGTTGAACTGTTAGCCAGTCTCACCGAGAGACACTTTCAGAAAGCAGCAGATGCTGAGAGGATGAGAAGAGTGGATCTTCATCTTCAGTGCTTCAGTCAATCCAGACAGAGTTGAAGAGATCATGGAAAGCAATTCTCACACAGGCCACGGGCGCTCTGGAGGCCTCCAGGGACCAGGAGATATGACAGACGGCCTCCAGGGCAGCGCCCGTTCTGGGACCCATGGCGGAGCAGGGAGCTCGGGAGGCCATGGCAGTGCAGGGTGCTCGGGAGGCCATGGCCCCAGCCCCTGTCTCTCCGGCTACAGCCAAACTACCCCCCCGCCCCCCAAAAAATACTTGGGGAAGCTTCTGGGCCTGAACTCGGGGACTGGAGCCCTTCCTGGGCTGGACTGCAGATCAGGAGCCCTCACTGGGCTGGACTGGGAATCAGGAGCCCTCACTGGGCTGGACTCGGGAGCTGGAGCCTCTCCTGGGCTCGACTCGGGAACTGAAGTGCGCTTACGTGGGGCTGCCACAGGAGGACGCTGCCGAGGAGCGGGCTCTGGAGGGCGCTCTGGAAGCATGGACACTCGGGGGCGCTCTGGAAGCACGGAGATAGGGATGCGTCTTCGTAGCGCAGGCACTGGGAGGCGCTCTGGAAGCGCGGAGACTTGGGGGCGCTCTGGAAGCGTGGAGATAGGGATGCGCCTTCATGGCGCGGACACTTGGGGGCTGAGAATGAGGGTGGAGCTTTGGAGAATACAGGGGGATTTGGGTTCGGGCAGGCAGTCCGAGCCGTTGGCGCGGTATGTGGGGGTTCCGGGTGTGAGGTGAGCTGGTGCGACGCGGCGTGCTTCTGGGTGGGCTGGACGACGAGGCTTGGGAATTTCCTTAACTTCATGAATTTCGAAGTCAGAACCATTCAAAAAGAGCACGAGATTAATCAGTTCGGTCAGGGGAAAATCCGAGACAGGAAGATCGCAATGGATTCTCATTGTCCAGCCCCAGCAGAAAGCACACACCAAGAGCGGCATCGTGCCAGCTCAGCTGGTGAACTAGCTCACAGAAATCCTCCACATACCGCTCTAACCTCCGACCTGCCTGCCACAAACCCCACAGCTTATCCTCAGCCATCATCATATTTGGTCCGGTCTTCTGTCACAGATATGCAGGCAAGGAGACACAGAGGTAAGTGAAACACAGGATGGTTTATTGACAGGTTGGATGCAGATCGTGATGAGAGAATGGCAGGTGAGAATCTTGGAAATACAAACAGTTCAGTGGGTCTTAGCTGTTGACTGATGTGAGTCTCTTTGCAGGATCAGTGGAGTGCAGGAACAGGGGATTCTTAGACGGAGTACCGCAGGAGGATCGTTGGAGAGCTGAGATGTAAGTGCACAAAGGGTCTGAGAACTGTTCGGGGTTGTGAACAGTAGACCAGACCATGAGAGTCTGAGTGGAGCATGTATTTAAAGGAGAGATGATAATTGGCTGCAGGTGCAGGTGATTGGAATCCAGGTGGTGGTGATCTTGGGTGTGCTGGGGCTGATGACTGGTGACTAAGACTCTGACAGAATGATCTCGATACTGATTCTTGAGATTGATTCGCTAAACAACTCTTTGGCAAAAGAAGTCATGTATTACCTGAATTTACAGTTCAAACTGAATGTGGAAATGAGAAGATAAAAAGTATACCATAATAGCAATTATAAGAAAAAAAAATGCTCATGATATACACAATAACATACAACATGACCAGAGAGCACCAATTCATGAACAAATGACTCTTATGAACTGGCTTTTTTTAGTGAGTCAAAAACATACAGTACATCTGGTGTAAATACATTCATGAACTAATGACTCTATCTAATGAACCAGTGCTTTATAGGGAATTGAAAACCTAGGGCACAACCAGTGTATTCCCAAAAATGAACAATAGACTTGTATGAAGCAGTTCTTTTTAGTGAATCAAAAGTATACAGCACAACCAGTGTAGTCCCATTCTGGAACAGATGATTCTTATGAACTGATTATGTTTTTACTGAAACAAAAATATACAGTACAACCAGTGTACTCCCATTCATGATTAAATGACTTGTATGAACTGGTTCTTTTTTAGTGAATCAAAAACATTAAGCACAACAAGTGTAGTCCCATTCATGATTAAATGACTCTTATGAACTTGTTCTATTTTTAGTGAAACAAAAACATACAGCACAACCAGTGTAGTCCCATTCATGAAAAGGTGGCTCATATGAACCAATTCTTTTTAGTGAATCAAAAACATACAGCACAACTGGTGAAGTAACATTCATAAATTAATAACCCTAATGAACCAGTTATTTTTTAAGGAATTGAAAACATACAGCACAACCAGTGTATTCCTAAAAATGAATAAAAATATTCGAATGAACCAATTTTTATTTATTTATTTTTGTTTTTTTGTTTTAGTGAATCAAACTTTTCTGCACAAGCAATGTACTGTAGTCCCTTTTATGAATAAATGACTCCAGTGAACTGGTTCTTTTCAGTGAATCTAAAAACGTACAGTACAACTGTAGTCCCATTTATGAACAGGTGACTTGTATGAACCAATTCTTTTTACTGAATCAAAACATACAGCAAAACCTGTGTAGTCCCAATCACGAACAAACAAATCTTTTGAACAGGTTCTTTTTAGGGTATCAAAAACAGCACAACCAGTGTATTCTCATTTATTAACTATTCATTGTTTGAGCTTGTCATTTTAATAAACCATTCATAAAGATGAAATTCGGAATTACCATTTGAATCAGTCTAATGGATCCTTAATTTACTGAATGAACTCACTAAATCTGTCAGAGTAATTATTTACAATACAATACACAATATGTGTAATTTACAGCATCATTTAAGAGAGAATTTCTTTTTTTATTTGGATCATAGAGAAGAAAATGGAATGAAAGTGATTTTCAGGATTATTTGGAGACACAACAGTGACTTGAAAACACAGACAAACAGTTATACCCTAAACTGACGCAGTAATGAAAGTGTTCAACACTCAATACTTGGCCACAGCTTGAGATATTATTGCAAGAAGTGCCCTTTTCTGCTCCAAATGTAAGGTCAGATTATGGAAGAAATGTAAGCAGAATCATAAATAATATTACAGTGGGATTGTCGAAATCAAAGTGCTTCAGGGAAATCTATATGTCTCACTATCTGCTGATCTTAAAGTTCAGCATTTTTTTTTTTCCTGCTTGCCATTTTTTAGCTGCCTGATTACCAGACTCATGGCATTGCTTTCAGTAACTGCTGTTGTCTGCACAATTTTTGATCTCTCTCCCTCTGTACTTATTTCATATTCCAAGCATCAGATAAATACAAAAAATTGCTTTAAATTTAAAGCCCGGGGCCAATTTATACTCAAAAAGGGTGTGTCTCTTGACCGAGACTTATTGCTAGTCTATTTGAGAAGTGGTGTGTCTGTGTGATTTCTCTTTTTTCCTGGCATACGATGGCAGTTTTAATAAGCGCTCAGCTCCCACAGGGCCCTGTGGGAACTAGCAGGGGAGAAAGGAATGGATTTCACAAGGGAGGGCCGAGCTCGGGGCCGATGAAACGCAGGCAGCATGTTTGCAGAGGTGAGATAAAGCTTTATTTTGGTTTTCTTTCTTTTTGCATTAAGAATGCAGAGTAGTACTCGTGAGCTGGGAGTTTGTTGGTTTGTGGCAGCCAAAACCCAGCGACAACATAATGCTTACTCAAACTGAGAGATAAACAGGCCCAGTGTTGGGGAAGCTACTTTTAAACTGTTTTGAAACAAGGTGATATGTGACTTTTTTGATGTTAAATACTTTCTACCATGCCAGTTGAATAGAGATAACTACAAGTATGCTATTTGTAGTTTGATTACCCTGAAAAGTTTAAACACTATAGAGCTTTCAATGCATTGACCTGTTTGATCATCTCGACCAGGGGTGCGTTTCCCAAAAGCAACTATGGTCGCAAGTTCCGTCCTTACCAATAGAGTACAATGGAACTAACGACCTTAGTTAGCTAACGATGGTTTTGGGAAACGCACCCCAGATCAATTGAAAAAAAAAGAAGAAAAAAAACAAAAAACATTGTCTCAAGCAATGGTGTCAGTTTGGGGGTGGGACTATCTGTTCGTCTTAACCCTCATGTTCTGTTGCAAATTAATTTACTATTTTTTAATTTAAAAAGACCTCACCAACATTTAAAATATGATTTAATATTAATAATATAATATTAATATTATTTTTTAAATTTAAATGATTAGAAATTAATAAATTGTTACAAGTAATTTAATTATATATATATATTTAATAAAAATAACTTTTAAAACTAAGAAAATAATTTCAGTAATTTTTAATTTTTTATTTAAGCTTTTTTATATTGAATTTTCTTTTACTCTGACCTAACTTTTTAAATAAATCTTTTTGTTTAATTCACATTTTAGTTTGTTTAGTTGTGTTTAGGTGTGTTATCAAGATTAATATCAGTTTTTATAAGTTGTCTGGTAAAGCCATAAACCTGATGGTTCAATTTTAGGAAGTATTAATTGGTCTTGCGGTCTTTTATATCCCAAACAATATGAGGATTAACATTGTTCTGATATAATTTATTTTCACAACATGAGCAGTATTATTCTGCCACAGAACCAATAATAATCTTAATTAGGATGATAACTAATGAAACTAGAAACAAATGAGTTGACAAGATAAACAGCAATATTTGAAGATTTTTCTACTTAAAATATGACATCAAAAGCCTCACAGGCACATTTGTGCAGGGACTCAGTGAAATCAGTGAATCTTTTTTTTTTCTTTCTTTCTTTTTGAATGGAAAGCATTTCAGGACAGTGTGTTTGATCATTGCATCAGCTAGCTTGGCTGTATAGCTGTGTGTGCAATACAATGTAACAAAAAAGGAATAATATATATATATATATATATATATCATCTAAACATATGCAGTTCAACTTTTGTGACTTTTCGTGAAAGATTGAGATAAGTGGTGTCATAGAATTTTTTTTTTTTAAATCATTACTTCTGTCTTCTTGTCTCAAAAAAAGTATTTAAACCTCTATAACTCAAATGTCAGTGTGTTGAGACATCGACAACAATGATAGTCCTATTGTGCTTGCTTGTTATGTTGGAACTCAACAGCACCATTCACTTCCATTATATTGAAAAGAATGGAAAACCTTCAAAAATTAACTTTTGTGTTCAACAGAAGCAAAAGAGTTATACAAGTTATGAAAAGACATGAGGTAAATAATACAATTATTTATGTTTCTGCTTTATGATTTGAATTCATTATGTATACTTACACAATAATGCCTACAAAAGTTTAGACATGTATAACATCACCAGTTTTAAAGCTCTGACACAATCCTCAAGATTTCAATGTGTTTTGAGATGATTTTAATTGAATCAAAAATAATTGCCGAGAACATACTGTGCATTCGCCATCTGGAATCCGTAGACACGGCTCAGGAAAATTGCTTCTTTTCATTCTTCTTTCCCTTTTCAGCCCATGATTAACCTTGAACTTTCAATATTGTCCTTAGGAAATGTAATTTCAATGAGACAGAAACCAGGGGCCCATCTAAGCCATTAGAAAATAAATGGTACATCTGCGGAAGAAGAAAAAGGAAATAAGAAATACATTTTTCCATTGTCCATGTATTTGTGAAAGGTCGTCTATTTCGTTCCAGGTAAGTTCCTGGTAAGCTGGAATCTCTGACCCTGATGTGTATGCATCATTATTTGTATGAGGATAACACAGAGCAAATAGTTATTCGGGAAAATGATGGTGTATATGTCTGTATGCTTGTATCAGCACATGAATATTTCACCTGGCAAAAGGATAATCGCATTGTATCTCTCTCCTGCTGATGTCTATGTTGGAGAATGCTGGCATGATTAATACCATTTACATGTTTATTTTTCTTCCACCGTCTCATTTGCATACTGTTAATGATGGTGAAGAGTGAGCACAGATATACCCACACAGGGCACTGCATTCACATTAAAGTGAAAAAGCTGTTTGCCGGTGTAACACAGAATTAGATTCTGAGACTCAGATGACTTTGGGGAAACTGTATCAGAGGTAGCAATGACACTTTGAAAGTTAATTATATTAGATCTTAAAAATGGAAAAGTGTCAGTGGAACTGTGCGAGTTGTGGAAAAACAAAGATATTTCCTCCGTTCTTTCTGAGTTTAACTTTGAAGGACCTTATTTGATATTTCAAATTTAACAATGACATATTTTCATTCTCTTTCTAAAAAAAAAAATACATTTCGGATATGATTGGAACTGATCGATTCAACTGTGATACAACCATACACACAGTCCCTAAAGCCGCATCAGATTATCAGAGGCCTAAATGAAGGCGAAAGCCATTCTTTACAGGTAATTTATTTATATATCAAACCCAGATGGGGCGTTTACCTAAAGTCAAGTCATTTACAGCCTTTATGGTGAAATTTAATTATCATTGATGAAGCTCAAAAAGTAAATACCACCCAGAAGTGAAACGCTGTCATTCACTGAAATGAAGACACGGAGAGGAAAACACTGAAAACATCAATCTTATGCATAAGACTGCATCAATAAAGTATGGTGAAAGTGGATTTATTATTCAGTTACCACTGATTTATGTTTATCACTGATTTACAAGCAGTCTGAGAAATAAAGACTCTTAATTATCAAGTGAAATGAGTAAAGAGCACTGCTGCACAAATAAACTACATGTTTTATTTAATGTACTGAATGTGTAAATACCTTAACTATGAAACTACTGCAAACATAATTAATCAATTAAACATTTTAATCCATTTACTAATATAAAATGTCCTTAGTTTTGACCTTGTAATGATGAATCCACCGCAGGTTAGGTTCAAACTATAACCACTTTCACCATAAAACAACAGCATAACCACATTGTCAGACCATGACTCTTGGCATATCTGCATTTTTGCAAATCTCTATACACACCTGTGGAATGAATAAAGAAGGACTAAAGAAGATAAAGTTGAACTAGAGATACAGAAGGTCATGATGGAGGGCAGATGGCATTTGCATAAAGTGTGCTGACTCACAATCAATAAGAACAAAACCTGTAAATCTATAAATGTCCCCCAATATGAGCGTAGAAAATCACATCAGGAGTAAACACGGCATGAATTTTTAAGAGCCCCTGCCACCTTTATTCCACTTTAAACTATTGCCATCTGTCAGACATGACCTCTGTTTATATTCAGAGGAGAGATGCTTCATTTGTGGTGAACCTGAATATGGAGAAATTGCAAAGATTATGCAGGTCCCAAAGGCACTGACAGCACAGGTGCTGAATATTGCAAGAAGTGTTTCATTAACTCTACAGACACAATAAAGGATATCATTCAACACTGCATGAAATGGCTGAAAAGAACAACAAAGGGAAAGTTGAGGTGAGGATCATGAAAATATACACCACAAAATCTTGTCCTTACTTAAAAGTAAACATGCAAAAAGTATTTGGCACAAAGAGGATTATGATTTGCATTTTTTTTTTTCTCAAACTGCCATTTAAGTAAAGTTAACCACTTGAAGAACTACTCCTTACCCTCATGTAATTACAAAAATCTGTGTGGCTTTCTTTCTTCAATGGCGTGAACACACACACACACACACACACACACACACACACTTCGAAATAAACAACATCAAATCTCTTGACTTTTATTTTATGGACAACAAAACCTTGAGGCATTTTTCAAAAATTATTTTCATATTTTGGGTGAACTATCCCTTTTTACTTATCTATACTGAATTAGCTCCTTCATGTTCTAGCTATTTCATGTTCTATTAGATTTACAAATTTACAAATTATTTACAAATCTTATAGAACATGACATAAAAGGGAAATTAAGACTGGACTTTGATCACTCTCGCTTCTTCCTAATACTCACAACTACAACAAAGCAAAAAATATTACTCAAAAGAGCTCATGCTTTGTACTTGATCATTTCCAACTATAAATACTTTACAGTGATATAAATTTAAAGACTGTAGATATCAGACTTATGATTCCAAAACGTGACATTTCAAGTAATTTAATTAGAACCACTTGATTTTTTTTTTGAGTAATGATAACAGTAAGGGTACTGTAACTGATAGATAGATAGATAGATAGATAGATAGATAGATAGATAGATAGATAGATAGATAGATTTAAAAACAAGTTCCTGACTCAGTAACTTAACATGAATAAAACTAAAACTGAAAACTTTAAAACAACAATTTTTTGAATTTGTTATATTTATAGTGTATTTACAGTGTGGCTATGCTAGTCAGGGCTGCAGTAAACAGTACGTTTTCCAGATTTGTTTTGAGCATCTCTCAAAGTGCATGTATAAACGCAGCTGTACATCACAGCAATATGTGGGCTGAGTGAGATCAGATTTATCTACATGCCAGTTGTGGCAGCTTTGGAATAATAGAGGATGCGCCCATTATTTCTGCCTGAGAGAAATAAATGTTACTCTAACGTTCCCCAACAAAGGGAAACTACAGAACAATGAGAGTGAAAACATGTCCTTGAGCAGTTCTTTTAGTGTACGCTCCGGTAATGATGCCGCAAATGCACATTGTTTATTCTGAGTAACGGCTTGTCAGAGATTCAAAGCACTATGGTTTGACTCGCTCATGTCTCCATAGGAACGGGCCACTTTTGACTTCTCATTTACTCAAGTGCAAACTCATCTAAAATGTCTCCTTTCCCATTTTAAACCACGAGAAAGTGGAAAAAATTGAGGGAACAACCCTAGTGTTTAAAACAGGCCTGTAGTGATTGGTTTGCATTTATTCATGGTCTGCGGCAGGCGGGTGAGATAGAGGGGAAATATAATTTCACAGCCTGTAAGGCTTTTAAATCTTCTAGTAAACAAAGAGAGGGAGGTGAGCACTTGTGCGTCTCTCACTCAGACCGTAAGAGTGTCAGGTTGGAGGCCCCAGTGGTCCTCCTATGGAGCCCTTTGATAGTTCAAGGACTCTCAGTTGAGCTACGAGTGTGTAAACATGGTAAAAGTGGCTGCCACTTCTGACCCGATATAATCAGTGCGGTTACATGCAATTAGAATGATGGAACAGAGAGAGAGAGAGAGAGAGAGAGACTGACTCAAATCAATGCAAGTCTAATATACACAGAGTATAGATTTAACCTTCAGTTCTGAACTGACAGAACAAAATCTTGCTTTGCTTGCACTCTAATACAAAAAAAAAAGAAAAAAGTAATAGTTCAGCTCCTGGTAGGAAGGGAGTGATGCCATAGAAGAAACATTTTTGGTTCCCCAAAGAACCTTTCAGTCATCAGTTCTTAAAAGAACAATTTTTCTTAGTGTGAAAGAACATTTTGTGTAATAGAAAGGTTCCATTGATGTTAAAGTTTCTTCATGGAACTTCAATGGCTATAAAGATTTTTTTTAAGGGCCAGATTTACAAACCGCCTTTTGGCGTTAAAATAGTACTGTCAGGATTTACTAAAGACATGCAGTGAAGAATTGGTGCTGAAAAGGCGTGGACACAGTTATTTTTGCGCCTGACCTTGTTGAATATGCATTTGTAGGGGTTTCTCTTTCTGAAGCAAAATTTATGGGAGGAGAATATTAAAATGAATCACGCAACGCGATTTACTAATGTTTGCATTTGTCAAATTACTGGTATTTGCACCATTATTTAACGCCCCAAAAAGCATGTCTTAAAGCAGGCACTAATTTGTGCTGCTCTTGGTAGACTGTGCTGGTCATTATGGAAATGTTCTGGGTACGTCTGTGTTCTTTAATGTGCGCATTGTCAGTAAATCACACACAGAATTTTCCCCTCCCATCATGCTTTTATGGAATTGTGCTCTAACGCTAATTTGTCCAGTTTAGTAAATCTGGTGGTTCCGTGAAGAACCTTTAATATCCATGGAAATTTTCCATTCCACAAAAGGTTCTTTATAATTAAAAAAAGGTTCTTCAGATTATTAAAATGTTCTTCACACTAAGAAAAAATGGTTATTTTAAGAATAAGATTCTTTGAGGAACCAAAAATGATTCTTCTATGGCATCACTGCAAAATCCCCCTTTTGAAACCTTTATTTTTAAGAGTAAAAGTCATCATTTACTCATCCTGATTTTGTTTCAAACCCATGCCTTTGGCTCTTGATGCTATGGAGAATATTCACTTTAAGTCATTACTCAAAAACGTCATATTTCTGAACGCTGATTGAGAAGAAATATGATCACCTCAGTGTATTACCTACAAAAGAACAAGAAAAAAAGTTTAAATAGATTAGAGAGAACTTTCAGAAAAGAGAAATCATTATCTGCACATGATATGCAATGCAGTGGAGTAAAGACGAATGTGTCGAAGTACAAATGGTTTCACCTGCGTGTCACCTTCGCTTTAGAAAATAGCAGCGCTTGATGAAACCTCGGTGGGAAGGTCTTGCATCTCGATAGTGTGATCTTATTGAGTTTAACTTTGTCTGATAAGTTTTAAAAATAAAATCAGGGAACAGCATAGTGATTGTGCGAATATTTAGCACTAGAAATAATTGTGTGAATACATGCAATATGTTATAGAATAAAAACAAGGACATAAACATAACACTCGTCTGAATGGAGTGACACTTATTATGATTACTTATTATGATGTTTCTGTGGCTCAGTGGTAGAGCATTGCGTTAGCAGCACAAAAGGTCATGGGTTCAATTCCCAGGGAACACACATACTGATAAAAAAATGTACAGCCTGAATGCACTGTAAGTTGCTTTGGATAAAAGCGTCTGCTAAATGCATAAATGTAATGATGTCTGGTTGCATGCTTTCTAGCAAGACTCTTGCTATTTTTAGACTAATATCTTAAAGTCAGATCCACAATTGAGATATAGACTTATTTGACGCCATTTAAAAATAAAATGTAGAAGCTGATTATCAGCTTATTAATATAAAAATCAAACAAACAAACAAATCTAAATCACTTTTCATACTGACAAATAAAGATATTTAGTGGTTTTAAATGTTAATTTATTTGTTAAATTATTGTTACATTTAACTATTTAATGTGTATTCGGTTTCCATGAGTGATTTATTAATTTACATATTTTTATTGTTATATTTTAGTTAATAAATTGATACCTGATCCATTTTATTTTAAGTGTCACTCCATATATTCCATATTTAAATAAATAAATAAATAAATACATGTAAAATTAGTAGTTTCTTCATAAAAGAGGGAGAGAGAAAAAAGTGGCAGTTGTTTGTTCTGTAAGAGTCTGACCCTCCAAAAATATATATATATATATATATATATATATATATATATATATATATATATATATTTTTTTTTTTTTTTTTTTTTTGGAAAAAGTAGGCTATACCCAAGCAATTCTCAGCTCTAAAACTGAAAATCATTTTTTGCCTTCTTTAGTAAATAATTCACACTACTACTTCCTTTGAACAAAACAAAGTACAATTTTTCCCCCAAATTAAAATTTGCTTCCAAAACAGTGAAAGCTTTTTATGACTAAAATATAGACAGCATACCCAAAATTTGTGTGCTTGTGTGGTTGTTTTGGCAACAGATGTACCAATCGAATCTCCTGGCAACCCAACAAAACATTTTCTCTGTCAAATCCAAACAGCATCAAATAAGTGCCCTCTATCTCGTGTTATGCGAGCCCCTTCCCACCCCATCACCCGACTGAGATGACCTCTCCGCTGTTAGGTCTTAGCACATTACTAAGCATGCTGACAGGTTTTATTCGATAGCCTGCCATCACAGGCCCATTAGACTTGTCCATCTGCGTGTAGCTGGAAGATAAATGGGCGGCCCATCGCGTCCCATCTCCAGTCTAAAGGCTTTTATTGCCCTGCCAGGGGTCCGATCATGACCCTCACTGTTAGTGTGGTCAGTCAGTGATGAGACCATTAGTAAAGGCTCACTGGAGGTTCCCTTCAGTGCTGGACTGAAGTAGTGACTGTAAAACTTCTGAGATAAAAGGAGAAGATGAGCTTAAAATGTGTAAGATATTTAGAAAGTTTTTACTACATTTAGGCTGTGATTTACTAATATGGTAGATAAAGGGTACTAATTCAACTTCTTCTTCTTCTTATGAGTAATTAAACAAAACAGGTTAGTCAGCTATACTACCATCTAAAAGTTTGGGGTTAGTAAGATTTTTATTTTTTACTTTTTGAAAGAAATTAATACTTTTATTCAGTGTCAGTACTTTATTTAATGTTATAAAATATGCCTGTTTCATATAAATGCTGTTCTTTTGAACTTTATATTCAACAAATAATCCTGATAAAATACGGCTTCCACAAAAATAAATAAATAATAATAAAAAAAAAATAAATAAATACAAATAAAAAAGAACAACTATTTTTAACATTGATAATAATAAGAAATGTTTCTTGAGCAGCAAATCAGCATATTAGAATGATTTCTGAAGGATCATGTGACACTGAAGACTGGAGTAAAGACAGGAATACATTTAAAAATTTATTAAAACAGAAAACAGTTATTTTAAAATGTAATAAAATTTTACAATATTGCTGTTTTAATTAATTATTTTATTTAATTTACTTTTTTTTTTTTTCAAATCAAGGCCATGATGAGCATAAAGACTTTTAAAATCTATCAGAAACATTAAAACATCTTACAAACCCAAAAGTTTTGAAGGGTAGTGTATATTTAAAAAAAAAAAAAAAAAAAAAACCTTGTCCATATTGGTTACTTTGGTCTCTTCCTAAATAACAATAATTTTATGATTATATGGCGGTTTATATAATTTCTATAGTGTATTTAGGTCTGCATGTAAAAATATTATGCATTGATCATATAAATAAAGATAAGTATTCTAGACTTTATATAGACGAAATGTATTAAAAAGTATTAATTCTAAAATAAAATATTTAAAACATCTAAAATGTGATTAAAATATGTATTAATGATATAATATTTAAATACTATGTAAATTATGACACCATGGATTTAAATAGAAAAGTCATACCACAGATGATAATCAGTTCTGTCAAATCTCTCGCCATACTGTGGCAGCAGATACGCTTGAGAACGACACTGATCCTGAGAAAGAGAACCACCAGTTAAAGAGCATGTGGTAAAAATCTGGAATTTCAGACACAAAATCCACAATTTGGCAACAAACTAACAAGACACGGTATTTTGTATGGAAGCATATGTGTAGCAAAATTCAATTTGCAATGTAATATGCAAAATGGCAATGCAATACGTAAAATGGGAATGTATTTCTGTATTTAAATTTACATTTTTCCATACCATATGTGCAATATTTAGTGCAAAATCAAAATGAAAATTCAATTATATAATTTAAATTTGCCATTTTCTACACTAGTTTTACTATGCCATAGCCTATATGGTTCTTTCAGTGAGTGGGTCGACAGAAGGAAAAAAATAAACCAAACTATATATATATATATATATATATATATATATATATATATATATATATATTTTTTTTTTTTTTTTTTTCAATAATCAAAGCTAGTGTGTCGATTTAATTAAAAATCCATATATTATATATTTTAGAATATTAAATAATTCATCAATACCCATTTGTCATGTATAATACACCAACCAATCTGGATCAAGTTCAAATTTCATTGGACAATAATGTGAAGTGGAGTGGTCATTTTCCTTTCTTATTCATAAATCGGTAGAAAATGACATGGGACAGACGAGCTTATTTGTGGAGCGATCTGGATCTGTGGTTTATCTCATTTTATAAATCAAATTACATCGCTGAGAAAATGGATGCTGAATGACTACAAAAGCACTGCACAAAACAAAAGTCGCAATAATGGTAATCAGTAGGCTATTCAATTCACTTATAGGTGCATCTCAATAAATTAGAATGTCGTGGAAAAGTTCATTTATTTCAGTAATTCAACTCAAATTGTGAAACTCGTGAATTAAATAAATTCATTGCACACAGACTGAAGTAGTTTAAGTATTTGGTTCTTTTAATTGTGATGATTTTGGCTCACATTTAACAAAAAACCCACCAATTCACTATCTCAACAAATTAGAATATGGTGACATGCCAATCAGCTAATCAACTCAAAACACCTGCAAAGGTTTCCTGAGCCTTCAAAATGGTCTTTCAGTTTGGTTCACTAGGCTACACAATCATGAGGAAGACTGCTGATCTGACAGTTGTCCAGAAGACAATCATTGACACCCTTCACAAGGAGAGTAAGCCACAAAAATTCATTGCCAAAGAAGCTGGCTGTTCACAGAGTGCTGTATCCAAGCATGTTAACAGAAAGTTGAGTGGAAGGAAAAAGTGTGGAAGAAAAAGATGCTCAACCAACCGAGAGAACCGCAGCCTTATGAGGATTGTCAAGCAAAATCGATTCAAGAATTTGGGTGAACTTCACAAGGAATGGACTGAGGCTGGGCTCAAGGCATCAAGAGCCACCACACACAGACGTGTCAAGGAATTTGGCTACAGTTGTCGTATTCCTCTTGTTAAGCCACTCCTGAACCACAGACAACGTCAGAGGCGTCTTACCTGGGCTAAGGAGAAGAAGAACTGGACTGTTGCCCAGTGGTCCAAAGTCCTCTTTTCAGATGAGAGCAAGTTTTGTATTTCATTTGGAAATCAAGGTCCTAGAGTCTGGAGGAAGGGTGGAGAAGCTCATAGCCCAAGTTGCTTGAAGTCCAGTGTTAAGTTTCCACAGTCTGTGATGATTTGGTGTACAATGTCATCTGCTGGTGTTGGTCCATTGTGTTTTTTGAAAACCAAAGTCACTGCACCCGTTTACCAAGAAATTTTGGAGCACTTCATGCTTCCTTCTGCCGGCCAGCTTTTTAAAGATGCTAATTTCATTTTCCAGCAGGATTTGGCACCTGCCCACACTGCCAAAAGCACCAAAAGTCGGTTAAATGACCATGGTGTTGGTGTGCTTGACTGGCCAGCAAACTCACCAGACCTGAAACTCATAGAGAATCTATGGGGTATTGTCAAGAGGAAAATGAGAAACAAGAGACCAAAAAATGCAGATGAGCTGAAGGCCATTGTCAAAGAAACCTGGGCTTCCACACCACCTCAGCAGTGCCACAAACTGATCATCTCCATGCCATGCCGAATTGAGGCAGTAATTAAAGCAAAAGGAGCCCCTACCAAGTATTGAGTACATATACAGTAAATGAACATACTTTCCAGAAGGCCAACAATTCACTAAACATGTTTTTTAATTTTTATTTTATTGGTCTTATGAAGTATTCTAATTTGTTGAGATAGTGAATTGGTGGGTCTTTGTTAAATGTGAGCCAAAATCATCACAATTAAAAGAACCAAAGACTTAAACTACTTCAATCTGTGTGCATCAAATTTATTTAATACACGAGTTTCACAATTTGAGTTGAATTACTGAAATAAATGAACTTTTCCACGACATTCTAATTTATTGAAATGCACCTGTATATTTATGTATGATATCCTACACCGTTTATTATTTCATGAAACTCTCATAGTTAATGAAGCCCAAGTGCCACCTACAGGCCTATTATGTGAAGTGTAGGCTGGCGACTTTATTACAGTATATTACCATTTTTGATAATTATGCAGCATTATGAAAGTGTCTTATACTCATCAAGCCTGTGTTTATTTGATCAAAAATACAGAAAAACTGTAATATTGTGAAATATTACAATTTAAAATAATGTTTTTCTATTTTAATATACTTTAAAATATCATTTATTTCTGTGATTCAAAGCTGAATTTTCAGCATCATTACTCCAGTCTTCAGAGCATGATCCTTCAGAAATCATTCTAATATGCTGATTTATTATCAATGTTGGAAACAGTTGTGCTGCTTAATGTTTTGCTTTTTATTTTAATTTTATTTATTTATTTTGGAACCTGTGATACTTTGTTGGGGGTTCATTGATAAATAAAAAGTTAAAAAGAACAGCATTTATTCAAAATAGAGATGTTTTCTAACAATATCGATCTTTACTATCACAGTTTCTATCAATTTAACAAATCCTTGCTGAATAAAAACTAATTTCTTTAAATTAAAAAAAAATAATAAAAATACTGACCGCAAGCTTTTGAACGGTAGTGTATATTGTTACAAAAGTTATATTTTAAATAAATGCTGTTCTTATTTAACTTTTTATTCATCAAAGAATCCTGAAAAAAGTATGAGAGGTTTCCAACATTGCTAATAAATCAGCATTGCATAAAATGTATTTTAAAGTATATTAAAATTTTGATCAGATAAATGCAGGCTTGATGACGATAAGTGACTTATTGCGAAAATATAAAATATTAATGTATCCAAACTTTTGACCAATAATTATTATTTTTTTTTCTCACATTGCCTTTTTTTTTTTTTTTTTTTTTTTTTTTTACATTTGAGCACCTGCCCCTGAGGAACTCTCTGCACGTCCCTGTTCAGGTGCCACGGAACACGCGCTATTTTACGGATTAAAATAAAAGAGTAATAAAATCTAAGGTAAGGTAGTAAATAAGTGTAGAATAGCACTGTCTGTTTGCTTATGTACATCAATCCGAGCGTAAACGGTGAGACAGGGGCGTCGGACAGGGGTGTAATAGTGGGACAGAGAAACAGGAGCCCATAAAAAATATTTTTTTAATATGCATATTAAAACTAGTGTAGAAAATGGCAAATTTAAATTATATAATTGAATTTTCATTTTCATTTTGCACTAAATGTTGCACATATGTATGGAAAAATGTAAATTTAAATACAGAAATAATTGCCATTTTACATATTGCATTGCCTTTTTGCATATTACATTGCAAATTGAATTTTGCTACACACATGCTTCCATAATTTTGTGCATTCGCTGGTTTTTATACAGTTTAGTAAGTCAGAGCTGCAGTGTTCTGATGACATGCTTGCTTCAAGATATATGATTAAATATAGCTAAATATATTCAGCTGGTCGGAGTTGTGGTCTAATGTTTAGCTGCTGAGGAGCTCATGTAGACCTCACAAGTTGGAATCTGCATGAAAATGTCCTTTCAAGTTTTGGCATCATAACAGATATGCTTCTTTAGGTATTATAGATCTCCTTGAGTGAAAAAGACCAAGACATGCTTTCCACGCACGTTTCTTTTCTGTCCTTATGCTTTAGTCTCTCCATATCCTCTGGTTTCTCCTTTCAACTAGCCCTCTCTTCTCTTTCTATCGCTTTCTCCCTGGACACTCAGCCTCTGACCCTCCCGCTGGGGAAAAATGAGCAGCTCGGAGTTGCACAAAAGCAGTAGAAACCTATTAATTTCACACTGGCAACCCTCACGTTAAGCTGACAAGACAGCCGTTTAATTGTGCTAACCTGAAGCCCGCAGACCAGTCCCACTGTCCCTAATGACTGCTGCAGGAGAATACCAAGAAGCCCCTCACCTTTCCTTCATTAGAGCTGAAGAGTTCTGGACAGGTATGGCCTATCGTTATCAGCCCCAGCTCTCCATTTCTGATGAAACTGGCAGGGAGAGCCGGGGTCAGAGTTCACAGACACAAACCGCCAATCACAGATGGTCATGGTATTGTGTCGAGACAGCACTGTATTTTTGTAAAACTGAGGACTTGTCAATTTGAACCAATGACAGACACCAGGTGTAGCCCTTTTCCCAGTGAAAGTGAGGGTGACGGTTTTAAAGGCCTTTCCACACTGAGCGTGATGCGAAAAAGCGAGGCGAATCGCCGACAAACGGAGCTTTCACACCGAGCGTGAAACGAATGTTCGCCTTCTGTTAATTCATGCCTGCACGCTAGGTTGCACTGACCAGCAATGCATTTTTCCTCATATATCTCGTATATGGATTTAACATCTAAATTAAGATAAACAAAGTTTGGTTCTACACCAGAAACACAAGCTATCTATAATGCTTACAAGAATAGGCTACATCCTAAAATATAATTAGAAGTACATTTAGCATCAAGCTACACTTGAAAATGTATGTAATTATTAATGTATTTGCTTACCCACTTTAAACCATCATCGAGTGCTTGTAATAACTTCCGATTGTGATTTTTTTTTTTGTTTATTTTGATTCTATAATAAGCAGAGACATGCACTTTTTGTATGTTTAATAATGCTACACTGCTAATATTTGTCATAAACATCCTTTATTGCTATAAAAATACCATGAGCTGCATACAAAACATATACAGAAAATATATCTTCATAATCATATGTCTTGCTTTCATATTTCATGTGTAGAAAAATGTTTCACTCAATTTTTTTTTTTTTTTTTTTTTTTTTAAATATGGAAGATCTAGACTAGAGAGTTGACACGTTCTGACCAGTGTTAATTTCGTCAACGAAGACGAAAAATATTCGTTAACGAACATTTTTTTTCTGTGACTAAGACGAGACATTGACGAGCTAAAACTAATATCTGATGATAAAAAATATGATGAAATTTATGCCGTGTCTTCATTAACAAGACGAGACGGGACTATAATGTTATTTGAGGACTACCGGACATTCAAAATAGGCAAAGTTAACTGTCTTGTCTTTCAAAATGTGCGTCCCTGTCATTGGATTGCAGTCGGATAAGGGGCGTTTGCATATCTAGTCTCAGTATGGCAGCCGCTGTAGACGGATAGGCTACCAAAATGCGAACTAGTGATCTGAAAATGGCCTCTCAGGTTAGAGATAGGGTGACCAGACGTCCCGTTTTCCCCGGGAATCACAATTCGCTATCGATTAACTTAAAGGTAGTGAAGGCAGGAGAGGCGGAATCGCGCTGATAGAAGTGCTCTCTCTCGCGCACGCTCCACTTGTTCAGTTCTCAGTGCTCAAATACACACACAGCAGTCCAAATGTCTATCGTGTAGAGCAGGGGTGCCCAAACTTTTTTCTGCAAGGGCCACATAATTTTTCCTTGCTTTAATGGGGGGCCGGGTTTGTTTATAGCAGAAAATTACATGGGCCGGAGTGACTACTAGTATTATTGTGGAGATTTTATTATGATTTTAATTGTATTTATTATGCCTCCTAATACTAGAATAGTTTATTATTTTGTTATGCACCATACAGACAAATGATCATTACTTTTCAGTGCTATTCAAAATCAAAAAATTTACATACTTATGCATATTAATTAGTGTGAACTGTTGGCTTGCTTCTGGGTGGTGAGATGTCCAATGTCAGGTTCCATTTCTGTCACAGCCAGTCTCAAAGACTGATGCAAATGTTCATCAGTGAGTCTTGATCTCATCGGAGTTTTCATTAGTTTCATGCATGAAAAGATTTGCTCACAGATATACGTGCTGCCAAAAAGTGTGGACATCTTCATTGCATGTCTTTTGATGTTTGGGTATGTGTCGTTAGGGAGGACAGCATAGAATTCAATGAGACCGTTGGGCTTAAATGCGTCTTTCAGAACATCATGGTTCTGTAACTCAGCCTATTCAAACTGATAAGAAGGCAAGGCTTCGTCAATGTCGGCAGCGAAGGGGTTCTGGAAAAGGCGGATATCTTTAGCGTGGACATGTAGCTCACGGAATCGCACATCAAACTCCGCCTTCAGCATTTCCAGCGCTTCCACTGACTTTTCAGCTGGGAATGGGGCCACTGGTTTTTCAGCTGAGAGACTTTGGGTAATGGGGAGATGAGTGAAGTCTTGCTTTTGCACTTGTCCCACAAGCAGTGCTAGTTTCACCTCAAATGCTTTTATGTGGGAATACATGTCACATATTAGTTTCCCCTTGCCTTAGAGCTGCAAGTTGAGGCCGTTCAACATTTCTGTCACATCTGTTAAAAAGGCGAGGTCCCATTTCCATTCTGCGTCGATCAGTTCTGGGACAGTTTTGCCTTTTTGTCAGAAGAAAGGCATTGATTTCAGGTAGCAGCTCGTAAAAACACCTCAAAACTCTGCCTCAGCTTAACCATCAGACTTCAGTATGGTAAAGCACATCTCCGTGAGCAGACTCTAGCTTGGCGAGAAAGGCTTGGAACTGCCGGTGTTTAAGTCCGTTTGCTCTGAAGTTTATACATGACACCACCACCTTCATGACCGATTCCCACTTCAAAACTTTGCAGCAGAGTGCTTGCTGGTGAATCAGGCAGTGGACTTGTAACAAGGGCCTGAGACCGCTTTCCTCCATTTCTCTATTCATGCGTCTTATAAGCCCCCTCGACGCGCCAACCATACTAGGAGCTCCGTCGGTAGTGATGCTGGCCAGCTTAGACCAGTCTAGACCCAGCTCTCCCATCATTTGGCACACTTTACCAAAAATATCCTCCCCTGTCGTAGTGCCTTTTAGACTTTATAGGGCTGCCAGCTCTTCTGACACTTCAAAGTTTGAGCTAACTCCGCGAAGAAAAATTAGCAGCTGTGCCGTGTCCTGCACGTCATTGCTCTCATCCAGTGCTAATGCAAAGAATTTGAATTTTTTCACTTTCTCCTGCAGCTGGGCTTATACATTATCCCCCATTTCTTCAATTCGTCTGGTGATTGTACTTGCGGACAGACTCACTGCATTTAAGACGTCTTTTTTATCGGGGCACACCTCCTCCGCAACAGCATTCATACATTTCTTGACGAACTCACCATCACTGAATGGCCTACCGCTGGTTGCAATCAGTTTAGTTACCTGAAAGCTAGCTCTCTTATCCGGGATACTCTTCTTCCGGGTTTGTTTACACTGGTTTTTGAAACAGCACCACCATAGAGTGGGGGAACTATGCCCAGCAGGCACAAAACAGGCACACAACGTCATAAGACGTTGATATTTGGTTAAATTTTGGTTGCGACGTCGGGTGACCAAAATTCAATGTAAATTCAACGTCTAATGTCAATGTTAAATTGATGTCCAATACTGACGTCAGCTGACATTGAGATTTTGTTGTTTTTAGGTTGTGCAACCAAAATCCAACGTTAAGTCAACGTCAAATTGACGTCAAATATTGACGTCAACCCGATTTTCATTTTCAACCAAAATGCAACGTCTGTCCGACGTCATGTCCAACGTCAACCTGACGTTACATAGACGTCTGGTGCCTGCTGGGTGACATCAGAACCCGGAAGAGTAATTCGCCGCGGGTTCCTTCAAGATTTTCCTATGGGGTTTTATAATGGGGTTTTTCAATTTATGAGTAAAATAAAGCTTGTGGTAAACATAACTTGACGATACTTTTACGTTTTGTTCTACAACGTAAATTACACACATCCATACCCAAAACTAAAAATTTGAAGCAGTTATGTTCATTTTTGAAAACGTATGTTTTTAATAAGTAACTAGATAAGAACGTTTGGGCTGTGAGTGTGTGCAGTTTACATTGTAGAACAAAACGTAAAAGTATCGTCAAGTTATGTTTACCACAGGCTTTATTTTACTCATAAATTGAAAAACCCCATTATAAAACCCCATAGGAAAATCTCGAAGGAACCCGTGGCGAATTACTCTTCCGGGTTCTGATGTCATAGTTCCCCACTCTATTCTCACCCTTTTGTGCAACAGCAGCTTCTCCGGTTACGTGATCCTAGTTCAAATCTTATTGGACGGCCCGTGTTTTCGCTTTGCGAAACTGAAAAGATTCGTCGGACTTGGCGAAAAAAAAAAAAACATTCGCATTTTCGGTGCGCGAATGTTCGCAGTCTATCTGGAAGCATCCATAGGTAGCCGTTGTTTTATTCCAGGGCGTCATTGCGTCCGAAATTCGTTTTGCTTTTTCACGTTCAGTGTGGAAAGGCCTTTAAGTGTGCTAGAACATTCATTCAAGACAATTTGAGGTAAAAATTGAGGTATAAAATTGAGGGCGGCCATGACCTTTTACATAAAGCAAACCAGCTCACAGAGGCTGAACACAATACCTATATAGAACATTTGAAGCCCGAGGGAAAAACATCTACAAGACTTACCGTGGTACATCGCAGATTCCAACACAAACCGAACTGTATCACATTATTAAAACAGTCTCAGAGGGCACAGAAGTCTTCACAACATAGACACTGCAATGCCTGGAGGACAAGATAGCGCTCAGAGGCACCATTACAAGAGTTTGAGACGGGAATGTTCTCCTCTTTTTTACTCCTTGAGGAGAATTCACACTAGCGGCGATTAAATCACAGGAGGTTGCCAAGTTGCTGTGCTGTTAGGCATTGGTAGTTGTCTCCAGTTTTCAAATTGTGTCAGGGCTGTTTTTGGATGTGGACTAGTGGCTATTCAATAATGTTCTTCAAACATAGCATATGAAGTGAAAACCACCAAAATGAAGCTTCATTAACACTCAACCAATATAAAACATCAAAAACTTCCAGAACTCAAAGTTACTAAATGTCAGCATGTTGTTATGCACCAGAAATAAACAGTTTAAGTCAGAGGTAGGAGTAGTACTCTTTATGCAGAATGACTGTTCAATACCCATTCGAGTGGATGTATTAACAGGATCAGGATCTCATTTGGTTCCATTTTGGTTAGTGATTTTATTGACTTGATTAACTTACGCTCTAGGCAGTAATGAACTTGGCCTTTTCACTGGCAGCTTCACTTGAATCTAATCATGCAGAAACTACTACTGTTAATGTCATCTAAAAATAAATCCTAGTATGTTGTGAATGTGCACAGCAGAGTTAACACAAAAAGTTAACATAATTAATCAAGTGTAAGAACAATCATAAATGTGTGAAGATTTACATCATGTTAGAACTTGGCTGTGTTTAAATATTTCCAACAGAAATAGGATTTTAATTACATTTCAGATCAGTAATTGAAAAGAAAAGAAAAGAAAAGAATCAGTGCAGCAATAAAAACAGACTGTATGTACAGTTGAGGTCAAAAGTTTACTTACAACTTGCAAAATCTGCAAAATATGAATTATTTTACCAAAATAAGAGGGATCATACAAGATGCATGTTATTTTTTTATTTAGTACTGACCTGAATAAGATATTTCACATAAAAGATATTTACATATAGTCCACAAGAGAAAATAATAGTTGAATTTATAAAAATGACACGGTTCAAAAGTTTACATGCACTTGATTCTTAATAGTGTTGTTACCTGAATTTTTATTTTTTATTTTTTTCCCAGTGATAGTTGTTCATGAGTCCCTTGTTTGTCCTGAAAAGTTAAACTGCCGCTGTTCTTCAGAAAAATCCTTCAGGTCCCACAAATTATTTGGTTTTCCAGCATTTTTGTGTATTTGAACCCTTTCCAACAATGTCTGAATGATTTTGAGATCCATCTTTTCACACTGAGGACAACTGAGGGACTCATATGCCAGCTATTACAGAAAGTTCAAATGCTCACTGATGCTCCAGAGGGAAACACAATGCATTAAGAGAAAGAAAACTTTTTAACAGAATAAAGATGTGATGGACAATGTTAAAGTCTGATATATATATATATATATATATATATATATATATATATATATATATATATATATATATATATATATATATATATATATATATATATGATTTGATAAAGCATTAAAAATAAATTGTAAATTTGATAAAATAAGTAATTAAATGAAACACAATATGACCCCCAGTTCTAATTTTTCTTTCTCTAAAGGGATAGTTCATCCAAAACTGAAAATTCTGTCATTGACTTTTTGACTTTCATTTTTCTGTGGAGCACAAAAGAAGATATTTTGGAGAAAATAAATAAATAAATAATTTAAAAAATATATATTTAAAAACAAACATAAATACATTTTTGATATCCTTTCTAACATTTTTGTTATTAACTGGCTTTGATCTTAGTTTGGACATCTTTGCTGAAAAAAAGCGTTCCTGGTTATCAGCATATATTGTGTGTCCAATATACTCTTAGAAAAAAAGGTTCTTTGGGGTTCTATATAGAACCCTAGGGTTCTTTACTCAACTCCAAAGAACCCTTTATGCCAAAAAGGTTCTATAAAAGGAGAAAGAACCCTTTTTGGCACAAAGAATTCTTTGGGCTGAACCATGCTTTATGTATGTTTACACATTAGGTTATTTAAAATGAGTATACTACATTATATTAGTGTTTTTATTTCAATTTTACTTTGACACACCTTTATTCTGAAGAAAATAAACTTAAAATTTATATCTGCACTGAATCAACCTATTAATTTATACCAACAAACTGATCAGGAAATACATGTGTACTAGCAGTGTATAGCAATCTGGACAGTTTGATTTATTTATTAAAAGGTACACGCTAGTCTTCTGTTTAATCAGCACACTAACATGATTGCGAGTTCTTCATTTATCATGTCATGTAAGATGCCGTGCAGCTCTTTTATTGCCGAGCAACATGCTCATATCGAGTTTCAGTGTTTCATTTAAAAAGGCTATTCTTGTAACTCATCCATCCAAACAGATGCATAAAATGATCTTTGACATAAACGGAAAACAACTTGAATGTGTATCTATGCGCTGATCAGTTTTGTCCCGTCTGCACAGCGGCGCATTTCAGTCGCGCGCCTCTCGCGAGAGTGATCACATAAAAGCGCGCGAGCGCCGCTGTTTAAACTTCAACGGTCACGGTGCGCTGTCTGCTGCGCTCAGCGCTCGAGAGAACGACGATTACACTGGTAAGTGAGAACAGTAATTCATTTTAGCTTATTTTAATTACTTTTACATAAACCCTTGTCATTTTTAGTTAGCATAACGGTACACGTTTCTTTCAAGAAGCTAAACGAAGAAAGGTGGTTTATCGCGTTGTCCAGGCCTGCGCAATTCTCTGCCGGGAGGTTTGTCATTTTTAACATGAATCCCTAAAGTATCTTGATAAAACTGTTGTGAATTGATGAATAATGCTGGCGAGAGTGCATTTTATAGCCTAACGTAATATTATTATTATTATTAACTTTTATTTATTTATTAATTTTTTTTTTTTTTTTGCCCCGTAGATTGTATTGGACCTATACGTATAGGAAAAGATGAAAAGTTTCGGTCAAATCACCGTCAGACTGCCGTTATTATAAACATGAATTCAGACCAAGAAGAACAAAGAGAGAAGCTGATGGAGATGTTTCCATTTTTTTCAGTGGATAACTGTGAGTATTTGGTGTTTGCAGTTATAGTATAGTGAAATATAAATATTTGTTTTGCTGAAGTAATTGTATATTATTCTAAACACACTGTATTTGGTTGTTGTAGATGTTCATCTATCTCAGAGAGCACTGTTAAAGTTATCAGAGTGCTGAAAAGTGGAAGTCAGTCAGAGGAAACATGACCAACCTGCTGCAAAACAATAACTCAAAAGGTACATTATTTCTTTTTCCAAACTGTACCAACTGAAACTCATCAATCAGCTAATCTTAAGTTACTGATATCTTCTTTTTTTTTTTTCTATTTTCCACCTTTTATCATGCAAGTTCTTATGATTGATTGATAAATAAATAAATATGTTGCACTGTCACGCAGGTCTGGACTCTGGAGTGCAGCATTACTTGTTTGGTCATCTACATTCAGATGAAAACACCACACTTCTCTCTAATTCAAGTAAGTTTTAAGATTTGATTTAATTGTGAGAGATTCCTTTCTTTTTCCTGTTGTACTGTACTCTCCATAGGTCTAATAAATGTTTCTCTGACTTTTATCCCCATTTTAGGATGTCAAGCCTACTCATTGCAAAGAGAGCTAGCATCAAAATGGACGTGTCACTGACCAATAACACAGAGATGCCAGAAGTATCTGTTTGCAGTCTACTTTTTGTTCAATATGGAGCATCCAAAATCCATCACTCAGTTAATTTCAATCATTACTATTTATCCCTTCCCAGTGCTGAAATTGTCATGGGTCCTTTGTTTTTATTGTTTAAATGCTTATCTGAATGTAAAATTAATATTGAATGCTTATAAATAAATAAAAAAACAATACTATGGTTAGTCTTTTAGCTTTTTAAAAAAGTCAGACTACTTGGTTTATAGGTTTATAGGAGAATGTGGAGGGGTTTAATGTTTTAGGGTTTCCAAATATGTAGCGCCTGATAGAACCTTTTAAGGTTCTATATAGAACCTTTTCTTCTAAGAGTGTATGCTACTTGGCCACCAAAACTTCCCTGCTCAACCCGCTTTACCAATTTCTTGCTGACAGCACAGCTATGTTGCACGATAGTCCAACACTAAACTCAACTTATTACTAAAGATCATTTAATTTATTCACACATTTATAGAGTGATTTAATTCCTCTTCTATATTACATTCCGTACCTCAAGACAATTCCACACTGGTCACTGTCCTCCTGAAATTCCTCCTGGACAAAAACTATGATTGGTTATGGCAATAACCGTAGCAATTTAACTGAGCCGCAAAGTGTTCTCCTGAATGGGAGGCTGTAAATGGTGCCTTGTTATGTTCTCTTCTGTACTCTGAATTAGACTGTTACGTAGTAAAGCTTCATACTGGGTATGAAAGCTTCCCAGATAGTTCAGATTTTGCACTAGTCCATGCAAACATATACATAACTACTTTCCCACATGCTTAACGCCATCGGGAGAGAGATCACTGCTTAACTTCTTTAACAACCGCACAGTTTAAACCGCAGAATAGCACTTTGAGAGTAGTTGCAACTGTCTGCTCTAATCATGTATAAAACCTGTGTGGGGCTCAATAATGCCCTCTGGGTGACCAGCCATGTGTAATTGGTTTAGCCAACCGCTGCTTTTGATTAGCTGTGCTGTCATTATACCCTGTGCTGCTCTACATTCTGTTTGTATTACTACCAAACGTGTTCCATTGGTAAGTTTGATGAAGTAGTTAGTTTAGATCAGTGCAGCTGATTAAAGTATGACTATTTTACATGCTTAAATGTGCACAATATTAATTTGACATTGCTAGAAATGTGCACTAATGAAGATTACAGATGCTATTCTCACAAGTCTCTATTTATTAGAGTTGTGAGAATGCAGTACTAAAATTAAGTGCTAATCTGTGAATCAAACTTCTGAAATCCCACCAGTACCAGTGAAACGAGAAACAAAGACAAATAATGTAGGTGGTAAACACACGGTTGCTAATTTTAATGTATTCTCACCCTGAATTTAATTTATATGATTTTTTTCTTTAATCTAAACAGTTCATTAGAAAAGATTTATCCAATCCAAAAACAACAAAAAAAAAAACAAAAAAAAAAAACACAATGAATATTTTTGTTTATGAAATGTATCTACTACACTACAATCAGATAGTCAGTTGTATTTGATTCTACTATATTATTCTACTATATTGGTGTAGAAAAATTCCACTAAGAAATTGCTAGTAAATTACAAAATTGATTTCAAAAATATATATATATATATATATATATATATATATATATATATACACACACACACACAAACACACACACACACACACACACACACATAAAGATGGTTATTAAACAATTTGTGAAAGTCTCAAATTTCATATCAAAATCTAAAATAAATAAATTATATTTGACATAATTTTCATGTCAATTAATAATAACAGTAGTCATATATCCGATCAACCATTTACAGTGCAGACAAGATGTGCGTTCATGTTTTCATCTTAATTTTTATTTTTTTCTTTAGCCCAGTCGTGACTATGAAATCAGTCCTGTTGGCCCTAATCTAATTCTTCGACACCTAAATAAATGGCCCCCTGATAGGGAATATGCAGAACTATCTGTCAAGCAGACGAATTGGCTACTGTGGAAGTGAAATAAAATACAGAGCCCTTTTTAATCAATGACAGGCAAGGAGAAAAAGGACCACAGTCTGTTGTCCCTAATGTGTCCCTAGCTAATGGCTTGACAAAGACTAAACAGAACAGTAAGGTGTTACTTGGCAGAGGACGATTAGCAAGCTCCATCACAACACTAGGCAATGATACTGCATGGATACATGGCTACATGTGCTGTAACCAGCAAATGAAACAAATTGTGAATTCAGTCAGGTGGGGAATTTGACTCAGCAGGTGCTACATTAACTGTTCATATAAATGTTTAATTCCAGAATTTATTGGTGTGCAACTTGACGATTTGTTTGAATAAAACCCCTTCCTATGTTCAATTTAAAGCAATAAATACATCATGTACCTTGAAAGCTTAGATATACTCATGGGAAATATGCTGTTTCACTGTTCACAGGTCGAACTGCAATTTTTAAGTGGACAAACATCCACTTTTTGCAGTAGCCTGGGCTTCTGGAAGTATTTTTCAGACATTTACTGATATAAATATAAACATTTATATTTTAAAGGAATAGTTCTTACAAAAAGTAAAATTTCTTAAAATATATTCACCGTCAGACCATCCAAGATGTAGTTGAATTTCTTTCTTCACTTATTCACAGACTTGGAGAAATTTTAAATTACATCACTTGCTCACCATTGGATCCTCCGCAGTGAATGGGTGCCGTCAGAATGTGAGTCCAAACAGCTGATAAAACATCACAATAATCCACAAGTAATCCACCTGACTCCAGACCATCAATTAATGTCTTGTACGGTAAAAAGCTGAATATTTGTAAGAAACTCTCTTCAGGATTGTGGATAATATAGTTTTCATGTAGTTTGAAGTGACACTTTTAAATCACCAGTATAGTCTCTTCTGTGAAATTATTTGAGCTCATGGTCACTGTTTTTAAAGGTTTATATGTCCTTGCTAAAAATCAATTTGTCAATGGAGAAAATAAATGAGATTTTTACTTTTAGAACCCAAGTGATGCACTCTACTGGTTTGCCAATTGGGCAAATTAAAAGATTACTGATTTAATCACCATGAAAACCACCATCTCTGAATATAGACTGAATTTACACTATATTGCTTTGACACATCTGAATGCTGAATGTTCAGGCTAAGAGAAAGCTGATCAAACATGTTCTGCCTCATTCAAATTCCAAGGACGACCTTTTTAAGGAAATCAAACATAATTGCTATATTCTGCTCAGAGGAAAGAGACTTTGTACAGTCGGTGCACAAGAAATCCTATACTGTATTATAGGTATTAAATTATAAATCATTGTTCTGGATAGAATCATTTTTCCATCTTTTCACAGTTCAGTTTCACCTCATCTTTTGAAAGGAAGCTGGCACTGAGTGGGCAAGAGAAAGCCATATGTAAATGAATGGACGACAGGATCTGGGCTAAGTTGGAGATTTAGGAATTGACTGGACAAACCTATAGGGAACAAAAGTTTGTTTACAAATACAAGTGAACATGTAGATGAACTCACTGAGAAAAGAGACATACAAAAGTCAAAGAATTATTTTTTTTATGTATAGATTTAGCAAAGACATTAAATTAATCAAAAGTGACAGTAAAAACTTTGCTACAAAAATCTATCTGTTCTTTTCAACTGTCTATGTTTCAAAGAATCATGGTAGATCAAAGAATCATAGATTTGGCTTTCAATTTGACTAGAAACATGGCAGAGTTTGAAGATTATATTTCGAAGCAAGTTAGTTGAGGATTCAATATTTTTAACAATTTATTTTAATAATAACACACTTGAATATGCATAACTCTATCTCCCCCTTGAGTATGAGTAAGTAAGTTCAACCGGACTGTGTGTCGGCAGTGCACTTGTGCCTACATTCACTTACTTGCATAAAGTAATTATAATGGAAAGCAGAGTAATGCAATGACAAATGCACATATGTAAGCAGGGGTAAATTATCAGAACATAAAGCATCTTCCAGACAGCTAAAGCACATATGAATTAACGTCTTCACTACAAATAATGTCATCTACATCCATAATGTCCGCATTACAGTTCAGCTGTATTTCCATATTCTTCAAAAATAATGTTAATGATTGTTTTTCTTACTTCTGTATATAGCCTTTCCCATGGCTATGTTATTCAGTTAGGGCGTAGGTCAGCAGGCCTCCTCTAATTGTTCATTTTCTCCTTATTGCCACACTGTCACAGTCTAATTGGTAAATGGGGTCCATGAGTCAGCTGGATAATTGAAAGTGAAGGGTGTTTACACAACAAGTGCAGCCACAGACTGGCAAGTAGATGAGGAGAGTGGGTTTTAACTGTAGCAGTCTACAGCTCTGCTAATGATGGAGCTTGCAATATTCACTATTCACTATTTTACTTTTCCGTAATATTTTTAATTAGACTTTATTTTTATATATTTTTGCTTTAGTTTCAAATTTAGTTTTAGTAATTTTGCCATATGTTTTTGTCATTTTTTATTACATCGCGTCTACACTGGACGCAGCTTCAACCAGTGGATCCTCTGCAGTGAATGGGTGCCATCAGAATGAGAGTCCAAACAGCTGATAAAACATCACAATAATCCACAAGTAATCCACACCACTCCAGTCCATCATCTTGTGAAGAAAAAAAGCTCTGTGTTTGTAAGAAACAAATCCATTAGTAAGACATTTTTCACTTTAAACCATTGCTTCCAGTTATGGTTCTCTATCCATATGCTTTTTCCAGTTAAAAAAATTTCATCTCGTCTGAATCAGGAGAGAAATATGCACAGATCAAGCACTAATTACAAGCGAAAACAGCCCAAAACAATTCTAAACAAATATGTGGGTAGATTTTGATGTGAGCTTACAACAGGGGATAGACTTTTTCACTAGAGGAAGTGTTATTATGGATTATGGACTGATATTTTAGCAGTTTAAAGTTAAAACGCCTTAATTATGGATGCTTTTTGCAAACAAACAGATTTTCACTTCACAAGATGTTAACTGATGGACTGGCATTGTGTGGATTACTTGTGGATTATTGGGATGTTTTTATCAGCTGTTTGGACTCTCATTCTTATGGCACCCATTTAGTGCGGAGGATCCACTGGTGAGCAAGTGATATAATGCTAAATTTCTCCATATCTGTTCCAATGAAGAAACAAACTATCTAAATCTTGAATGGCCTGGGAATTTTTTTTATTTTATTTTTTTGCAAATTTTCATTTTTGGGGGAACTTCATTTAAAGGTATGAATAACAACTGTTGCTGGCACATAAACATATAAAATGACTGTAAGCAATGCATGTTAATACTAAATGCATTATGGATTTAAAACGTGTGTAATCTGCACTATATCAGTGAAATATATCAGGTGATGCATTTAGTGGCTCTGAATGCCACCATGTGCTTGCAACGACATGCATTATTCAGCATGCTGGTTATTTCTTGTTCAAACGACTCTGAAGTCTGGAACTCTCTGTGGGTGCCCTTTCTCTCTCTGTATCTACTGAGAGCAGATAATTTCATGTTTTTCAAAAATCACTTTTTTTCCTGGCCACCGTTAAAACCGAAATGTCAGTCAGCATTAGTGGAGTCATTTATATGGTGTCACACAGGAGCATGCAGAACTGCAGAGATGAACTATTTCTCTTTCTCCTCAAACCTCCCAAACACTTAACTTCCATTTTCAAACAAAAGTTTATCTAAACGATTATGAAAAATATCAGGCAAAAAAGAGAGAGAGAGGGATAGGAAGAGAGAGCGTTAATGGTGCAACATTATCTCAACATTACAGGAGTGAAAAATAATTTTAGAGTTTGAGGTGTATTAATCAAAACATTAAAAAGTAAAAAGCTGCCAAGTACCATAAAATGTCACCGCAGGAGCTTTGGCCTCGTCTCGAGGGATGGAGAACATCAGGCGGACATATTTATAGACACAGGGACCCAGCTGCTCACCCTTGAGGGTAACATCTGTGCAGAGGTTAATATCACCAGCAAACCTGTGCAGAATGGACAATTACTTCATGAGTCACTCAGATAGTATTATGCTCAGCGATGTTACTAGACATAATGGCATATGAATTGACTAATGCAAAGCAATCTACAAGTGTAAATAATTTAAATGCTTTTTTTTTTTTTTTTTTTTCCAGGAATTTAAATGTCATGGTTTTTAATGCCATCAATTTAAATCAAAATACAATAATTTATTTCTGCAGGAAATAAAAAAGATTACACTATATATGCATATGTCATGCGACACTGAAACTGGAGAAATGGCTACTGAAAATTCAACTTTGCCATCACAGGAATAAATACTTTAAAACATATTACATTAGAAAACAGTTTTTAATTTTTCACAATGTTACTGTTTTTACTGGATTTTGTCAATTTATCAAATAAATTAAGCATTGATGAGCATAAGTGAATTCTTCCAAAAAAAAAAAAAAAAATATTATTAATATTATTTATCTTATTATTCCAAGCTTTTAACTGGTAATTTATGTGTGTATTAAAACATTAAAAAAAAAAAAAAAACATTAAATATTAGATCAAATTAGCGCAGAATCAAATTTGCATTTGCATCTTTACCCTGCTATAAAGTTGCTCACATTTTGAGCCGTGGTATAATAATTATGGCCTGTGCTTTTCTCCTTGTCCTGTTCTCTCTTTACAATTTGTTTTAATAAAAAAAAAAAAAAAGTAGCCAAAAAGTAAAAAAATAAATAAGGAATCACTGCTGTGAGTGTCAGATCCAGTTGAGATATGAACTTCATGTGTACCGTGACCGCTGTCATTGCAGGCAAGTATCTCACCTATAAAACTCTTTTGAGTTTTATATCCATTCCTAACCCTTCACTTAAACTTTATACACATACAGTAAAGACTACAACCTCTGTACCTCTCCCACGGGATTTCTGTGCTAACTACAAGACTCATTCCATGGGAGGCTTAGGCTTAACTCCAGCCATGGTTTCAGGGTCAGTGATGGATTTTTTTGAGGATAAGAGACAGGGTAAAGGTGAGACCAATGTTCCCTCAAAGCAGTGAGCTTCTGATGTTGCTCCTACAGAAAAAAAAAATACAAAAAAAAAAACAAAAAAACAAAAAACAAAAACACCTTCAGTCAGAGTCATAAATATGTGGACAAAAAAAAAACAAAAAAAAAAAACTAGAGATTTCTGGATTCAGAGCTAAATTGAATGAGTAACATTTTCAACTTCACATGGCCTTTGATTTTTCAGTCTGCAACAGAAGCTGTGAGACATTTTGCACTCAAATAGCCATATATACAGAGATTTTAAGTTCACAGCAGCACCAAAGGAAAAAAAAAATGTCCAAACTAAAATCTCCAAACTGGCGCACAAAACTCTGTACTACTACAAAATTGTCTTTTTTTTTTTTTTTTTCTTGTTTTAAATCAGATGATGTTTATAGAACCTCTTTGAGAAGAATGGCACAGTGAACGCCACATTTAGTACATAGTGTTTCTGTTTGGGTGCTGAAGGGTTTTGCTCAGCAAGAACAAAAATTAAAAGGAACTCCCTCCTGGACAAGTATGAGAGTTTCCGTCAATGAATTTTATCGTTGCTCTGCCTTCTGGAAGTTCAGTTTGGCAGAGATTAACAGTGTGTGATGAAAGCTTGTTGCCAAAGGAGATTGAGCAACTCCTGCCAAGTAAAAGCATTAAACATCATTTGCTAGTCATAAATAAATTTCTGTTTAGTAAGTTTCTTGACAACTTATCATAGCATGCACACACTTTGCACCTAATCTTATTTAAAGGTGACAACACAACATGGGTTGTTTAGCCAGATGATAAATTGATATTTTGCTACTATGCTTTTAATGTTCCAAAACAAACCAAAAATGGAAAAATAAAAGGGAGATAAATCTGTTTTCAACTTAGCACCAATTATCTTGGGAAATAAATGTTCAGATAATGTTTTTACCTATTAAAAAAGGCAAATTGTCGTTTCATTAGAATTTTGCATTGCATATGTCATTTTTTGGAGAATAATAAACAGGTGCACAAAACTCTGTACCACTAAAAATGCTCACACTATATATATATATATATATATATATATATATATATATATATATATATATAAATGGATAGGGCATAAATAGCTTTTATTTATTTATTTTTATTCGTCTCAGGGTGGAAAATTATGAGGCTTTCAAATAATTTGGTGTCTCTCCTTTTCACATTATCTCTCTAGCCAGCTTTCAATTTTTTGTTCTCACTATTTTTCACATACAAGACTCATCTTGTGAATCAGAGGAAAAGTGTCCACCACTCTATCAACATGTGCTAATAGATTGCGAAAATATGGAAAATAGTGAAGACAGAAAGCTGGGTTACTGAGATACGTCATCCAGTCTGTAAAAGATAAATATGATCAGATTAGATGATCTAGATGATATATTTCCTTTACCCCACAGACAGTAAAATTAATAAACAGTTAGTTCTCATAAAAGTGAAAATTCTCACATTGTTCCAAAACTACATGCTTCTGTGAAACAAAATGACTGATCTTGTTTCATTAAAGGATTTGCTTCAGCTGTTTTCAAAAACATTTTTTAAACATAATTACCATAAGTCATGACACACTAGTCGAAGACATGCATGTATATGGCTGTAGCAGCTGTGGTTTCAAGGCTATCAAAACTCACTGATTTGCAATGACTGGTGGGTAAATTTCCATCTCCATTTACTGTGAAGTGATGTATTGATGTTCCCTTATTCCCAATGCTGTTCACAGTGGCACACACTCTTAAAAATAAAGGTTCCAAAAGGGTGTTTTCACAGCGATGCCATAGAAGAACCAGTTTTGGTTCCCCGGAGAACCTTTCAGTGAACTGTTCTTAAAAGAACCATTTTGAAGAAACATTTTAATAATCTAAAGAACCTCTTTCCACTGTAAATAACCTTTTTGTGGAATGAAAAGGTTCCATGGATGGTAAAGTTTCTTTGTGGAACCATTGATGCCAATAAAAAAACCTTTATTTTTAAGAGTGCAGCACATGTATGTTCCCTTCGGATTGGAATCTCACTTAAGATAACAGAATACCCTGTAAAGTCCACTTTGCAGTCACTTTATAATAATCAATGATAATCCTTCCTTCTTCCAAGTTGTCCATCTAAATAGTTAATTTTTGGTCTGCTCTTAACACTAAGACATTGTACCTATCACTTTTAGGATGTTTTTAATCATCTTTTTTGTATCTGAGAAGATTCCATTCACACTCGCTTTCATTTTACAAGAAAGAACAGCACCAAGGAAAATGTGTGTTCTATGAAGAAAAAAGTGGGCAAAGGGTTTTGAAACATAATGAGAATGATTAAAATGACTGAATTGTATTTATTTTTTCACCATTTCACTAATGACCATCAGTGGACTGAGTTCAAACCCTGCGCTGGCAACCGCAGTGGTGCTTTTATAATGTCCACATGCAGAGGTACTGTGACTAACACTCATAAACAGTGACTAATTAATTAGGTTGGTGTAATTTCTGTACTGCTATGGCATAATTACATAAGCTGGGGAGGGGGAGGGGTGTTCAGAACCCTCTGAAGGATAAATACAGGACTGTGGAGGAAGAGCATATCTCAGCGGGCCAATGAAATTCCACACAAGAACACCCGTCCCAACAGCAAGAACGACCCGATCGGCAGGACATTGAGACACGCTAGATGCCAGTGGGAACCAGAGAAGCACAGCAGTCAATCTAAGCCAATAAGCGGCAGAGATAAGAGAGAAATTAACAGTCAATTTGCGAGAAAATTAATCCACTTTTCCAGTGAATGACACCCCGTGCTGTCACATTGTGCGAGTTAGAGGTCATTCCTATCTCAGATCCCCAGGCACGGATGGGTCAGGAGGGGAGAAAATGATTTCGGCTTTCTGCCTCTGAACCAGATCACACTGAGGTCTTTAGAAATGACTTCCTTTTGTGCGTTCGCCGAAGTTCGCAACCGAACGCCGTGTGTTCTCTCCACATGCTCATTTTCAGGGCTTTTGTGTCGCATGGCAAGCTCACATTCGCAATGGCCTCCTGACGTAGAGGCAGCCGGCCTGGGTTCACCTTTATTTAAAGCCACAGCTGAGGCCTGAACAACCTCAACAATGAGACCCAATGGTAATTGGTGGCTCACTGTTTGATTCTGAGCAATTAAAATCGGATCATTATAGCGCTGCCATTTTAGAGCTTTGTTGTCAGACTAATTTAAAAGAGGTGACATTTGAAAGGCCTTGCTCGCCTGCCACAGAATCTTTTTTCAGTAATTACTCATATTAATGAAAAATGCTGATGACTTGCCTTTGGACGTGAGAATAACAATAATCGTATAAGAGAGAGAGAGAGAAAAAAAGAAAGGGAGAGACTGGTTTTGCTTTACTCTGAGGTGATATTTTTCTTTCAACCAGTGACCACTTGAGCCAAAGTAAGTGTGGAAAGCTTGAAAAAAGGTCTCATACCTCAATTTCACTTTAATGTAGTGAATTAAGAAAAGATAGTTAACATTTAGCTTTTTTGAGATCTTAACTTCAGCCATGCAGCAAAGCTGCTTGGTAGGTCTTCATGGAAATAAATGTATCTCATCAGCAATATGATTATCTAAAACAAAAACAAAAACAAAAACAAAACAAAAAAAAGATAGAAAAGAAAAGGAAAATCCATTCCCATTCCCTATTTATTTATTTATTAAATAAAAATTAAACCAATAAAGAAAAAAAATATTACTATTGCAATAATACTATTGTACTGAAAAAAAAACAATAATAATAATAATAATAATAATAATAATTTATTTAATATTAATTTTTTATTTGATTATTATTTAAATAATAAAATTAAACCAATAAATAAACATATTACTATTGCCAAAACACAATTACTGTATTTACTAATACTATTACTAGTACTAGTAAAAACAAAGGTTTAGAAAAACACCAACAAGTGTTTTAGCAACGTGACGTCATACAAAGCAAACTGATAAATTGCTGAAGCACCGGTAGCAATTTCTCTGACCAAGAAATGTTATAATTGTGTGAGAACAAGCTGTTTATTTTGTTCTTGCCTGGAGAAAAACACATTTTGTCCCTTTTTTATCCAGTTTTTCCTGCCGAAAACTCTGGACTAAAAAAAGGAGGACTTAAGTCCCAAAAACACATCGGGGGGGGGGGGTAGCTGTGAAGTAGGGTAGGTCATTTTATGATGTTACTTGCAAGTCATCTTTAAAAACAGAAAGGAAATCAAAATCAAACCACAACTGTCACAATTATGATTTGAAATACCATTTCATGCGGCTCTCTAGTTCATAAAAGGATGATTTTAAGGCTTGATGATGGCAGTGATTATTTTAAGGCTTCTGCCAATGTGTTTTCCCGGTTTGACCCTTTAAATGAGTTTTCAGCACGATTTCGGTTTTAATTTTAACTTATCTGTATTTAGAATTTGATGAATTGCGTAATTAAAGAACTGCCTTTGTAATTCAATGGAGCGTATATAGAGGGTGTAATTAAAACAAGCTGCCTCGGGCATCACAAATTCATCTCACTTGCAGAAAAAAAAAAAAAAGACAGAATGACACTTATGAGCCTATCACAGCTGCTCCGGTCACGACAGAGTGCGATCAATATTTGAGAAGAGCACGGCTGAGAAATCTGAAAGTGATATTCCCAAAACCGTCGCCATATTAAACGAACAACAAAACAGCCACAACATCCTTATAATTGTGGAGAAAGACTATTACAGTAGCAGCTGTTTGGATCGATCGACTGGCAATGTGTTTACAATGGATGAGCGAGTCAGGAGCCGTTTGACAGATAAGCCTGGCAGGTACCGATGGTTTAATTTAGCATGGAGAAATGGTGGTATCAAATAGATTTTTTTGCATGGTATGATGGGATTTCTGCTCTTTTGACCCCGTCAGTGATCTTTCCAGGGCTCTTTGCACTGACTAGAGGTGTTTGAAGAAGGTAAATACCAGGGACTGACCTCTCGGCCCACAATCTCTTAACCAGGAATGGTTTCTGTAATGCTGCAGATAATATAATGATTTTTTAGCACATATAGTCGGCCAAAAATATCGGCACCCTTGCAAGTCAGAAAATGCAACCCTTCTCTCAGAAAATTGTTGCAGTTGCAAATGTTTTGGTACTCACGTTTTAGTTTTTTTTTTTTGTTTGCAGTGGGACAACACAAAAAAAACAGAAGAAAAATCTAATCTTATACAATTCCACACAGAACCCCCCCCCCCCCCCCCCCCCAAAAAAAAAAATGCACTGGACAAAATTATTGGCACCCTTAACTTAATATTTGGTAGCACCCCCTTTGGAAAAAAACAACTGAAATCAATCACTTCCTGTAACCATGAATGAGTTTCTTACACCTCTCTACTGGAATTTTGGACCACTCTTCTTTTGCAAACTGCTCCAGGTCATTCAGATTTGAAGGATGCCTTCTCCCTACTGCTGTTTTGAGATCTCTCCACAGGTGTTCTATGAGATTCAGATCTGGACTCATTGCTGGCCATTTCAGAACTCTCCAGCGCTTTGTTTGTAACCATTTCTGAGTGCTTTTTGAAGTGTGTTTCGGGTCATTGTCCTGCTGGAAGACCCATGACCTCTGGTGGAGACGCAGCTTTCTGACACTGGCCACTACGTTGCGCCCCAAAATTCTTTGGTAATCATCAGATTTCATGATACCGTTCACACAGTCAAGGCATCCAGTGCCAGAAGCAGCAAAGCAGCCCCAAAACACCTTTGAACCTCCACCATGTTTGACTGTAGGGACTGTGTTCTTTTCTTTGAAGGCCTCATTTCTTTTTCTGTAAACAGTGCCATGATGTCCTTTACCAAAAAGCTCTACTTTTGTCTCATCTGTCCACAGTACATTCTCCCAGAAGGATTGTGGTTTTGTCACATAAGTTTTGGCAAACTCCAGTCTTGCTTTTTCATACCTTTGTGTCAGCAGTGGTGTCCTCCTGGGTCTCCTACCCTAGCGTCCCTTTTCATTCAGATGGCGACGGATAGTGCGAGCTGTCACTGTTGTACCCTGTGTCTGCAGATCAGCTTGAATTTTTTGGAAGTTAATCGGGGTTCTTTATCCACCATTCGAACAATCCTTCGTTGTAATTTTTCATTAATTTTGCTCTTCCGTCCACGTCCAGGTAGGTTAACTACAGTGCCATGGGCTGTAAACCTCTTGATGATATTGCGCACAGTGGACACAGGAACATTAAGATCTCTGGAGATGGACTTGTAGCCTTGAGATTGCCCATGTTTTTCCACAATTTTTTTCTCTCAAATCCACAGACAACTCTTTACACTTCTTTCTTTTCTCCATGCTCAGTGTGACACACAACACAAAGGTTGAGTAAACTTTTCTCCATTTTAACTGGTTGGAAGTGTGATTACTATATTGCCCACACCTGTTACTTGCCACAGGTGTGTCTAAATACAAATCACAGGAGCATCACATGCTTGAAAAGCAATTATTTCTTACAATTTTGACAAGGTGCCAATAATTTTGTCCAGTCCATTTCTGAGTTCTGTGTGAAATCTTATCAAGTTTGACTTTTCTTCTCTGTTTTTTGTGTTGTTGCAGTGCAAACAAAAAACAATAAGCACGTGAATACCAAAACATTTGCAATTGGAACAATTTTCTGAGAGAAGTGTTGCATTTTCTGACAGAATTGCAAGGGTGCTGATATTTTTGGCCATGACTGTAGATCAAAAGAGGTGATACTTGAAGTGTGCAGACACCATTGGAGGATGGGTGCTAGTGTCTATTTCTGTCTGACTCATTCACTACCTGTATAGTGAAGGGCATAGAGATGGGATATGAGTAACATCCAGATTTTACTCTTAGCTGAGAATTTAAAAGAAGTTAAGAAGTTTGTACAATTATTCACATGAAAATAAATAATATGATAGATAGATAGATAGATAGATAGATAGATAGATAGATAGATAGATAGATAGATAGATGTGCATTTTTGATGTTATGTCACTATTAAATAGAAAAATAAATGGATGAATGGGAGGTGCATTTTTTATGCAATTGGTAGGCCTAACTGGAACGTTGTTATATCATTACTGATGACAGGGATGTAAAATAAAATAAAATAAAATAAAATAAATTCAAGTGAGGTGCATTATTTTCTATAGTATATCACTATTGAAGACATAAGTAAAGAGATAAATGAATAAATAAATAAAATAAATAAATAAATACATAAATAAAGGAAATGAATGAATGAATGAAAATAAAATAAAATAAAATAAAATAAAATAAAATAAAATAAATGATATTTGAAAGCAACTATAGAAGGCAAAATTATCAGTGAATTAAAAAATAAATTAAAAGTATAGATTGGCCATACACTTTAAATCAAAGTGCATTACTACAATAAAAAAGTTCACTATGGAGAATTAAACTGGTCTAGCATTCTTACAACACTACAACATCTCAGCTCACAGTCATGTGGTAAATCTGTTTGCAGTCGGCAGTCTCACACCACCATGACTTTTTGTGAACCAATAACTTGACTCTGAAGTCCTGTTAAAATTAGAAAACAAGACCTCTACCATTTTTGGCCCTCCGGAAAAGATCCAATATCAAAGTTACACCCCTTCCTTCGCCCACAGAATATGACTGCAGGGGTGTCCTTTAACACTGCATAAAAGTTTTCTTTCAAATGCAGCCTTTCTGTCTGTACAAGCAATCTTTCCTTTTTGAATCATAGCATTTTATTCCACCAGGCATTTACTGAGAGACCTGTAAGCCTCACATTCGAGTCGTGTATTGATGAATGCTATGAGTAAATCACGTTAATACAGTTTTATATGTGATGCATATAGCTTCACACCTGGTTGAACAAACAGATAAAATTGCATAAGTTTAGATATGTGTGAGTCATGTTATACCCAAGAGCACCCTCATATCCCCCTCTCAGCAGTGCTTAATGAGTGGTGTGAGGTGATCGTCTGCAGAAGACATGTCACACTTCCTTTCCTCACCTATCACAACTCAGAGCAGGGCTAGGTGTGTGAATACATCTTCGTGAGAGAGGAAGTGTTTGCGAGAGTATGAACATGCTTGAGCAGGTATGAAACTCATTTGTAATTTTTCACCTCATATGAAATATTGACTGGAATAGTGAGCAGGTTTGAGGGATACTGTGTGTTGTTGTGAAGAAAACAGACATCTAAACTATAAACTTGGATATTAACTCACCCTCATGTCGTTTCAAACCTGTGTGATTATTTTTCCTCTGTGGAACATAAAAGAAGTATTGAAAATTATCTTAGACAAGCTTTTGAAAATGAATGTAAATGAGGACCAGAGCTGCAACAAAATGATTAACAAGAATCATAAAAGTGGTTCATGTGACTTGTGTGATTATTTTCCAAGTCCTGTAAAGTTTTATTTATGTGACAAGCAGGCCAAAATACAAATTATAAATGACAAAATCTCTGCTCTCCTTAATGAGTTCATGAGACAAGTAACTGTGTCAGATTTATGAATGAATCGCTCTTTTGAGTCTGATCCTTTTTAAGGAATCAGCTGATTCAGTTCACAGAATCAATCTGAATGATTCATTCATGAATCAGACTGACCCAGTTCAATTCATGTAAATGGTCGAGCAGGTATGAAACCTGTTTGTGACTGTTCACCTCAAATTAAATATTGACAGGAATAGTGCACAGGTGTGTTAGATATGTTAATGTAAAGAAAATAGCTGGCTGAATCTTAAACTTTCCTTATTTACTCACCATCGTTTTAAAATCTGTATGATTTTATTTCCTTTGTGGAACATAAAAGGCAGTTTGAAGAATATCCTAGACATTATTTTAAAATGAAACTAAATGAGGACCATAGCTGCTCCAAATTGATAAAAAAAAAAAAAAAAAAAAAAAAGAATAATAAAAGTGGTTCATAAGACTTGCGTTATTGTTTTCCAAGTCTTCTGCATAATATGCTATTTTTGTGAGACAAACAGGCTAAAATATAAGCAATTAAACAATGAAAATGTTTTCTAACTCCCTGGTGAGACAAGCAACTGTCTGTTTCATTAATGAATCATTCTTTTGAGTCTGATCTTTTTAATGAATCAGTTGAATCATTTCACAAAGTCAGTTAGAATGATCCATTAATGAATCCGACTGATCCAGTTCTCAAGTAATTCATTCAAAGATCTAGCCACTGGAAATGAAGTTTATCAGCAAAGAACAAATAATTCTGATCTGTTTGTCAGAATCATAAGGCTTCATAAGGAATATAATGCACAAGGCTTAAAAGCTCCAATCCTCCTTGCTGTAACTGCATAGATGAAAAGTCATACAAGTTGCTAATTTTATGAGGTTGAAAAAATGATGACAGAATTTCAAAAGAATGTAAAATCCCAAGTTCGTTCCAAGTTTTCTTCCCTCCAAATTTCTGTTCAGTTTCATAACATCAGAATTCTCCAGAGGTTGAAAAGTTTCAAAGGCAACCGGCAATAAAGCACACAAAAACACATATACATTGTGCACCCAAAAATGACATCATGCATCTTTCTTATTCAAATCAGTTTGACTTTCATTTTCATGCCCACAAAGAACATTCTCTGTTTTCCATGACTTCACAAACATTCATCGCCACGCAGTCATGAGTCCTGCATGCCATGCCTGGCACTCATAAATCACTTCAATTCAATCTCTGGGGAAAGTGCCCCAGAGATGGTGAGTCGTTTCCTGTGTTGGCATGGCAGAGGAGAGTGAGGGCTGAATCACGGGGTGAGATTTGATTTATCAGCGCTGGACTGGAATAGGGAGGGGCCGCGAGACCCTCGGAGGAGTTGCAATTTAGATTGGCCGCAGCAGATGGACGGTCAGCAATCAGACAGCTGCTGTAATCAATTCAGCCTGGAGTCAGACATGAATCAGATGTCTAGCGGTGCCCGTTTGCGTCCAGTCTGAGTTTGTTTATAACACGCACACTTTCACGCTATGCTTAAAGTGGTCTGCTGTTTGATGCTCGGGCGCACACTGGCACAATTGAGCGGTACGTCTCAAAGTCATCTTTCTTGTGAATTACTGAATATTACTGTCAAACTGAATAGTCGCATGCTTTATTTTGACTCTGCTCTTTTTGGTTTTACTGTGTGCGTGATATGAATTGCACAGGATATGCCACAAGAAATTGGCAATTTCCATGGTCTATCTCTTTAAACATATGAATGAACTTGGGATTTTCCATTCTTTTGAAGCTTTAGGGGTTAATTCATCCCAAAATGAAAATTCTGTCATTATTTACTCACCCTTATGTTATTCCAATCCCATATGACTTTCTTTCTTCTGCTTGATGTTGTTTTTCTTCAAATAAATTGGTGCCACATGTGCAAATGCAAAGAGCAAACACAAACGATATGCGGGGTCCAAAATGAAGAGTGAAATGAGAAAATTCACCAGCTATGAAAATGCCTTGTGCATTATTTTATTATATAGACATTATTTTATTATATATTTCATTTTTTTATTTATTTTTTCTTGATGAAATGCAACTTTCCACAAAAGCATTGAGACCCACTTTGAGTTTGTTACTTATAATTCCATTTTGGAAGTTTAAAAGCAATAATTTGCTTTCCAAAAACTTGCTTTCACTTAGCTAAAGGAATAGTTCATCTTCGGTATATCCAGCATCCAAAATGAACACTCGCCAAGTGGTAAATGCCTCAGTGTTGGTATTAGTTGGTTATTATTAATGGTATTATTAATTGTCAATTAAATTGGTAAACTAATTAAAAATTAAACAAACAAACAAACAAATAAACAGCATTTTAAAAATTTAAATTTAAGCTAAATAAAAATATTTAAAAATGTAATAAAAACGACAAACATAAAATTATTACTAAAAACAAACAAATAATAAAAAAAACTAAAATTAAAATTAAAACGAAAACAAAATATAAAAATAAAAGCTAATTCAAAATGTTAATAAATACTATAATAGTATAAATAATATTAAAATAACACTGATACTTTTACCAAAAGTGAAAACTACTAAACAAATCTCTTGGAGTAACCTGATGATACTTGGCAGGATTTGAGCCTAGAATATTTTAGTTACCAGCTCAGATGTTTTACTCTAGTGGAAGAAACACAATTTTTTATTGTATTGTATTTTTTTATTGTATTACAGTATCCAATTATATTAGATACTCAAAAAAGGAACAAAAAAAAAAAAAGGCATTGCTACCACAATGTGGATAAAAAAAGTAGTAGGGGATGTAAAACTTTAAGAATCAGTCATTGAAAATCTATCAATCATCCAAAAAAATCTAAATATTTGAAGGACCTGTTGCCATTAATGTCTTTGGTAGTTAGAGTTCTAGATTAAAGAAATTCTCTCTGAACTGTGCGTCTAACTGTTCTCACTTATCAACTTGTTTTCTTGGCCACCACAGTGTGGTCTCACAGAAGTCCTTTTTTTCAGAAAGTCCCTTTGAGAGAGAGAGAGAGAGAGAGAGAGAGAGAGAGAGAGAGAGAGAGAGAGAGAGAGAGAGAGAGAGAGAGAGAGAGAGAGAGAGAGAGGGAGAGAGAGAGAGAGAGACTGACTCTTAGTGCAGAAAACTGTAAATCTGGGCCAGCGCTGCTGCTTGAGGGTGAAATATTAAACATGCATACAAAACCCAGACAAAGCCATTACTCTGGTAAATTGATCTGAATACTCTTGTGGAATTGCCTGCTGGGCCAAAAAGCACTCAGGTGATTGGCTTCTGGGCCGGCTGTGACTCAGAAGTGAGTATTCAATCCATTGATGGAGGTTTCATCAATTCTGGAACTGTGACAGTTTGCAAAGTCAATCAGTTTGAATTTAATCACTCAGGGACTGGATTATTCTTGCTGTAGATGATATCTGGGCTCTCTGGATTTACAGATTTTGCTTAAACACACCTGTTTGTGTGTCTGAAGGAGGAAGTGTGTTTCCGATAAGGCCATTTTCCTTTACATTTTTGTTGAATGAGAGCTGCTGAATAACGTTATCAAAGTCCACACTCACAAACCTGGTGAATGAGAGAAACGAGAATTGAAATGTTCATTCAAAGCAAGTTTAAGTTAACACAGCACCCATTTTGGCAACACCCCCACAGCTATATATATGTTTTATATATATATATATATATATATATATATATATATGTGTGTGTGTGTGTGTGTGTGTGTTATATATATGCGTGCGTGTGTGTGTGTGTGTTGGGTGACAATATTTTATTGATCATATTCTGTGCATGCCCATACAACAACTGTCACTTCAGCTACGTGTCTGCGGATGGGGAATAATGACTCATAATGACTCATGAAGAGAGAATAGATGAGTGAGAGGAAGAAGAAGAAAAAAAAAAAACAAGGTAAATGAGAAGGGATGCACCACAGTCCCTCTCTTTCCCTCTGGCCCACCCCAGGGCTAATGATAGTGTAGACTGGAGAGACGCTGATTCACAAGAGGTTCTATTAACACCTCTGACTGAAGCTGAACAAAGTGCATACAGCAAGACTTTTTCCAGTGCCCAGGGGAGAGATAAAAAAAAAAAAAAAAAATTCTGACTACGGTGGGACGCTCCCTGTAGAGACACAACAAGTCTGTGCTTAAAAAGCAAATACAGATAGATTTGCATGAATACAATCTACCTCATAAAAGCTCTAGAGACACGTCAGAGTCTTCTTTAAATCCCTGTGTGATAGTGTGCAGATGAAAACTATACACAAGTGTGACTTGGGACTTGGTTATAAATCTGTTTACTTGGAAGTGTTAATGGAACAAGCTGGTTGCAGGCATGACATTTCAATTTGTGTTCCTGTAGCTCAACTGGTAGAGTACGACACTAGCAGTGTCCTGGCAATATATTCGATTGCCAAGGAACAAACGAACTGAACATGTCTTGAATATTTTGGATTAAAGTGTTTGGTAAAACACACCATGTCCTGACCAAGATTCCAAGCAATTTTTTTGTTTGTTTTAGCTTGCTTCCTAATCTAGCCGTCTAATAAACCCATTATAACTATTTCTGACTCTTTGACAAATTGCTTTTGTAAGATGCTTTGAATAAATGCATGAAGGTAAATGTTTGCATATGGCGAAAGTGAAAAAGACGAGTTTTGCGACACAATCATAAAATACAGCCAATCAAGCTTCTCATACTCACACACTGTAGAGCTAAAAATTAACAAATTCGGTTTCAGAACATTAAAAATAAATGGAGAGAACGTATGGTGTTTGCTTCCTAGCTGTTTAATAAACCTGGCATTGTATATTATGAATATTGTTGGTTCTTTGCTGAATTGCTTTTGTTCTTCTTTGGCAAGTTGCTTTGGATAAAAGCATCTGCTAAATGCATTAATGTAAATGCATTGCAAACATTTGTCCATGGTGACTGTGAAAAAGTCGAGTGACAGTGATGTATCAATCACAAAATACATCAAGTCTCTCATATTTGCAACACACTTCAGAGCTAAAAATGAACATATTTGGTTCCAGAACATTAAAAATTACAATTAAAGATTCATATTTATAAGTTCTCATCTCACACAACCTTCCCGAAATGTTCCCATGATGTTTTAAACTGGTTATCAAAAAATAAGAAAACATATGCTAACGTTAGCTTGAGGGATTTGTCACATAATATCCAATTCTAAACTTTTCACCACTTGCTAAAATCACAAAAAACTGAAACATGCCATGCTGTGGCTACACAGTGCATATTTAACCGTGTTCCAAGCTTTTGCAGTCTCACGGAGGCGGTTAATAATGCCCCTAGGAAAAACCTCTCAAGGGCAGTACTGAGATCCACAGGGGTTAACCTCACCTCTGGTTTTCAGAGTCGTGCCAGGACCCTCTCGTTCACTGGTGCCAATTACCAAGGCTAGACTCACGCTTGCCTGAGGGCGACCTTCTCACACCGTGCTGAGCTTTGGCTCCTGTTCCTCTTGTGGCTGTGAACCCAAACACAAGACGTTGTGGGAGTGAGAAATCTTGTTGGGTTTTTCTTTTGATGTTCCATAACTCTGATATTGCAGAATATAACAGAGGAACAAAACAGTGACGTGCCGTCAGATGCCGTAACATCAACATGACAGACGACTGTTGTCATGGCTTCCAGAATAGAACAATGAACATGAGAAAAATCAAAGTCTTTTGATTGCAAGTCTGTCAAGATGACATCCTTGGAAGGTTCACCTGTAATGGACGTGTTGGATAAATAAGATAAGAAAAAGACAATAAAGATATATCTTTAGAAAGGTTGGGAATCTTAAGGAAAAAAAAGATTCCAGTCCTCAATAGTTCCATTTACAATTAACAAATTTTAATTTATGAATATCTGGGGAATAAAGAAATACAATTTAAATTCCCCAGTAAATTGTCACTATATATAAAATCAATCAATCAATCAATCAATCATACACAAGTCTGTTATGCTAACGCAGGCTGCATTTATTTTATAAAATACAGTAGAAGTAATATTGCAAAATATTTTACAGTCAGTAATATTGTAAAATAATATAACAATTTAAAATAACTGATTTGTATTCTAATATTTAAAATGTAATTCATTCCTGTGGTGGCAAAGCTGAATTCTCAGCAGCCATTACTCCAGTCTTAAATGTTGAAAACAGTTGAGCTGCTTAATATGTTTGTGCCAGCTATTATGCATTTTTCAGCATTCTTTCATTTAAAATAAATGTTAAAAAAAATGGTATTTATTTGAAATAGATTTTTTTTGTAACATTATGATTTTTTTTTTGTCACTTTTGATCAATTTAATGCATGCTTATGGAATAACAGTTTAATTAAAAAAAACAAAAACAAAAAAAAACAAACAACAACAAAAAAACAAACAAACTGTAATGTGCATCTGTAATTACATGTTAATGTAATTAATTACTGGACATTGAGTATGTTTTTGATTAATAAAAAAACTGGCTCATAAGAGTCATTAAATGTAACTGCATACTCTATATGTTTTTGATTCTTTAAAATGGCTCATCAGAGTCATTTGTTCAGGAACTATGTTAGAATAAAATAGCTGTATAGGATTCAACAAGCAAAGGAAATTTGGGTACAAATGACTTATAAAGACAGAAGAGAGAAGCATAGACTCTTGCACCAATTGATACAAATGATATGTTATTTTAGATCAATGCAGTCATGCACCGATCCAAATCCCTGTCCCTGAGCACTATATTTGTGCATATTGGATTTCTGAAAATGATTTGATCAATCATGCCCATTGTCTATTGCGTATTCAAGCATACCATGCTCATGGTGGACTAAACTACATCCAAGCCCAGTTATCCGGTCATTTCTAATGGGCAGCAGGTTACACATTGAAGCACCACAAATTACTTGCCATCACCGAGCTGAAAAGCCATCAACCATACTGAATAATCCCACCTTCCCCCAAGTGTCCCCCATCCCGCTGCAGATATTGATCTCTGGCTGGGGCCCAAAGCAGGGCAGATTTACTGTCAGATTTCCAGCTTCATCTCTGCGAACACGCTGAGTTTTAAATTTGAATTGTGTGCCTGAGGTTATTTCCCACCTGGACAAGCGTGTAGTCATTCCAGTTGCCCTTGATGCAATGGCACACTGTTTATTTCATCCGAACGTTCTGGCCAAATTACAGCATGGCTCCCCAAATGCTTTAAATTTCGCTGATCTCTGAGTTGGGAGTTAATATTAGCGTGCCTGTCGGAGGCTTTTACGAGCATGTACTGACAATAGACCGACTGGGTCGTCTGTTTGCACCCTAATGGGCTCGCTTTAAGTCATCCCTAACATTTGCGAATAGGCCAGCTTATAAATTCCCATAGGGAACACATTTCCAGTCAGGTTTGAATTACAATGATATTCAGGCTTTTTAAAAGTTACAGCTTGTTAAAACTTACATGCATTGTTGTTCGTTTCAGTCGTTGCCAGTCTGTCTATCAAGTAGATATACTGCATGGAGTTGTAGTAGCAGAATTCCCTTTTGCCAAGTGAAAATTAACAGCTTCTATTTATTGTAAATTCAATCTGTAATCTGTTGAGACTGTAGAAACTATTGACACCAACATAAATATTGATACAAACATCACTCATGCCACAGTACTTAGAGTTTTCAGTGTACTCTAGCCAGGGGTGTCATGCACTCATGATTTTTGAAGGGGCACGAGTTGGGGGGGCTCGTCATGCTTGTCATACAGCCACAATAGCACTGTATAACTGATATAGGCTTATGTTTTATTTATTATTTTCCTTTTTATTTGAAATATTTCCAAACGTATTAACTATATCAGGAAATATCTCGATTCTCAAACGTGTAAGTAAATGCGTTTTGCACCTTTATAGATTATGCTATTTGAATGGGTGATGGGCAAAGTAGACTAACAGTGTAATCTATAAACTACACATAAAAACCCGACTTTTTACTTAAGTACCAGATATGGGTGTCATGCCATAAAATATTTTTATTACGACCGACTTTGTATTTAATACTAATTTAATAACAATATCCTAAGTTACTAATTATAACACTTTCATTTTACAGAGAGCAAAGAACATTTACATTATCAAAGAACATTTTCACTTCATTCTAGCCAGAGTTCAGGCTCTCTCAAAAACTCCCATTAAAATCACTGAAGCTGTTTACACTGTGAAATGAATATCTCATTCGTACGCACATCTGCGCTTTGTTGTTTCTGATGAGAGAATTCGCCAGAGAATTCAGTCAGCGAGCAAGTGAGCAAAACACCGCGTTTCAACTCATCTGAACATCTCTGATTAGCCATTGCATTCATAAGCTCAACAGAATCATGTGTGATTGGTTATAATGCAGTGCTGTACAAACGCGTCTGTCTGCGGATTTGAATTTAGCAGCTGATACTGTGCCGCACTGAACGATCTAATTACACTGGTGTGATTGTATCAAATATATAAAAGATATATTATTCGGCTATTTTTTGTCTTTTGGAAGCTGCATTCAAAATCCACTTGGCTCAGAAATCTGAGGGGGCACGTGCCCCCTCACTTTGAATGGGCATGATACCTCTAACCCTAGCAATAAAGCGATAGTATATTCCAGCAATCGTAGTTACAGTTGCTTCAGGTCTGTAAGGAGCTTCTGCGTTTCCTTGTGGCTCTCTACAGTGTGCTTCATGTTTAAAACACCAGCAGGCCTGGTCCGCATCCATCTCAATGTGGTGTCAGTGTTCATTAAACTGTGACCAGCAGAGCTAGACACCTGGACTGATTCATACTGAGGGTGTCTGTGTGTTGAATGTGTGCATCATGTGTACGTCAATGAATGCATGTTTGATTGTACGGATGTGCACCGTGTATTTTGCTACCAGAATGGACTGGCAACCAACCAGAACCCTAGTGTTTGTATGACAGCTCCATAGATTACACTCATGTAGGTACATGTTACTGGAGCAGATGGGTTGGGAACCGAGGATTAGTTTTTATTCTGAACCGGCTGCTTTTATAAAATATACCAGAACCAAATTATTTTTATGACTATCAGTTCCAATAACGGTTCTAATGCAGAGGGAACAACCTACTACTAACTACAATCTAATAGAATAGTCCCTTCCCTCCCATCATGTAAGGAAATCTGTGACAGTGCATTTTTTTTTGTTTGGTTAATTTAAGTGCATCTGATGGTTATTTGAAGTGCACTTTCTTCTTTTTGGAATTCTCATACTATATATACTGTAAGATGGAATAGAATTGGGATGCACCTAGAGTTTCATTCACTAGGTTCTACTGAGCATCTACCGGTGCCACAGTATAGCTGGATCCCCCCAAAAATTATTCTTACATGATGGTTCTTTTTGGTGAATCAACAACATGCAGAGGTGGGTAGAGTACCCAAAAACTGTACTCAAGTAAAAGTAAAAGTACTTGAAGAAATATTTACTCAAGTAAAAGTAAAAGTAATAGTCTGAATAATTACTTGAGTAAGAGTAAAAAAGTATCAGATAAAAAAACTACTCAAGTAGTTAGTTACTAGTTACTTTGGATCATATACTGAAAATAGTCTATTTTTATTTAGATACATAAATTTTATCTAAATATCTATCTCTCTCTCTCTCTCTCTCTATATATATATCTATATATATATATATATAGATATATATATATATACACACACACACACACTGCCATTCAAAATACTTTTAATGTTTTTTGGGTTTTTTTTATGTAATTTATTTCAGTGATGCAAATCAGAATTTTTATCAGCCTGATTTATTATCAATGCTGTTCTTTTATAGCTTTCTATTCATAAAAGAATCCTGAACAAAATGTCACACGTTCCAAAAAATATTAAGCAGCAAAACTGTTCCCTGTTGAAAAAAACAGCTTTTGCTGGTAAGGTATGTTTTGAAGTATGGGATGCTGGTTTGAGCTGATTTAAGCTGGTCCTTTGCTGGTTTATGCTGATCCTTAACTGGTTTAAGCTGGACATGTGCATGACCAGCACATGACCAGCTTAAACCAGCATAAACCATCATCCCAGCTTCAAAACATACCTAACCAGCAGATGCTGTTTTTTTTTTTTTAAACAACACTGATAATAAATCAATATATCTGAATGATTTCTGAGGGATCATGTGACTCTGAAAACTGGAGTAACGGCTGATAAAAATTCTGATTTGCATCACTGAATTGAATTAAATTCTATTTTAAAGTATATTAATTATGTATTATAAATGTATATATGTTTATAACCTCTGACACGGAGAAGAGTGAAAACTCCTCACATGACCGCTACAGAACATCTGAACATAACGAAATAAATACACATTGACGGATCTTCTTCCGTCTGTTCTGCTAAATGTAAACAAATGTAACTTTAGCCTTTATTTCTGCAAGCGTAAATATTGTGAAAATATCAATATTAATTGTGTCTAGGCAAAGGCATTCCTCCTGGAACTAACGCGGGTTTGGCGGGTGTTCATTTCATACTCTGTGACGGCTTATTTAATGAATAAATTATACATTGTATTTAATGTGTAAGGTACATGTACAACAAACTGGTAATGTCATAGTGGTATCGTGTACTGTAATCGAATCTCTACCTGTGGAACTGACAGCACACGCGGTGTTCATCTAATAAAGATCTTCATAGCTAGCAAACCATAGCCTTTGCAGATTTGCTTTCAGCTGACTGTAGATTCAAAGCCACGTCTTCAGCGCTCTTGATGTTACAGCTCTTCAGTGAGAACCGCTTCAGACGATCAGCGCGTGTGGCAGAACTGAACGAATCATTCAAACTGATTCGCGAACCGATTCACTGGATTGCCAACTGGTTTGATCAAGCCTTCGAACAGAATTGACTCAAAAGAGTGAATCATTCGCAAACAGGCATCGCTCATTGCCCAGAAAAAAAAAGTAGACGGAGCGTTTGGAATAAATTGAAGGATTTTTAACTTGTATTACATTAAGGTAACGAGAGGAGCGTCGCCCACAGTAACGAAGTAAAAGTACCGTTTTTTCACTAAAAATGTACTTGAGTAAGAGTAAAAGTACCCATTTTTAAATATACTCTAAAAGTATTAGTTACCCAAAAAATTTACTCAAGTAAATGTAACGAAGTAAATGTAACTCGTTACTACCCACCTCTGACAACATGCACATGACCAGTTAAGCCTAATTTCTAAACAAGTTACTTTAAGGAACCGTCGTGAATATGCAGTGTGACCAGTGTAGTTTGATTCTCAAATGAATGACTCTTACGAGTCAATTCTTTCTAGTGATTCAAAAACACACAGCACAACCAGTGTGGTTAGATTCTGAATGAATGACTTTTCTGGTTCATTTTAGTGTTTCAAAAGCATGCAGTGCGATCAGTTGAGTTCAGTTCCCAAAAGAATGACTTGGTTCTTCTTAGTGATTCAAAATCACACAGTGCGATAGTGTGATTACCAAATAAATTGCTCTTTGGAGTTGGTTCGATTTATAGAAATATTAATGGATGACTCTAACCGGTTACTGAATTAATCTGATGCAATAGGTCATTTCCAATGTATGTACTTAAGGTACATGAGAGATATATCAATGTCATTTCTGACTGGTTGTTCACTCAACATGTTAAAATTACATATTTTGATGTACTCCAGTGATATTTTATAATAACTTGAAAAACTAAAAAACATTTTTCTTTGTCTAGTGTTTTTATTTAATATGGACTGATGACCAATTATTGGATTTTATGCACAATAAAAAGTCTGCATAATTTAAAAAAAAAAAAAAAAAAAAAAAGAATCTGGTTTGTTGTGTCTGATGAAATCCAAAATTACCTCATAGTAACAGACCTGGTAGTGCAATCAATATAAAATATTTGCTTATTTACAAATATTATAAAAGAATTCCTAATGGAATTGTTAAGGAACTAAATTTATTAAACTCCTTATAATTCCTATCTCTACAGCTCAGTAATGTTTCCTTCTGTGTGAATCAGAACATAAGCAGGTGGCACACAGTCTCAGTTTCTAAGTAGAGACCTAATAAGTGACAAAGCATCTGGGCTTCCTACATTAATTAGGGTTTAGAGGCCCATACGTGACAGGTCAAGAGGAAAAGACTGTCCTCGGCTTACAAAAATAGAGACAAAAAGTACACAGTGTTTTAACAAGTGGTTTAACAACAGCTTAAGAGGGCTGAGGGAGTCATACCGACCCTGTTTAAGAGCCAAGAGAAACTGTTCTATCACAACATACCATTAAGCTACATTCCTGGGCCAAAAAGGTGTCGGGAAACGATAAAGGAAGGAGTTCTTCAAACACAAGGAATCCATGCTGAGAACCAAATTAATAAGGCCTGAGCATGGAGTGGATTAAAACACTGGCAGCCGTAATTGTTTAGCACAATCTTAATAGAAAAAAGCCCAAATTAGAGCACTGAATGAATTGATGAGGCAGAATCTGTAAAGAGCAGCACCTCTCGTTGGGGTGTGTGGGCCGGGGTGATTATTGCTCTTGTGTTCCACAGTAAATACAGCAATGCATCATAATGCAGGTGTAACAAAAGGCTCAAAGCGGGGATGCAGAACCCAATTTGCAGCTCTTTATTACAAAATAAGGGTGAAACACAAAGATAACAAAAGAGTCAGCAACAAAGGGAGCAAAGGTATTATGAAGAGACTTAACAACACAGCAGTCAAGGTTCCCACTTTCCCTGACTTTCTCAGCTGTCCAAGACCACCGGAAAGGATTTTAAAAATTATTCTATGAAGAAAAAACATTTTCATACAGAAAAACATTTTTATAGACATCTAAAATATTTCAACAGCTAGAAGGAGCAACTTATAGCTGGTAAAAGAGCTGAGTCTAGTTATAAAACAACAAATTCTCTATAGAGATTTGTATGTCTTCTAAAGATTTCATCAATTTCCAGGCCTGAAAATCACAACATAAAATTGAAAAAGTCCAGGTTTCCATTTAAAGGGGGAAAGGGAAGTGGTGTGTGGCCAAGTATGGTGACCCATACTTGGAATTTGTGCTCTGCATTTAACCCATCCAAGTGCATACACACAATAGTGAACATGCACCTGGAGCAGTGGGCAGCCAATGCTGCGGCACCCGGGGAGCAGTTGGGGGTTTGGTGCCTTGCTCAAGGGTCTCACCTCAGTCGTGGTATTCCCTGCCGGACCCGAGACGCAAACCTACGACCTTCGGGTTACAAGCCTGACTCTCTATCCATTAGGCCACGACTTCATGACACATTCATGAGAAAGTCTCAGGAAATCGTCAATCTTTAGGCCGCTTTCACTTTAGTTCAAAGTATTTTGTCAAACTAGTAATGTTCTGATATTTTCACGTGTGTGAATGACACAGGGGATATTACACATTTGAGGGATGTAAAGTAGGTAAAAAAAAATGCGATATCTCACCTTTATTCGTAACTATAACCTTTTTGGTAGATCATCTAATACTTTCTGTTCTCCACAGGAGACAGAAAATCAACCAGCTTTGAGATCATAACCCAGACTTTGATCTGAAGCAAAAAGGTTTATGGAAATCAGAGAAGCTTCTATACATCAGATAACATATATTATCAATTACCTACTTTGAAGCTCATGGAAGGTTTGCCTACTATGCTTGTTGCATACAGATTGTCAGTTGGTGCATTAGTATGGGGATTTTTATTTTCCTGCAGGTTACATCATTACGCCAGTAGGTAACTGTCTTTATGAGTGAGTCAATTATAGAAGGTCAATCATTCACTCAATCGATTCATGTAGAAATTAAACAGTCCTGCATGTTGCTTGATTCTGCTTTGACTCTTGCTCATGTTATATGCTCAACTATTATAAAGTTTCTTTTTCGTACCCTATGATGTAGCCATACATATTTTTCTAAAGAAATTTACCTTCTATTTTCAAGTCTTACTGCCCTTCTCTATTTTTTAATTGAAATTCCATGGAATACTCATCAGAACTTTGAAACTTTTCATCCACGATTACTTTTTTCAGAACAAGTCTTTACTCAGAAAATTATGTCTTTGCAGTCCAGGTTTGAGCTGTGCACAGCCTGCTAGTTACATGCTTTACAAAAACAGCTAAAGCCATTTGCTAGAGCTTATACATACTACAAGGAACAGCAGGTTCTGAGCCATTCTTTTTTCATAATTACACTAAGATTGCCTTTCAAGACAACTATGGAAACTCATTAAATTTTTCGTCTAAGCCCTGAATAAGTGGTCAAAAGAGGTCTTGCCCCTGAATGTACTGTATGACCATGGTTTAGAAAAAAAGGGACTGTTAGATTAGGAAAACAATGTAAAGCACAGTAATGAGACTAGGAGAACATGTATGCACTGGGCTCTGCGAAACTAAAAAGACTCCTGTTTGGTTTCAACTTAAAATCTCACTGCTTTAATCACCCTGGTTTTTATATTACTGCTCATTATCAAAGGTCATATGCTGCTCTTTTGTTCTGGCTTCACCACAGCAAAGAATGTTGTGTCTGTTCTATGTATATTAAAGCAACCAGACACGATAGGCCGTGCATTACAAACCTCTTTAACTGTGGGAAGATCACTGAAACACATTGCCTCAAGTCAAAAAATGGTGATAATAGCAATATGATAAAAGAAACAAATTAACATTTAACCTTGAATTTTTCTAAAAAAAAAAACAAAAAAACAAAACAAAACAAAAAACTACATGAATAAAAAGAGGTTCAACATGAGTCATCATGTTTTTATCTTTATATAAAATACAGTTCACAGTACAGACAAGATATTTTTTTTGAAAGCAATTATTTTTAATCAGCAAGGAAGCATTAAATTGACCAAAAGTAACAGTAAATACTTTTATAATGCTACAGAAGATTTCAAACAAATACTGTTCTCTTTAAATTTCCAATAAATAAATAAATAAATAAATAAATACATACATCAATAAATAAATATTAAGCAGCACTTGTTTTCAATAATGATAACAATAAAAACAGTTTCCTGAACACCAAATCAGCATATTAGAATAATTTCTGAAATATCATGTGACACTGAAGACTGGCGTAATGGCTGCTGAAAATGCAGCTTTGCTATCAGAGGAATAAATTACATTTTTTTGATATATTAAGATATAAATTAGTAATAAATATATTTCACAATTTATTTACTGTAGTTTTTGATCAAATAAACCCAGCAAGAAATATAATATCAAAAATAACAGGTGTAATCAAAGGAAAAATTACAGAATCAAACAACTGAACAATAGTCCAAAATTCATACACTGTCTGGTCAATTTGGCCTCCTTTATGCATTCTAGGGTTACATTTATTAACATTAATAATCTGAATGGACAATTCTTCCTATTAGTTAACTGTCAGTATTGTAGGCTAATTATGGCTCATTTATATATATGTGCCACCAAGCGGTCATATCACTTCTGAAACATGCTTCAATCTCTGTGTACAGTCATCATTTTGAGTAAAACACACTAAGTGACAATTGGAAAGGGAAGAAGAGAGAGAGCAATACTGGGATAATATATGAATGACAGTGTGTCAAACAACTAGCCCCCAGTGCTGATCACTCCGTAAGCCACCAGACAATCACAGTATCAACATCTCCTCAGGCCTCCGAACATCACATTTAAGTCGAGGAGGAGCACACCTCCACCGAGACACGGCAGCTTTCCACACCGGCCTATCAGCAAATAAATATGTAGGCGAGAGCTTGCTCTGCATGAGCAATGAATCCTGGGAGAGGAATAAAAAGGTAAGAGGGAGCAGATGGGGGTCAAGTTGTTGAAGCAAGTTGTCTAGTGACTGACATCGCATAAGCAGCGGGCGCCATCTCAGGACTGGATATCTGACATTGTAATGGGGCTGGAATATATGCAGAGGATGGGACTCAATTTCGGGTTTGAGATGGGATGTGCGAGGCAGCAGCTGGCGCTGGTGGGAGAAGGGGCCGGGTAATGAATTCTCACCCCGGCCGTCTACTTCACATTTCCCGCACAACCTCCACTCAGATATTAAAAAGTGTCATCACCCGTCTCACCGATGAATCCGGTTTGAATTTTAAAATAAGCCTACTTGTCACACTGAGGGAAATATCAATGGCTACTACAGCATGGAGGGAAGAAATGGAAAAATAGGGAACCTCCAGGAAAGTGGAAGACCAGAGATCTGGCTGTGCCAATTATTGTAGGTTTGTGGGAGGAAGTTGCAGGGATGGAGTGTAGAACAGTACAGATTTAATGACAGAAACAGGGAACTGGATCTTGAAGTATACCTGGAGTCCATAAGTTGACAAGTGAGCCGCTGTTTTATCTGCTGGTACATCCATCTTGTGTCGCGGAGAGTGAGAAAGAAGAGATTGGTTTCATCTAGCAGGGTTCTTCTCATGCTGAGGAGAAGTGGTTTGTTTCGAAGAGAAAGAAATGACACAGCTGGTTATGGTTGAAGACTTCTGTAAGCTTATATAAACACATCACGATGAGCTTGTTTTTAGATGAGAAGTAAATTCATTCATAGCCGAAGCAAAATGTTCACACATTCTCATGAAACTCACTAATTGACAAATGTATTGCACACAAACTTATTTTATTAAACATCAGAAGCTTAAGTTCAGATTAATATTGGTAACACTTTATTTTAAGGTGCCCTTGTTACACGTTACATGTACTTACTATTATAATAACAATAAATTATGCATAATTACATGCAAGTAACCCTAGGATCTAAGGCTCTGATACTTGCATGATAGATTACATGCATTAATTATTAGATAATAGTACTAACTAGTAAGTACATGTAACGCTTGTAACAAGGGACACCTTAAATATAAAAAAAAAGTAACCTTAATATTGACATATTTGTGTCAGATGGACATTTTTGGCCCGAGGCCCATGTTTTGGCAAGTGTCAAGTTAAAAATAGCTAAACTTTTAAAAATGCGTCTCAAGACCCTAGAGCTCCATACCGTTCAGTTGTGCTCTGTCTAGCTGTTTGAAAGGGAGAACACGTCCTGTGTGAACACCCTCTAATCTCTCCCAAGTGTCAATGCGACTGATGCGCCAGACTGTAAGTCACAGTGAACAGTGTTGACACAAATTGTCTGTCACAACACAAGGTACTGCTGTAAATGCCACAGCCAATCCCCAAATTAAAAACATGTTTTATTTTTAATTTTCATTGGAACCTAAATTTTATGATTGAACATTTCCAGGTTCTTATGCTCATTTATAGTCATGACATATATACATACAAACAAATATTCTACCAAGATTTTATAATGTTTTTGAAAGAAGTCTCTTATGCTCACTAAGACTTCATTTATTTGGTCCGAAATACAGTAAAAAATTATTTTTTAACAAATTAAAATGTTTTATTTTGTAATATATTTATTCCTGTGATGGCAGAGCTGAATTTTCAGCAGCCATTACTCTGTTTTTTCCCCTCCTTTCTCTTTTAAGATTCTTTCATGTACATTAAGTTAATTTGAAATAGAATTATTATATATATATATATATATATATATATATATATATATATACACACACATCAAATTTGAAGACATTTTATGACAAATTTCAAGTTTTCAAATTTAAAGACATGAAAACATCAAAGTTCAACTAGATGACACGTTCAATAACACTAGGTGGCGCTAAGAAATTTAACAATGCTGTTTAAAAGATATCTGTTAACTAACTCTGGTAGCACAAAATATTTAAATTGGAACTAAACTAAAAACTAAATAAACTGAAACACTGTAAAATGGTAGTACTATATAACACAAACTAAAAAAAACTTTAATAATGCAGAATGCATACTTACTGGGGTACGTGTAGGTTTATAGAGATGAATGGGAGTGCGAACTGATGACTTTCTCCAGGTTTTATAGACCTCCTTTATTAACCTTATCAGCCTGACTCTTGAATATTAATTAGATGTGCCATTGTTCATTAGTAGGATTAACGCTCACACCTTCAGTCCACTGCTGGTGCTACCGCCGGGTCTTTAGCCTGAAAATAAAATAGAAGAAAAACCTAAATTCAGAATTCAAAACTTTAATTACCCTGGTGAGTGACATGAAGCCTGCATACTTTCAGGGGGTACATGCAGGTTTATAATGATGAATGGAAATGCGGACAGAAACCTTTCTCCAGGTTTTACAGACCTCCTTTATCAACCAGGCACATGAACATTAATTAGACGTGCTATTGTATCGGCCATTAGTCCTAGCTGATTTGCTGGAAGGCAAGGTGCTCACCATTAGTAGAATTTACTCTTGCATGTTCAGTCTGCTGCTGATGCTACCAGCTGGTCTTTAAAATTACAGTTTGACTGCCATTTACACTGCAGCAAAACAAGACTAAAAATATGATGATTATTTGCCAGAATAGTGAGTGTCATGTCAGCTAACTTGGTGCAAAATGACAAAAAAAACACCAGAAGAAGAAAAACACAGAGAAGAATAGCAGAGTTCTCCATATAAAAGTAGACATGCCACCTCAACATGTTCATGTACTTAAAGCCTGATTACCTATTCAAGTCAGCATCACCTTTCCCAATCAGGCGAGACTGTGCTCTGATGACGAGATTTGCTCAAAAACACATGTAGACACACACACACTTAGACAAAAGTGTTCAAGTTTACAATTGTACGCCCCTTTCTTTCTGTGATTTCACATGGCAGATGCACCAGCCTGCCTCTTCACTGACAATGAGAATTAGTTTAAAATGAGAGACGAAATTACAAATAATTTTGGATTTTTAGAGCAGCTATTTGCTCTCTTAATGAAAATGACGCTTCAGAAATGGGATTTTAGAGCCATCACCATGGCAAAGAGCCAACCATGAATATTCACAGCTCAGCCACCGCAGTGCCTACTTAGTATGTTAACTCATGTACAAACACCAGCGCAGCTTCAGCCCCACTTTTAAAATGGCAGCGCTGTAGTCTCAGCTGTGCAGTATTTAAAAGACTTTCGCTCTGAATCTTACACACAGCGGAAAAGTACATCTGCTGCACATTTTAAGTTAATGCGGTTGTTCTCACAAAGCACTGGAGAGCTTGTCATCATCTGATTTGTGTAAAATGAACGTCCTTCACAAGAAGTTGACAAGACGAGGCTAAATTTGATCGCAAATGACTTCATGTACCTACCTAGAAAAGAAAAGACTGGCCAAGGTTAAGATGGAAATGCTGTGAATACTAGAATTAGATTTACCACTTACTAGAACTAGAGGGTGTTTTTAGAATTTATATATGCATGCATGCATGTATGTATGTATATATATAAATATATATAAATAAATATATATATATATATATAT